>JANCMC010033613.1:4377627-4600429 GCA_024363005.1 Charaxes varanes
ATTTATTTTATGTAGTGTAAGAAAAATATGATAAAAAAGTATTTCCTTTGACGTCCGGATGTTTGTGTGTGTGGATCACGTTCGAAACAGTCAACTTCTCACGTTAATGTTTTTTATTAGCTTCAGAATTACGGCGCGCTGCTTCCTATTGAAATAGGTGTGTAATTCAGTACCGTTTATTTATAATTAACGAACAACTAAATTTCAACTGGACGTACCACCTATCGGAATATTACTGTATTTTTAAGTAATAAGCTTTTTCTAAGAGATGGCGTTTAACGCCAATACCAACTTGCATAACCGATAGAAAATTTAGAAAATATGTACTTATGCTTTGTATTGTCCAAACTACGTATTTATAGCTTCAAATTATTGCCTTCTTAGTTTTATTTATTTTTTATCAACTTTACTTTTTTTTTAATGTTAAAAATACTTTTTAGGTATGTCTAATATTCCCGTTTTTCCTGCAACTAAACTAAAAAACTTGCTTTAGGAGGGGTTGCGACACTACCCCAGCGATGTCTAAAGTAGGACTTGAACCGATACCCTGCGGTGCTATTCGTCCTGCCATTGCGCTATCGAGGATTCGTGTGACTTATTCAGTGTTGTATATCAAATATAGTGTCAAAAGGTACGACATGTGTGTGTTTTTGCAAGTACAGAGCGTAACGTCTAGAATTACATCTGTTAATCGTTCCCGCGCAGGAGGTCTCAGCGTTGAATGATTTATATGCACGTGGAAATTAACCGTGGAAAATGTTATTAGCCATATGCAAAGGTATGCTATTATCAACGACTTCACCCGCATTGAGTTTAATAATTTTGTTCCGTGATTTTAGTAAAGCCTTCAATTCAATTTAAACTTAAGATCGCGTTAGTCAAAATTCGCCCACAAAACTTTAGATTCGTGTACTATACGCCTATTTCAAACCAATATATATACAAAATTTTAATGCATTGTACTTAGAAGAACATTAATTAAAATTAAAAAATAATTTATTTCGAAAAATAATATTCCATAGATGTTAGTACAAACTTACGAGTTAGTTTTAGTAGGAAAAAACTTACAGAAATTTTTGTGAAGTAACATCAACTTCTTGGTGCATTGGTTTCACAAGCATTGGTGAATCCCGCTCAGCGAAAATAGCTCATTATACAATAGATTTGACAATTAATACACGTACGGTCGTTAATCATGACTTCGCTGTTTGGCATTTGGCATTGGTGCACGTGTGGTGTTATTTTAATATAATTTAATATACTAATATTGCATATTTTATAAAAATATTAGCACTCACATTCTAAATAACTCTGTATAAACTATAATAGTGTCAAATTTCATACTCTTCCGTGAGCGCAATTTTCGGAAAATGGTACAGAAAGTTTTTTCTTCACGCAGATAAACAACGCTATAATTTTAAAGACTTCAAAAAAAAATTATAGACGTTTTAGTTGACATAGAACTAATTAATATTCGTATTAAGATTAAAATCCTTAGACAATTTAAATGAAATCTTCAGCTTCATAATAATAATTTTAGCCAGTCTATATTTTCCTTGGATATAACAGGCGGCTGTTACCTTTAACACAGGCATTGAGTTTTCTACCTTAGGAACAGACGTCCGTGTGTCATATAGTCCTATATATTTATTTATTTATAATAATTAATTACCTAGCTTGTGAAGAATATGACAATCTTAATCTTAATCTTATTAATCTTGGATGATAATCCGAAATAAAGAATTTATTATATTATTATTATTAACAGCTAATAAGACAGTCGATAAAACTAAAGTAACAGCGACATTCCTTTTAGCATAAATGAAAATAAAACAACGTATATTGCTCTCAAATATCGAACAAATCCCACGAAATCCGCGCGCAGAATCCAACTCAAAAAGGTAATAAAGCAATTCCGATGGAAATCCCTTAAGTAATAATGTGTCGAAGACGTTTCCTAAATTTACACAAATTGTGATCGCGGCCGAATTGCCGATGTCGCGAGTGTTCGGAATACAGATCACCTCGTACAAAATAGAGATAATTTTATAAAAACTATATTTTGCTATTCGGCCGGGTGTGAATGTCTATTCTCGGACACCTTTTGTTAATATTACAAGAAGCAAACGGGCAGGCGGATCACCTCAATGACTCCCACCACCCACCGCAGGCTGGAAAATGAGGTCTCGACCTTTATGGAGAGGATGGATTCGCTGGGAGCTCTCACAAACCGAAGGTTATGCGACAACAATACCATCACTTGACGTAACAGCATTGCCTGGATGCGCCGATCCAATACGGAGACCAAAAGTACTGCAGGCTTGGCGCTGCCTCTGAGTGAATGCCGTAAGTTTTTATTTTTAATTTTAGTTCTAGTAACGATTACTAGAATTAGAATTTTTACCTACGACTAGAAATACATTCCACATAGATGTAAGGAAAAAGTATACAGTTTTACGTTTATAAAAGCCGTAAAAATATAGCTCAGAGTAGTTTAGTTTTTTGACTAGTTTTAATCCTGTGAGCCAATTAGTACTGCCAAACTGTAGCTAACGTGTGAACGTTGGCGTATCGCAATAAAACATAGTCTGCTCCAATTTAGATGGTTTGATTCTCTCTTCTATGGCCCTAGAAATGGTAACTGCCATGTGGCATCATTTGACAGCTCGTCTAGCGTGACAGCCTGCGTCATAGTAAGTAATAATAGAATTCCTGACTGGTAAAATTTAGCCATCTTTGTATTACACTCTCACATAATATCGGCGTGAAGTGGCGGTAATACTGTCACGTCAAGTGATGGTATTGTTGTCGCGTTTCGTACGTGTGAGATTTCCCGGTGGTCTTATCTCGTCATTAAGCGCCGACAAAGCATCTGCTAGTCTTTTAGCGGTGTAGGTGTTCATAGGCGTCGGTAGTCATTTATGTGAACCGTCAGCTCGTTTGCCCTTTGTAACATAAAAAGAAACACTAGCAGTGCTCGTGCCTTTGTCCGTGTAAAATTCGTTTAAAAAAATAGATTAAATTTTAGCGTGATGATAGATAATCTATATAGCCTTCCTCAATAAATGGGCTATCTAGCACTGAAAGAATTTTTTAAATCGGACCCGTAGTTCCTGAGATTAGCGCGTTCAAGCAAACAAACAAACGACCAAACTCTTCAGCTTTGTATATTAGAATAGATGCACAATTTTTGGAAATGTGTACTGCACTGAAGTATGCTTTAGGAGATGACCGGATCTTGATACATTTAATTGAGTTACCGATGGTTTTAGACCCCATTTATAAATAAGTAGCAAGAAACAACGAATCTTCTACGCCATTACATTTAGAAGAAATTGTTCATTATTTCAATTTCAAGAATGGAAATTTTAGTCAGATATATAAAATCAATCGGAACATATATTATTTCGTATTAATTATTACCGGATTTAACCAACAGTAGGTACAACAATTCATACAAAAGTATGTATTTTACAATAAAATAATTTGCCCTACTAATAATAGGTTATTACAACATACTTAGATTAAAGTAATATTAATATAAGTAAAAATTAATAACAAAAATACTCTTGAATGTCTGGATAATTAGATATTTAAAATTAACTTATTGTCTATAATAGGTCATCACCTATTGACCAAATGGAACATTCGAAGCAATTTGCTTCTTTAGAAGATACTTATTTATTCTTAAAGAAATCTAGATTATATATAACTATATGATGGTTTTTGTTAGACACCAGCACAACCAGAAAGGCTTGCAGATGCGCTGCCGGCTGCAAAAAGGGGTTGAGGCCACCGGAAACTCTCACACACCGAACGAAACGCGACAACAATACCATCACTTCATGTCACAAAATTACCGCCACTTCACTCCGATCTTATGTAGAAAGACGTACTGGTTCACGGCTGGCGCGTCAGCCTTAATTCGGCTGGACAAAAAGATATGATGTATAGATAAAAACAGATGTCATTAAAAACGTATGCTTCAACACTTCATACATGCCGCTAAAGAATTCATTTTTACATGGGAAAAAAGTCTTGTCACACACAGAAAAACGCCGCCAAATTGAGAAGTGTTTTGGTTTCAAAAATTGATTTATACATACAGCACATGTAATATTACTGTAGTACAAAATGGACTCAATTTCGCTTTTAACTACGAAATAATAAGATCTGCTCGCGTGCGGAGCAGTAATTCACGCTTCTTTCGCTCGCTAATTATTTTTCGGGTTCTTAGTTCCACGATTTTGGCCACACGGACGGTGTACGTACGTAATAGTTTTAGTTTCTACTAGCTAGCTAGTTAGCTTTAGTGCTTATGATAAGGAAAACAGAGCAGGCGATGCATTTATACTCTACACTTACTAATACATATATAAAGCTGAAGAGTTTGTTTGTTTGCTTGTTTGAACGCCCTAATCTCAGGAAATACAGATCCGATTTGAAAAAATCTTTCAGTGTTAGATAGTTCGTTTATCGAGGAAGGTTATAGGCTATATATCATCACACTAAGATCAATAGGAGCTGATCACCAACGAAGAATATCTGAAAATCGGGGAGTCTTTTTCCCATTTGAGAGCTGCCGATGCGTGCGCTGCGTTGACGGTTAAAGTTTTGCAAAAATGATGTATGTCAGAATTTTTCCCCTTTAAAAGTTCTAAATAAAATACCGGTACAGCATATGTCTATCTTTTAAGATTGGCTCACTATAGCCTTTTTAATGCTAACGAAATTTGTTCTAAAATAATGCAATATTTGTGAAGGTATTTTTATAAACATGATATTAATCCTCTAGTATTTTAAAACCCCTAAGTGATGCGAGTGGCCCACGCGGACGAGGTCGCGGGGTACAGCTAGTCTGTGATACACCCATGGATGGGTAATGATGTATGTGCAGTTTTGTTTTTGTTTTTATGATACAAGGGGGCAGACGAGCAGGCAGCGTGCCTCAACGCACGTTTCGCTTCGACACCGAAGCATCATCAGGAGATAGACTCTACAAAGGTTTACGACTACTACTTTACGAATAACTTTTGTAGAGTATTAAAGCAAAGTAGTTTAGTTTCTCATTCAGCATTTGCTATGAATTTCTACTTATAGAATACGGAACCCTAAATATAAATTCGCCTCGGGCTTAAATTATATTAAAATGTTTGCGTTTCATTAGATCATACTGCTTGACTGATCTTTGAATTAATAAAAATAAAAATGTCTAACGCCTTAGGAAAAAAAATATGATTATTTTTATGTTAATTGACGCAGAAAATCTATAGGTGTATTAACTAGCTTGTTTGTCTTTGTAACATAGCTCAAAGTGTTTGTACATTTTTGTCCTTGAAGACTACAAAGTTCTATAAAACTTTGCGCAGCTACACAAAGTCTCCGATCACACTACATGATCATTGAAATGAAGCTATGTCTGGCTTCGTCATAAGAAAAACATTGTGTTACAGCAAAATCTGTCTCCAGTTTTTTAGTTGACCATTTTAGATGGTAGCGCGTACTTTCAAACTAAATTGACGTTCAAAGCACTAAATGCAATTAAGAGCAGTGCAGATATTGACATATTATTTTAAGAGTCTCCTGCTATATACGCCAGTGGCAATATCAAACAAAAGCCAAAAAATCGCACGGTAAATAACAATGCACATATAAGCATGTCGGGACATAGGCATCACTGTGGAACCACAGTTTTTGGAGAACCATCTCGATGAAGAAAGTGAGTACAGATTGTTGTTTATAGTGATAGTTGCCACTGAAGTCAATCCAAATAAGGGACAATGCCCATTCATGGTACAGGTTTTAAATCTTGCGTCAAGATAAAAATAATATGAAAAATAATATCTTTATTTCTGGAGCTACCTCACATTCTATAACATTAATTTGTACCGGGGTTTTCTGTTATAAAATAAAAAGACACATTTTTGTTTGTTCGTTATCCGTTTGAAATTGACGTGACAGATCATCAACATATTACAATGTTCTTTAAACTTATTTTTTAGGATCAGATAGCTTACGTTCAGTGCTTATGAAAAAGAAAAGTAAAATAAACTATTTACTATTCAAATAAATACAACTTTAAATGGACAATATTGACAATTAAATGAGAAACTAATTTTAAATTAAGAATATTGAAATTGTTTATTTGTTAGAAACAATACACTCAAACAGTATTCTTTTAAAAGATGCCATGCGAGAATCCAAAATATCTAGTTCCGTAAAGTTAGGTCGTTATAAATTCTGCACTTACGTACCATCGGATTGTAGTAAGAGGTGTTGTTTCTACAAATATAGAAGTTTGGAATAGATGGTGTTTTGGATGGAACTTGAATGTTTGTTTAATGCTTTAAACCAGATAGTAAAAAGGTACCTTTAATTTAATAAATTAAAATGGTTTTTTTGTGTTATTGAAATCTGCGAGCAAATAGTTACCTATATACTTTATAAGCGAGCGACGATGGTGCTTTGAGCGTAAACAGCTGTTCAGACGAAAACACAAACACGAGCGACTGAAGCGCCAACTACTCGCGCGAAAAACAGTTTTGAACTAATTTCAAATTATTTCAGCAAGAGATGAATAATTAAAATGATTGTTTTTTTTTCGTTGTATAGTTTCTTTTTTTTATTCATCATTTCTCAAATCATTTTTCCAATTTTTTTCCATTTTTGAAATTAAAAAAAAAATAAAATTCAAAAAATTTTTCGGGGCCCCTCTCCAGGCGGCCCCAAGCAATTGCTTCCTTCGTGGAACTTTTCCTTGGTAAAGTGTTGAGTGAAGGCGGTGACGGCGGGGAATCTATTATAAACTCATCATTATTCAAATGTGGCAACATTATATCTTTATAAAATTGAAATGGCATTACTAGTATTTAAAAAATATAACAGAATTTTATTGCAGTTTAACGTGAGAATAGAGTTACTGTCTATTAAAATAGACACACACCATAAATGGTTTAAAAGAAAATTAAATTAATCAATAAGAAAGGAGAATGGAGAAGGAGGAGATCGTGGCCTAATCAGTGGTCGACATTTAAGTCGATCGCTAGGTTAAGTAGTTCTTGTTGCGACCGGGTGATAGATAGGTAACCCCTATCTATCACCCGATATTTTTATAAAATATGCATTATAAAGTTATTAAATATTAAAATAAAACCTCACGCACACCAATGCCAATTGATTTACACACACATGTACGTACATTATACTATACAGGATGGTGTCAAAGCGCATGACAACATATAAATGAATTATATTAATTATGACATTTAATGTGATTAAATTGTGTCCTTGTTCTAAGAATAAAACTTTTGTACATTGCTATAAATAAGCAAAGGGTACGCAAATCTAAAAAGAATTGTGGCCGAATTTCGACCACCAATCGGCGATCTTTAGCAAAAATATAGGCATAACTTTAGAGAGTGGCATATGGATTTGCCGTAATCAGCTGATAAAATGATAACGTCCCATACGATAATATTATTATCCATGATAATGTTTGAAGCGAATTATTCGAAAAAGGTATTTCCACAGGAAGTAACGATCTTATAATATTAGACACAGTTGCTTTTAACGTGGACATATGAATTTTAATCAAGGACTTATTTTGCCCTTAAAGTGAAAAAGTCTTTCAAATTAGGTATCGCATTATTACAATGAATTAAAGTTAACAGATTCTTATGGTTGGCACAATGTTTTTGCTACAATGCTAAACAGAATTATAAAAAGGTTCTCAAAATTGGATAAGTTATGTGTATTTACCTGTCTTACGTCTTCTTCTTCTGGCGCTTGTGTGGTAGTGGTAGGTATGTCACAATCTTCAGTAGGGAGTGATAAAAAAGACGACATAAAAATAACTACGTATTTTGTCACAATTTGTTTTATATATACCCCGATGCCGGGTTTCTTGGGCACATCAAAGCGTTCAAAGTAGACATGTTTGCATAGCCTGCTACACTATTGAAAATTCAGTGGCTCACGCGTTGTCAGAAATGAAATAAATAAATTAGTGAAAATTTAAATGATGAATGAATGAAATGATTTACCAAATTACCTTTATCACGTATCAGATGTCTGAAGTAAAAATAATTGTGACATTTACCTCGTAGCCATAAATAGGATTAAATAATTAAGTTCATTATCTTAATATATAAAAATTGAGTCTGTTTTCACAATGAACTCAAATCAAGTAAATCACGAACTGCTTTAGACAGATTAGATTTTTTATTGACCTATAAAAGCTGATTGACTTACTTAAGTTACGCATACGAATAATAGTTATATTGTACTAGCTGTTTCCCGCGTCGTCGTTCGCATAAACTTGAAAATGCCTTAGAACTCCTTCATCTGTGCCTATAGAAAAATCCTTTGTTAGCGGATGCCTACTAACGATAAACTCCTGCCTTGCAAATTTCATCCTTGTGCGTCCCGCGGTTTTCGAGTTTTCATCTTAATTGACTTTTTAATAACACTTTTTAATACATAGTTTAAAAGTTTAGACTTCTATTTACAGTCACACACACGTGCGCGCGCTCGCGCACACACGCATAAATAAAGATTATTTAAATCGCTGGTTAAAAATAATTTTACTCTTACCTATTCCATAACCCAAAAGACAAAGATACAATATACATACATAATAACAAAACGTACTTATCTATCATAAACTTAAAGAGTCGATGGTCCTTTTGCGCTCGATCGGTCGTTTGATCTTTTTACTTTTTCTTTAGTGAATGAAGCAAAATGTCACCCCGCATGGTTTCGTCTTCTATATTATTATACATTCTTTATTTGCAGAACGTTGTATTAATTTTCCTGAATATACGAAAAAAAATGTGCAACCATATAACTAGCAAGACGTAGAAAATATAATATTATACAGTATTAGAAAACAGGTGAATAAAATCTCTGCACCTGATTTGGAAAGAAAAATTTTCGTATAATAGGTTTATTTAAAACTGAATTCTTCTTCTCAGTCGTGAACTCCTGATGGAGTAGTCGTGGTCATGGATCGTCTGAATAACTAGTTGCGGCTTTTGCGATACTTCTCCATCTAGCTCTATTCGATGCATAAAACTGAATACAAGATTTAAATTTATTGTTCAACGAAATTGTTATATTATACAATTAATATACACATGGTCGTCATGACATCGCTTTGATACCATCTTATAGTGAAATGTTAACGTGTATGTAAATCATTTGGCATTGGTGCGTGTGGTGTTATTTTGATAACTGAATATATTTACGATGCATGTCTGATAAAAAAATGTAAGCATTTGCATACCCTCCTCTATATAACCTATAATTGTGCCAAATTTCATACTCCTCCATTCGTGCAATTTTCTTAAGATTATACAAAAAGTTTTTACTTCACTTATTAATATATTGAATTTTTAAAATGTTAAAACCTTTTTCCGGAATCCTTATTACTGGCCTTTATTTCGGTGTAATTAAAAAAGATCGTTAATGGGAGCTGAAGGTAGTGTGGGTGGAAGATAGTCTCTGTGTATCGATTTTTTGCGTTGTCCACAATAGCACTGAGCTTAAAATAGGGATGTGACACGGATCACATTAGTGAAAATTAGGACGGTTCACGACGATTACGAAATATTTGAAACTCAGTGTGGTTTTACGTACAAGAAAAATACTTTGAATAAATTACGGTTCCTATTATGTAATAGTAAACAAATAATGTATAGTAATAAGTTTCTAAGACCTATCGAGAAAAGTACGTAGTAAAAATTTATTAATTAACTTTACCAACCTTTCGCATTTTTTTTTTTGAAACATAATAGGATAAATGTTTTCTTCCATTTAATATGTCTATAAGTGGTAACACTTTCAATAATAAAATAATATTACAAAAAATATTGTAAATAGCCCAGTCCACTTTTTTTTAATTACCGTATCATGTCCCACAGCTGGGCAGAGGCCTCCCCCTTCTCTGTCCACTGTCCTCTTTTTTGGGCCAATCTCAACCACAACATCATATATTATCACTGAAAACATAACGTACAGTCCACAGCCTAGACGCATTTCTAGAAACTTCTTGCCTCGCACAATATATATGTGGGGTCAGTTACCAGCTTCGGTGTTTCGGTGTTTCGAACCGATAGGACCTACAAGAATAGAGCATGCTCATTTCTCAAAGGTCGGCAACGCATCTGCGATCCCTTTAGTGTTTCAGTTGTCCATGGGCGTCGGTAGTCATTTAAGTGAACCGCCTGCCCAACTGCCCCTTGTTTTATTAAATATCCTTTAAGTTAAAAGTGGTTATACGTAATTATTCTAAGTCACGTATCTCATTCACGCCATACTTAAGCCTCGCGGTTTAAAATATGGCCACTTTAGCAACGCACCTGCCAGGCAACGTCAGAGGTATCAGCGTCTATGGTTATTTTTTTAAAACTGCTTTAGGCGCGTTTTGTATTTTTAAAATGGGAAAAAACCATTAAATTCGCGACACTGTCACTGACACAGCTGCTTTGACTTCTGCACAGTTTTTACTTTCACGAAAAAAAATCCACCTAAAAAGCACTTGTTGACTAGACTATTTCTACGATTCTATAATCTATGGTCAATCAGATAATGTTAAATATTATAATACAATCTAATAATTTAACGTGAGTATAATTTAAATTTTATAACCGTGAACTCCCATGCATTATTTACGAAAATTAAGCCGCATTGTGAGGATGCATTCGGAACGCGCCCGTAGTCACGTGACACAATTTAAAATGTCATTGTTCCCGCCATGGATGGCGGCCGCCATTATAAAATTATGAGACGCATTAAAGGGTGAAGGGCGTACACGTGCAGGGTCATCATAATGTTAGAATGTAATAATATCTCACGATGAGAGGCTAATTATATTTTCATATTTTATTTTTGAGAAATATGTGTTACTAAATTTACCCTGCGACATTGCTCGTCTTCAGTTACGAGTCAAAATAGCCTTTTCTATTTGGCTATGTATTTGCACTTGTACAATAATTTTTTGTATGTCGGAGCCAGATATAGCTTCATTTCAATGATCATGTAGTGTAGCCGGGGTCTTTATGCAAAGTTTTGTAGTACTTTGTAATAGTCAAGGACAAAAATGTATAATCACATTGAGCTATATCTGGCTCCAGCATTATAAAATACGATACGATAAATAAACAAAACGGCCAAAAGCGTGTTTGTTAAGTAACTTCAAAAGTTGTCCGATTTCGCTCAAAATAATTTTCTTAATGAGTTTTAGCATGTCCTATGAACATGGAAAATTTAAAAACTCTACATTTAATAGTTGGGAAATACTAGGTAGGGACCACCTTGCGGGCGAACAGACGGGATTATGGACAGACTGAGCAAAGCTATGAGAATATCTTAAAAAATGGCCCAAATTCCGTAATGTAACTTTTCTTGAAACAAATAAAATAAATATATCCAGGACTATATGATACACGGACGTCTGTTCCTAAGGTAGACAACTTAATAACTGTGTTATAGGTAACAAACGCCTGTTATACGCAAATATTTTTATTTTGAAATATATATAAATACATACACATAGAAAATACGCCCAGACTCGAGGCGTGAATCAAACCCACACTTTCCAAACATAAATTAAGCAATTAAATGACAAAGAGAGCAAAAGAAACAATTATCCAAGCGTTAATCTGCGTTAATCCATAGACAATAAGAAAGCCCTCACTAATACCTATGTTCGATTCAGAAGTAATACAGTTTTATTACTACGGAAAAGATTGGGATAAGATAATACGGTCGAGATGTGATTTCAGCATTTTGTTAGAAATAACCTAACGAAAAGAAGGTTAAATTAATAGCAACATCTGCGTAGTACGAGTCCTTATGACCGACCATAACTCCACCGAATGTATTTACTCGCTAAATGGAGGTAATATATTCTCCTAAGGCAGTATACAAAAATGTACAAACACTTTGAGCTATGTCTGGCTCCGGCATAATGTCAAAATCATTTATAAGCAAAATACTGTGCCGAATAATTAGGAAGTTTATCTTTATTAACGACTACTTGTTACCCGCGACATCGTCCGCTTAAAATTAGGCGAAAAATTCAAGCATGTTTATATACAGCCATTATATAGCCTTCCTTGATAAATGGGCTATCTAACACTTAAAGATTTGATAGAATCAGGCGTTACTTTGCGGAAATCCATGACATCGTAAAGTTTACGAATAACCGTTGTAGAGTCTATCTCCTGATGATGCTTCGGTGTCGAAGCGAAACGTGCGTTGAGGCACATCGGAAAGTCAGTGTAGTCTTTATAACACGTGTTAGATATTTGTACATTCCTTGTAAATAAGCTTGTAATTATAAAAGAGCTTTTGTGATTTTATCATAATGCTTCTTAAAGTAAATGTTGCTTAATAAAGAAATTATATTATTATTCTCTTTTATAACATATTTCATTGCATTTTAAATACATTTAAATAAAAAAGAAATATTTAAAAATATAAAAAATAGGTTTCTTCCGGAAGTGAAGCTGAAGTCCAAACTACTAGAGGTTTAGTGTTACAGATTGAGAAATCTCCTCAAAATGCGTGTCGTCTCAAGCTATTATGCCTTCTGTATCTGGCCCTTGATTCAACTAGAAAACAGTTATTATTATTATTATAAATTGTATTTATTTATTTATATATTCGCATTTATTTATTGGTATTGTACACCCTACTTTCTGTTATGATTATTTCCATACTCAAAACTAGGTTGTCTGGAAGAGATCGCTATGTAGCGATAAGACCGCCTAATTGTACTAAGATGTTTTTTTCTTTTTTTATTAATTATTGTTTTCTATGTGTTCTTGTGTACAATAAAGTTCATTCTATCTATCTATCTATCTATCTACTCTTTATATAATAATCTGAGTAGTTAATCTACGTTAATGACATGTCAAGCGTACTTTCTTCTGGTTTATTAATTTTAACAGGGCGCGGCAGTGTTATTGCAAAAATAGATAGTTTAATACATAAATATACATTATAATACCAGAGATGTGATTGTAGTAATAATAACAACTGCTTAATAAGAATAATAATCAAACACTATCAATAATCCAACACATTGCCAATGATAATATTGGTACTTATCATTGGCGACTGTTAAAAAATTAAATTGGCGTAACAAAACAATTGGCTCGATGACATTTACTTCTAAATAATCTCATACATATAATACGTATTTAAGTTACATCTGTTTTAACTTTCATCGAAAATGTCAAAAAACAAGCGAATATTTTTTTTTTAACGCTATTACTTACCTATAATGTTTGTAATGGGCTGGCATCGGACCAATTTTCCTGACGCCAAATCTTATCTTATTTTATGTTAATGTATGCAGATCATTCGATAAATTCTAGGGAAATTCTATAAATTCTAGTAAAATGCTATAAATTCTAGTAAAATGCTATAAATTCTAGAAAAATGCTATAAACTCTAGTAAAATTCTATAAATTCTAATAAAATTGTATTAAATGCATATTCCAGCATAATTCTAGACTCAATAGTCTCGATTTCAAAATCACGTCCATTCTTGGCTTAAGTTTACTTTGGGAAGCAAAGGTTAGTAATTAATATTTAATTCTTAATAGGTTTCCTTTAATTACATATCACCTCAATCTTCTCCTGTAGATGCCTATACACAAACTCTTTATAACGAATCTCAAGGAACCAAGCATTGTTATTCGTTATAACGAGATTTTGGAACCCAAGCTTTATCTTGATGCCTCACAGAAAATCGAAAATAGTCTAAATAGCATCATTAAATTAAACCATTAATTCAAATCGATGTAAAATTTCCTCGCTAAATGTTAAAATTAATTCACAACACACTTAACAAAATCTTTTGATTTTGATAAAACGCTTTCTTAACATATTTACTATGTAACTAACATAAAAAGCATATGTTGAATACTTTCGTTGTTCTATAGTTGTTTAATAGTCATTTAGGTGTCTGCATTTTAGTAATACTAATAACTTCTTATCCAAACAAATAAATATATTGAGGTCTGAAATGAATATGTAACTGTCACCAAAGAACTGGATGTGATTGAAACAAAATTAATTACGCAGCTGACGTGTCTATTTTGTAGGTTAAGGCCCCTAGTACATTTTAGTCTAATAATAGAATATGTATTCTTGTACATATATATATAGTCTGTAGTATATAGTTAATGTTTTATATTCACAATTTTCGGCTACCCTATTTTGTTTTATTATTCATTTATCCTTTCCTTTTTCTTTAGTTTTGTTTTTCATTGTGAATAGCCGCTTCCTAAGAAATAAGACGTCACAGGGCGTCAGCTGAAAATCAGCGCAGCATGTCTAATAATAATTGGGTCTGCTGCATAATGCTGAGCTGTACTACCCTTTCACGGTAGGTGCACACAGCTTGACGCATACATACCTGGCCTGCAAATATATGTTTCAATTGCACAAGTTTGTACAATTTGCTATTTTCACACTATCGCTATAAAGAACCTAAGTATTCGCGTTAATGCCGCTGAGTTTTGTACTATTATATTTTTAAAATGTTCAAACAGGTAGACGGAAACTACCAAAAATATCAAAAAGAAAGCAAACATCTAGAGCACTTGAGTCCAAAACATTCACTGTACAATCTATTTTTAGGCGCTCCTTATATTAATGTTATATTTTCCTACCAAATACAGATAAATCATTAAAGTGTAACTTTGTCAGTTATTTGTGCTTATTCTTTGTTTGATGGAGATATTTAATTTTAATAAATAATGTCAATTTAAGAGTGAAAATAGGCAGCTATGAAGAATTTGCCTGGACTCCAATTTGAGGTCCTCAAATACCGTCTCGGCGGAGTCTAGGTACTGCTGCCAATTCGAATTGACGGGCAGATAGGCGGAACCTAAAAAATATTAATTTCTTTTAGAAAAAAATTATTTATTTCCTTTTTTTTCAAATGAAGTAAACATTTTTTTTTGCAAAAAAAAAAATTGGTTATTTCCTTTAATTTACACGTGAACTTTTTTTTAAAGAAGGCATTTTTCGCCATCATAATAGTACATTATCACGGTCCCATGTTGCTATGGCAGAGTAATTTAGGAAAAAAAAAACTATCCCATCTCTCAAGTTAGCCCAAATCACACACTAATGGCAACTTTCATGAATCCATTCAGTACGCGTTGGTGTGTATCTTTTCACTCGATATCATCGCCAACTGGTTATGTAGCGGCGGCTACAACCTTTTTTTTTTTAAATCATTCAATTTAAAAATTAATATAGCAATCAAAAAAGTAATTTCATTAAAAATTTAAAAGTATATTATACAATCCAAAACAAAAATCCATCATTATTGCCAGGCGGCAATGTTCCTAGAAGGCTGGCGGCATTCCCTCTTTGGATTGCGATATTTATCCGCTTTCTTTTGCGCGATTGTCCGCGATTTATTTAGTTATTTTATTTAATAAATAAAGAGTATCTAGTGATTAAACAACCAGTGTTTCATAAACCTCTAAAGGTTATTCAGCATGATTGAGTCTACTCCGCCACTGGAAACCTAATTATTCAGATTCTTCGTAAAATTTTCAATGTCCTATTATACTGACTTATTATTATATATGTATATCTCTACTCTACACTAAATACATATATAAAGCTGTAGAGTTTGTTTGTATGCTTGTTTGCTTGAACGCGCTAATCTCGGGAATTTCTGGTCCAATTTGAGATATTCTTTCAGTGTTAGATAGCCCATTATTCGAGGAAAGCTATAGGCTATATATCATCATGCTAAAATTTATTTTTCGCTAATATAACGTGGATGAAGTCGTCGGTAACAGCTAGTTACTTTTATACGAGTAAGAATTAATTTAAAGAGTACGTACTATCTTTTACCGCTAATAGAATTGTAGATACAGTGATATTAAAATATGATTTATTTTTAATGCATTATTATTCATATACAGGTTCACGATTTTTTTGATTGGCTTCATGGTTAAAGAGAAATTTCTGAACGACTATAATACCGTATAATGAATAAAACTATAGATTAAACTAGAGAATCAGGCGAAAAATATTGAATTAATTAATTAGAATAAAATAAATATGTATTACCTTTTAGTAAGGTCTAAGACTAACGGTGTCAAATTGTACGTGATGCCCAAAAATTATTCACAGGGTTTATTAATATTATTTTCACTTTCTTTGTTTACTTCTTTTCTTAAGATTAATAATTTTCAGGGTATTAAATATACATTTTTGCATGTTGACTATCAAGTACAAAGCTGGAGCCACTCAACTCCACGCAGTTTGATCTTTAATATAGTCTTAGACATGATATCTATATATAGATGCTAATTCATTGTCTGTGGTATAAGGAATTAATTATTTGGAAACCGTCCTATTTCTTTCACGCAGTATTAAGTATTCAATAGTTAATTTCACAATTTTAACTCAAATCTCGTTAGGGCCTGCGCAATTCTAGCTTTTTTTCTTTTTTATTATATTACTATCTATTTTATATAACTAAAATATCCTTGATAGTCCTCTGTTTATATATCTATGTCTCTTTATGAACAGAGGAATAAAATGGAGGTGTTTTATTATAAAGTTTAATTGACTTACTGTGGTGGAAATAAGCAATATGGCAACATTTTTGCATAATATATTTACATATTATTATTATTATTTCATATAACTTACGGTTAGAGGGATTGTTTAAATGAAAGGGGGGTTGATGTTTAATCGAAATTTATAAATTATAACCAATACCTATGTATGTGTATATAATATGACTGTAATAAGAAATTGTGTAAACTTGGAAGTAGAAAATATGATATATGGATGGGAAGAAAAACAAACTACATATTTACACGTACTAATTTTGAAAATTGTAATCTATGAAGGAAATATATGAACGTTTTACTGCAAAAAAATATATATATTAAATAATTTTATTTGAAATCTATGAAGACTGTTTTTTTTTCTATAAAATGAGATGGAATTTCGTAGGGATGATGTATTAAAAATGTTTCGACTTTGCACAATAGAATACGAAATGTTTGAATTATAATATAACATTGTAGTGGTTATGCAAACCACATTAATACAATTTTTTTAGCAGCGTACAACTGGCGGTTAGAAAAATAAAATAATTTTAAATACGCAGTTGTCAAAAATCCATCATTTGTTAATGGAAAATTTATGATATAAATTATAAAAAAATAGGACAATGTATATATACTGATTTTTTTTTAATAAATGTTTTTATTCTTATGCATTATTACATCGTCTCTTTAATTTGTTAACATTAAGTTTGTATTACATTTGTATAAAGTTTTTATGTTCATGTCCCCTACACCAGAGGTCGTCAACCTTTTGCCTCGGATGTGTCAAAAATGAATGAATGAATGAGTGAATGTTCTTTATTGCCCACCACAAGAATACATATTAAATAATATTTAGTCTTTATAATAACAAGTACTGCAGGTACAATCCGCGGCGGCGGCGACAAAAATAATAATTTAAAAAATTTTAAAGTTCTTAAAAAGCCACAAAAAGTCTTTCGTGATATCAATTACTTTTAGTACTCCCATAACTAAAGTTTTTGATCAATAAAAAAACTAATATATTTATTTAATAGAAAAAAATCTTCTTCTCCATATGTAAATAGCGTTTATTCAAAACAAATTAGCTAAGTGATAAGGGTGGCCCACGCGGACGGAGTCGCGGGGCGCAGCTAGTTGAATAATAAATTCTTCTTTGTTGATTACTAGCGAACCTGGTAGACGTTGTCCTGCCCGTACGTTGAGCTATTTACTACATTCTATTATCCTATAATATTATTCTCCGTTCTAGTTCCCTTTCCCAATATTTTCGAAAGCTTATCGATAGCAAACGGACAGACATTTTTAAGTCTACAAACCTTGAACACAACAAAAAAAGAATTATCCAATTTGGTGCAATCGTTCGGAAGTTAGACACTTTTTGCCTCGCACAATTTCTCTGTGGAATCAGCTGTCAGTTTCGGAATTTCCGAACGGATACGACTTATTTTATTTACAGTCAGTCCCTTTTGAGCTCTTGCGACAGAGAGGCTTACTGCCTCGCGTATGAGTTCCAAAACTCTAACATGGCTTCATGAATAATGACCTCTATTAAGAAGAAAATTTATATTTATATTTTTATGAAATCAGCAATAATCTTTTGTATTGTATTACAGAGGATGGCCTTGATATAGATTCGCGCATGCAGGAAAATCCTAAGGCTAATATTTGGGAAAACAGTGGCAAATACCAAGGCGACATCATACTTTCCGACGACCAAATTGATGGTTTAGTCTCAGGCTATGAGAATCCTGATGATGGCGGTCGTGCTGCTTACATCGTAGCTGGTAGAAGGTGGCCTAACAACTCCCTCTCACAGTAACACTGACACTAATCTTCTAATTATGGCGGTGTTTCTTAAGATGAGGGTTTTGTTCATCTGAAGAGGGTTTTTTTTTACTTATTTAATTGAAAAAAAGAGAACATTTTCTTATCTTTTATATTTTAAATCTCAATAAAAAAAGTACTACCTAATTTCTTTTTTCAATTCGGCATTTTAATAAACTCTTATAAACGTCACAAAATGGAGTAAACTTCGTTTTGTGTTGTCAAATACCGGTAACGCATCCGCGAAACTTCTGTCGATGCTGTTCATGGGATTCGGGTCCATCTTGTTAACATAAGTTTACAATTTTTAATCCACTCTTTACACCGTTGAATCATTGAGTATATTACGTACCTATTGTACGGGAGTGCCCAAACCACTGTACCGATTTTGATGACTTTTGGCATACAAATAGATTGGCGTTAAATAATATAAATTACCCCACATTGTCATTTTTTTGAACGTCTGACGTTATTGATACTTAAGCATTGTTTATACAAAAGCAAACTGAATTCAAAAGTAACTACGTAATATCATTGTAGTAACAGCTTGTGTTGTTCAATTAAAAAATAAGCAATAAAAATTGTAACTATACCGACTTTTACCGAACGATTTCGTTGTTTCCTATTTAGGTGATTTATAAACATATATGTACATAAAAAAGAATCCCAAAATGTGTTGCTAAGCGCAAATCTCAAGAACAACTGTATAAAGTTTTGTAGTACTTTGTGGACTTCAAGATCAACAATATACAAAGACTTTGAGCTATGTCTGGCTCCCGAATAAATAAGGAACTAACCGTTCTAAATAGTTAGTGGTCATAAATACAATTCTAGCTTCCGTGGACGCGACACCGTCTAAACAATTCAGTAGACCGCTGAAAGTGACCCTGTTGAGGCCTTCGTAAGCGGCCTTCTGTTTCGCTGTTTCCTCTCGTGACACGAAGGCCGCGTCGATATCTTCTAGAAGTATAATCGACTGTTGTGGAGCTACACTGTAAAGAAAGAAGATACAATTTGAGCCATATTATTCAAACGTGCAGAACTGCAATCGTTTTGAACTTCACTTCTCGGAATTTCATCTATATATAACGTCACACGTTCAAGAGGGGGTTGGCATCACCAAAATATGATAACGCACAGGAACCATGTAGTATCTTTTACATATTATATAAAAAAATAATGAATTATTTACGAAACTATTTCAAAAAATACCGTGTTAAACCTTATCCATTTAAATACATTAGATACTTTGTACATTTTATGCAGATCAAAATTGCCTTTTACAGATATTTAAAATACGGAGGCACAGCGGGTCTGCGGTGGGTGCTTGGTGACGTCAGCGACCAATAGATAACACTGTAATTTGATATAAAATAAGCCAACGTTAGGGCAGGACAACGTCTGCCGGGTTCGCTAGTTAAACATATTTACTTTCTTATACAATTCAAAGATATTTCTACCAGCCTTTGCCAGTATTAAGGCAACTGTAACTTCTATGTACATCAGGAACAGTATTTTTTGCCATCAAAAATGTCCAATGTCCTTTTCTGAACCCCTGACACACAACAAACAAGAAAACACGATTGCAACGTTATATTGGTACCTTAATAGATGATTTAGTCTGTCGTCTGTAAGACCTCTTTCTGATAAATTTAAAACACATATGTTGTATTCTAATTGTCCTGCTAAAGCCATAATGAAAGAAGATTTTCCACACCCTGGAGGCCCGTGGAGTAAATAGCCTGAAATAGAGAGTATAATTTTTTTATATTTGTTCAACTGGAATTTGTGGCTTACAAGTTGTGAAAAAATATAAAAAAAATATTTTTTTTTGTAAAATTTTATAAAAAACATTTTTTTAATATTTTATTCTAAATTTAAAAATATTGTTATATACCTCTCCTATATGGTATTCCTCTTTCAGTGTACCAGTGTGGATTGTCTATAAAATCTAAGCAATCTGCAAGTATCTTATCAACAAGACCTGCTCTAAGCACTACACTTTCGATGGGCCTTCTTCGTCGGGGGTGACCAAAGGGCCTCCACTCGGAACCCATTGCTGTGTACATCACTGTCATGCCTTCGTGTTGTTTTAATGCCATAGTCCTTGCTGTAAATTTCAATTATGTAATAACAAATTGTTACCTGCGACTTTGTCTGCGTAAAACTAGGTGAACAATTTTAGCGTGATGATACATACCCTTTAGATTTCCTCAATAAATGGGCTATCTATCTAACACTGAAATAATTTTTCAAATTGGACCAGTAGTTTCGGAGAGTAGAAAAGAGAAAAAGTTTGAAAAGAGTCTGTAATTAGTTTATTTATAGTTTTTTATGGTGGGTTAGTATCAAATCAATGGTAGAGCTAAAAATATTTGACGACATATATAAATGCAAATTTAAAGCTTTTTTAATTTTTACCAAAAAATATACCAGAATTCATATTTATAGAGGGTGACTGCTGAGACACTTAGAATATTTAAGGCGGGTACTCAGTACTTGATTCTTGTTATGTAATAAAAATAGGAAGTTACTTTTTGACCAAATTTCCTTAAAGTTATTTAATGTTTCCTCAAAGTTCCTAAAAAATAGTTAATGATATGTTGTGTGTGTCTCACCAGTCAACCTGTATTTTTGTGAACTAATGAAAATTTATTATCGTTGACATAAATTAACCTTCTTCAAGTATGTCATAGTAGATTTGTTTATTTCGTCCAAATGCAGTTAAAGTGACTGTTTCCCAAGGAATGCCCAAGTGCAAATCTAATGTTTGTTGTTCTCTTGTTCGATCAACTTTTATCCAGGTATTGCCATATCTGAAATACATCAAAATCTTAATTATGTAATGATGAAATAAAAGATAATTTCCAATAGCGATGGTAATGAAAGATAGTAGCGTTAAGATTATCTTCAATTAAATAAATCTAAAAGGATTGAAACATTTTGTTTTCTTTATCAATTTTGAGGCCCTAATATGTGGCAATACTAGTAGGTGTCTGGTATTTATGAATGAGAAAATTGGTTATTAATATAGTAGTAATTATATTAATAACAAAATTATAATATTTCTAATGATTTTTTTATTAAATCGAAATTTATACTTTAAGTTGTATCAGTCATATAATTGAAGGCATTATAAAGTTTTTATTATTATTATCTCTATTTAAGACATTTAGTAGCCAAGGCCCAAGCAGAAAAGCAATATTATAAATTCATACCTAAAGAAATGCTGGCCCACGCTAGGTATAAAGTCGTATTTAGTTTTAATTTGCCCTGTATCTTTCTGTAGGAAGGAAGTTTCAACACTAAGATGTTGAGTTTGCTTCGCCCCTTTTTGTGTCATCCACTGCAGTAACCATTGGTAAGACTTATCACGGCAAGGTACCTCGAGTGTTATCATACAATGTCTTCGAAATAGTAATGCAGAAGTTTGAACGCCTTTACGTAAAAGTGCAGCCGCAGCTCCAACACCAAATAGACCGAAACCAGCACCAAAATATGGATTCTGTGATAGCGAGGCTACATATTCTGTCAATGGCATTGTATCATTTGTTATTTCTGTCAAAAATTGTTAAAATTATCTTAAGTTAAGTAATATTATTTAAAATATATTATGTTACGCCACAATTCTTAGGTTACATTCGGTGACATTTAATAGTCAAATACAGCTGATAAGAATGTCATCGAATAAACAGTTCCATAACAGCCATTGCAAAATCCATAGATTAAGAGAACCATTTTTCCATGTTTTCGATCTGTATTAGAGAGTTTTGCCCAGCTATCAGTGTGTAATATAGCTTAATAGCGCGCATTTAATTGAAACATATTTGTTTTTAATGCACCTGTAGGCGGCATTAAACTTGCTTGAAAACGGGCTGAATTAAAATTTTAAAATCAATTTTAATTCTACCATTAATAAATAATAAAAAAAGATTTAGTTTGGCATAATTTTAAATAGATTTAAGACCCTTTAATAAATCAGATAATATAAATATAATGATAATAATGAACACCGCTATTGTACTGATCAAAAATACAACAATCACATTAAGGGTCATCCATAAATTAGGGTTTACGTTAAGCATAGCTTAAAGTGTTTGTACATTTTTGTCCTTGAAGTCCACAAAGTTCTACAAAACTTTGTGCAGTTACACAAAGTGTCGGCCACAATACATGATCATTGAAATGCTTATTCAAATGAAGCTAGGTCGGGCTCCGGCATTATGAGAAAATAATTTGATTTCGATATACAAACACATTCGATCTTGGGTATGAACGTAAGTGAATTTTCATCGCGAAAATAAAATTAAGAAGGAGTGAAATGTGTCTTAAAAGTTCTTAATAAAGTTTTTCATTTTTGGAGCTAGAAACGTAAAACTCTATTCTTGGGCTTGTTTAAAAATGAGTAAATATCTGCTAGGGCGTTTGTGAAAATTCTGCCCTTTTTGAATAAGCGACAACAGTTTCTATAATTACGAGTATATGCATACAAAATGTAAATTATTTATTATTTAATACACACAAACTGAAAACCGCGACATCGCCCACGTCAGTTTAGAGCTTTTGTAAAATTTTTAGGTTTTCATTTCTCGTACGGAACCGTATTTATTTAGCTAAAAGCAAAGTAGTCTATGTTATTGCTTATAAAATCTGCTATCTACCAGTGAAAGTCTCGTTCAGTGATTACAGGGAACAAACAGACAGGCGAACAGACAGACAAAAATATTTTAACTTGTGTTTTCAGTACAGGTATGGTATACTATATTGTTAGAGTAGCTTCCGGTCGCGCCTGCGCAGTAACGTACCCTATAATTCAACTGAGCTACACTGTCAGTGGCTGCATTTTGCTCACGATTTTGATCATAATAATTTTCTTTGACTAACTTACTAACCGCAACAAATTTATGTATTAATAGTTTTTAACCTGAATGGTTAAAAGATAAATTTTGTGTGCAGTGGTAATGATTTGACGGTGACCCCTAGGTTAAGGGCCAGTTTTTTTATTCAAGACTTACACTAACTTAAAAGGGAAGTTTCTTTATAATGCTTCTTTTTTTTCTCGCCATCTGAGGCGGAATTCCCGCCGAGATTTAACTACCCTATAATTCAACTGAGCTACACTGTCAGTGGCTGCATTTTGCTCACGATTTTGATCATAATAAATAATATGAACAGTCTTTTTTAATCAGTCCTTCTAAGAAGCTTGAAACTTGACGTAAATTAGACGTCTTATTTGTTTAAAGTTCCTTTTTTTTAAACTATTTCTTAAATGGCATACTTTAAACCTCTTTACTCAACAAATGCTTTTTTAAAAATGCAACATTTTCAAGTAGTGTTTTTTTTTAGTTTAAATTAGATTTAGTTTTTTAATGATTACATGTAAAATAGATAAAATTATGTCTCGGTTTAATAAATAATTATATTTACATTAATTAAAATGCTATTTATATTTGGTGGATGTAAGTTGAGAGTGTGTACACTATACAGTAATGTCAGATAGAATATAGAGTAAATTTTGAAGTGAAATTTTTATACGTATAAACAAATCCCTATTTCCCTTGGCCACGTCATCACGTGTCAAATGCTGGACCGATTTCGCCAATTTTTCTTTCGTTGGGTTTATTATTGTCCGGAAAAGGTGCTTATGAATGAAAAAATTAAGAAAATTGCACAGGAAATTGTAGAATTTAACAATACTTAACCACCGTATTAAATTATTTCTTATATAGCCTAAGCGCTTTTTGCAGTTTAAACTTTTTAATGTAACCTTTATTATTTGGGAACGGGAATGGAAACGGGAACGGGAATGGAAAGGGAACGGGAACGTGAATAACATAGGTTGATAGAATGTAGTAAATAGTAAGTAGCCCAACGTTCGGCAGAGGTCAAATGACAGCTACGCCGCACAAAATCGTGCCCTAGATGTTAGAGATAAGCTTATGCAATTTGACCACGTACGCCCGTATGCAAGTATCTTTATCAGCGAATTATCAACTCGCATTAGAGATCTAAGAGACTGAGCGTCAAACGCACCTTCGTTAATCAATTGGTTAACAAATTCCTATTTAAAAACTACTTTGTATGAAAAAAAACTCAATATTTATTCGAGTTTCTAAAAATAAAGGTATAATGAAATCCGTTAATGTACCTAATTTTGTATGCTCTCTTTATATTTTTTCTTTAAGAATGCAAGAAATTATTTTTAAGAATGCTTATTATTGGCCTAGAATGGGCTGGAGAAATAATTCTTAATAAACCTTAGCCGTAATGTCAACTTATATACAGGTAATTTTTACAATTTATTTGATGCAATGTGTGTCAAAAAGTATGTATCGAGTCCAAAAATATTGAACCAATAAGCAATATAAAAAAACCTTGGATATACGACAACTATCTTACAGCACATCTAAATTGGCCATTCTTTGTCTACAACATTACCAAAACTCTCCTGACAAAGGTAGACACAAGCGTTACAAGAATTCTGAAGTCATGGCTCGGACTGGCTCGTCCTGCAGATCCATCAGTCCTGTACAGAGACATCAATAACTTTGGGATGAAACTAAAGAGACCATCCCAACTCTACAAACACCTTAGAGTCACTATACATTTTATTATAGAACGATGTCAAAGCGCAGTCATGACAACCATCATAAAATAGCAATGTATTTTGTTAATTATGTCATTTAATGTGATTTAATTGTTAAATATCGTTGTAATAAGAATATAAATACAAATTTAGCTTTAAATAAGCATATGGTACGCAAATCTAAAGATTTCTGAGCGAATTTCTACCAATCGGCGATCTCTACTAAAAATGTTACACGTAAAATACCTTCAATTCTCAACGTCATTGCTCGAGTATTCGCGGCGTGGGAATATTAGACGTCGAAGGATGTTAAGTAAAACCTCAGGGCGTCCGCATCCGTCAACTTAGCATTTATTTAGCATTTATGCGTAACGTGAAATACGACGTAATAGTTAATTTACATAATTGATATTTCCAAAAAGTTACCTTAATTTAAAGTTTCCTTAAAATCCCTCTACTTTGCAAAACGTTGGATAACGTGTGGCTACCCTGCTCCATTAAGCTATTGTTACACCCGCCCCTAAGTAAAAAAATGTTAGTTTTCTTGCTTTTTAAGAAATACAAAAAGTCGCAGGTCTCAGCTAGTCATCACCGAGTTATCATATTATCTATGTTACGTCAGCAGATGTAGACAAGTACAAGTAGATTTTCCGTTCAACATTTCATTTTATTAAAAAAAACCATTGCAAACTTAGATAAGCATGCCCTTCAGTATGTGTCCGAGACAGAAGAGAAACAGGCCGTGGTCTGTCAACAATAGCCGGCGGGTTCTTTGGATATAAGACTTCTGTATAACTTAAAGGCCTTATAGCCTTCATGTTTTAGTTCTCCTTTCCTACACATCACCCTGGAACAGCCTTAAAGTAAGCGAGTTAACTCTCGGTAGAGCACTGAGTAAGGCCCACTAATTTTCCTTTGTCGAAATTATTTCGATTAACAGCATCTTTCGAAATAACTTCTAGCTTTTTCTGGCGGAATTAATGTTAAATAAATTTTAGTTTAATAATTTTGTAAAACACATCTTCAGGTCTTCCATCTAACTAGTATAACAAATACAAAATTAAAAAGTACTAATGGTCATAAATAGCATTGTATCAGTCTTTACATTTTTGGAGGAATCTTGTACATGTACAATGGAACGACCATATCAAACAAGTTGTTTTCGTTCCATTACCCCACTAAAAGCTGGAGCGAGTTGCCCGTGTTTCCAAATCTGAACAATGCACACGACAGCTTACCTCGTGCCACTTACCTCCATTCCGCAGTGACGACTAACGACTATATGATCGTATTTGGTGGACGAACAGTTCCGGATAAAAGATCCAATTCCCTAATAGCATACATTTACAGCTGCAATCAATGGGTTAAGCTTTCTAAAGGTTTGTATTGTTGCTTTTCATGTTTGTTTAGTGATATGAATTTAATAAACTAAGTCTATATGTTTTCTGATCCGCAGCTCATATTACAATTAAAGTTTTTAGCCCACATTTTGAAGAAGGGAAGGCAAAGGTATCATTTAACATTTGTGAAACTGTTTGCGATTACTGTTTTTGATTAATAGTCCATTTAAAGCCAATTGTTGGACACTAAACAAGTAAAACAAAAACTCAACTTACTATCAAGATTATCCAGTTGCAATAACAAGCAAATTTTATACTAGAAATAGTGATGGTAGTTGGCAAATAATACCACGTGAAAAATCATTATAACTACACACTTAAACACGTACAAGTCAAAAGGTCAACATTTCATAGGGGAATGAAAAATATACACGATTGAAATTCGATAATCGAACAGTTTTATTTCAATACTCTATCTTTATTGCGAAGTCAAAACTAAACACGAATTCGTTTCCAGGGGCCAGTGTGCTAGATCACCCCCCACCCAGAACATTAGCCCATGCAATGGCAATAGATATGGAGTCTGAGACCGATTGGAATATATACATAGTGGGGGGTTGGACGGGAAGCGCTAATTGTCAAGTGACCCGAATCACTTTGCCAGATGACTTGTGTTCTCTATGGAGTTCCAGCAAAATCGAATGCCGAAGCCATATGGGGTGCAGCTACTGTAGCACTGGGGACTATACGAAATGCTATTCTGTGGACAAACCCGGGTGCGAGGGTAGTGATAGGATATCGACTAATGCTGGTGCCGCGTGCGATGCGGACCTGGTGGCGCGGCGGCCGTGCGAGAACTTCACCACGTGCACGTCGTGCTTGGCCGAGTGGCCGCTGTATCCTGAGGAGCAGCCAGTCTGCCGTTGGTGCGAAAGCTGTGCTGCGGGAATTGGTAAGTTCTGTCCTTAAATGGTCCATCGTAACTGTCCTTAAATGGTGGTCAAAAATGTCAATCAAATGCACCTTTTGACCCTAGAAGTGTACCGAAAAATTGTCCGAATGAAATGGCTGTTGAAGTAACTCTGTTGGGAAAAAAAAGACATAATTTTATTCAATTGATACAATCAGGGTTTAATTTGGCAAAGTCTATAATGAGCACACGAAATTAAATTTTCTTAATACGGTTATGGTTTGTGATATGGTTTGGCGAAAGAACGCTGGCAGTAAAAGGAGAAAAGCGTGCAGTAAGATAAGGGATTCTTTATCCCCTAAATCAAGACACGTAGATGCATTGCTGGCCTTTGAAATATAAGTATGATCTTGAAGGTTCCTAAGACGTATATAGAATCGATGAAAATATTAAGTACTAGTGTTAACATGATTAAGTGCCCAGATAAGCTATCCGACACTGAATCTTGAAACATAATAAGGTGGTTAACAAATTGTCTCCCTCTTTGGGATACATTGATAAGTTTATTTATCACATATGTATGGAGTTTTGTAAAATAAATACTCTACAAATGAAAGTATTGAATGTTAAAAATATCTAGTGTGTTGAAGTACTAACAAAATTTAAAACTAGAACATTGCATTTGCACCGATGAAATGGAGTGAATTATTTGCCGGTACTTTTATATATATTACTACAGTAGTGTACATTGATCACGTTATATTACTTATATAGACAATAGCTTATATACAAATTGACATATATTAAGACGTATTTGGCCTTATAATTTCCTTCACTGAAGTATCCAACGTTAAACTTTCAAAGTCCTAAAAACTAACCTAAAACTTCCAACATCTTTATTTTAAACAATATTACAATGTTTTTAATGAGTAATTAACAATACAATCAATTGAATGTATCTGAAAAAAATATAACCATAAATATGGGCTTTCATTCTATAATCATACATAATTTTCATTCAGAAAGACAACCAATACTTAAGCGCTTTCTAAACGTAAATAAAGATATAGAAGGTACATTGAGAAAATTTTGAAGCATTAAGGACCCTAAATGTAGACGAGTGACTGACGATGAACATTAAGTTATAAAATTAACGTTACCAGAACATTAGACACCATAACCAGTAAAAATCTTTTACGCTCTCTTATATGGCTCATATTTTACACCAGAACTTAAGGCTCTTCCATACGACGACGATTTTAACGCAGTACATACGCATCGTATCACACGTGAAACGGTAACAGCATGTTATACATACATGAAACTCATGCATTTCATATATGCAAACATGCGAATAATATTTCACTTATATTCCTTATAAAATTCAACGCATTACCCAAAAGATGAGCCTGCGGCAGTGACCGACATGGGCCACGAAGCACCCTTAAATGTGAGTCCATAATGGATATCACTGGCAGATATGTGGTAAATTGCATGACCAATTCCACGAACGAAAAATAAAAGCACCATGAGAATTTTAGTCGTTTAGAGGTCGAAATAACCCATTGACATCGGCCCTTGTGACCCGTACCGGGTTTCATGTAATATACAGATGCCATATTAAATATCGTCTATTCCATTTCCTTCAAGTAACAACAAAAGTAGTACGTTTATGTGTAGAGTCAGTGATGGTACGACGTGTAGAGTAAGGGCGTGTATATTTAGAGGCGTAGCTCTGAAAAAGATCTGTTAACTTTTTGACAGTGCGAGCCATAAGGTCTCGCCATGACAACATTTTAAATTATTATTTTTTTGACCGGACGCTTTTTTTTATGATGACAATGAATATTGAATAGACGTGCGTTAACTCAATTCGTAAATTCACTGTGAAAAGACTCTTATTGTTCTGCGGAGGCACATAACGATTATGTGTGGATATGGAGACGTTAGTATAAATTTTTAAGCTTAATTACACATTTTATGTTCTTGTGAAGAACCTGGATGTATGCCAAGTTCGCTCGTCCAGTTTTATGATGCTCTAAAATTATGGAATAATATTGAACTTTAGTACTATTAACGCGGTAGATGAACCCGATATCAATCGACCCATTGTTTTTCGTATCTTCCGAAACATGGACTAGGTCGAATATATGTGACATAATTTATGGATGAACCCTTATAGGTTTTAGTGTTACTAAGTAGTTACTTTACTTTATTTAACAGAAGTTTGGTAGGCACTTCGGTGCCTGCTGCCTGCTCGTCTGCCCCCTTGTAACATAAAAAAATATATATATAACAAATTTCTAAACAAACTAATGCTATGATGAAATAAGGCCAAGTTTGAATATGTGTGAAACCTTATTTCGATTCATTTATAAATCTTATCAAACACAAAATCGCTCGTATTAGCTAAGCATCTAAAACTAGTGTTGAGGCTAATAAAAAATAATAGTAAAGTTTTGGCAATTATTGATGCTTTATGTATTTAGGATCATCACGAGATAGACTTTAAATCTTTGTAGAGTCTATCTCCTGATGATGCTTCGGTGTCGAAACGAAACGTGCGTTGAGGCACATCGGAAAGTCAGACTAGAGTTCGTTCAGTGTTCACAGTTCAACCATAATGTTTAATAAAAATAGTTGCATTTTCTCTATTACTCTTTATACGCTTTTTGTATATCTAGAACTATAATGGATTAAACAGTATTTTAATTAATTAATTAATTAATTTAAACCTGTTTATTTTCTATTTACTTTAAGCTAATTTTTAATATATATTACAAGGGGTATACGGGCAGGTGGTTCATCAAAGTAACTAATGACGCCTGGACATATGGGAAGGCACACCCAGGTGGAATGAAAGGTGGGAGAACTGGGATAACGCTAAGACCAAGATAAGCAAAACGGATTTCAGGGATGACTTTAGTCGGCATTTGGTCGTCGTAACTAAGGGTTTCTGGAAGAAATCTCTTTTAAGAGATAAGGCATCCTTTGTTCACAAAATTTTCTGTTACGTAGTTTTATATTTGTTATGTTGGTACATAAATTGTAAATAAATAAATAAATAAATAAAACTATCGAGAATGTTCGTGCTAGGCCCTCTGTTCTCTTGTTCGAAACTAAAAAACAACTTTCGAAACTAGATCCCTTTGGGTATTCTTATATTGTATTTTATCACATAAACCCGTTATAATAAATAATCTACGATTTTTTTTCAATTGTATACATTTTTAAACTTAAATTCGCAACCTGATTAGTATTTTTGCCATTGGAAACATTAACATTGGTTATTTTAAGTTATTTTAATGAAACACTGATCTAGAACTACTTTGTAGATTGAGCCCTCATTCGCGCGAGAGTTTTTTTTACCGCGCGTTAAAAAAGCCTTCAAATAGAACAATATGAACTCCCAAGTTTTTGTTCACACAGCAGCGTTTATATAACGCGACTCTTTTTGATCGAGAAATGTTCTATTTTCAACTCTATCGGTATACTAATACGGTATATATTCGTATTGGTCACGCTGAAAAAGTGCCAACGCCGATATTTAACACAACGCTTTTTTAACTCTAGTGCGAATGAGGGCTAAGTGAACCAATTGTTGACGTCAGACCTCATGAGTCTATTGCTTAATTAAGCCAAAATTTATTCCCTTTGAAAGTACCGCCGATGATGATGATGAAGCCCAATATCTCTTCTTTGGGTGTGTGATTATTTTTTCTATAGACTAGGTCTTATCTATAATCGCATCTGATGCAGAATAATGATGTTTAAGAAGGGCGTGCTTTTCTGAAGATACCTATTAAGACGTAGCTTTACGAGAACAGATATGGATGTATATTTATACTAGCATTAACCCGAGACTTTCAACCTCTATTTCACTTCCTTCAAAAATTCAGTTTCGCGACAAAAAGTGGCCTAAGTCCTTTTCCAAATTCCGATCTATCTCTCTACCGAAATTCGTCAAAATTGGTTCAACGGTTTAGGCGTGAAAACGTAACAAACAGTTACTTTCAGATTTCTAATATATGATCAAGATCATGACTTTGAGATGAGACCCTCGGTAGCGCTGTGTGTATAGGGACGGACTGAAAGCTGCGAGCAAAAGCCAGGCATTGATTCGAATCTCGACCTCGATGACCTATCAACTTAAAAAAAGGCATATTACTCAAAACTTAAATATTTTGTTTGACTTTTTGGGAATAAATTTTCGAAATAAAGGATATAATTATTAAAATTATTCGTAATAGTAGAGAGATTGTTCCATTCATTTGGCTCACTGCATTATTCTACTTTTTCTCTTATACAATATGTATTCGAACATCCAGAAGGAAACGTCCAGCTCACCCCAAAAAGCAGTTGTACTCTGTTCCCGTAAACAAGTTCACAATATTGTGAATTTGCGACAAATTCTAATTTTTAGTATTCCTAAATAATCTTTAGTTCTTTTTTCTTAAACCTTCCCTAATATAAGGGGAATGAAACAAAAAAAAAAGAATTTTATATCGGTCCAGCCGTTTTCAAGTTTTAGCGTGATTTACGAACAACGATTGATTTTTATGTATGTAAGATGTGTACAACATTGAATAAGTTAACTATTTTAAAGTAGTTTGGTTTCGACCAATATCAGTAAGCTGTTAATTCCTGCAGACAGATTAAATTCGTGATCTCATCTAGATTTAAGTCATGATGACAAGCTAATCTAGATAGATTTAGAGATGTCAGGAATAGCCAGTATTCCCACAGTACATTCGTGGAAATTGATGGAGGAGGCCTACGTTCAGCAGTGGACGCACCCAGGCTGATATGATGATGATGATGATGATCTTTTATTTATTACTAGCTGTGCCCGCGACTTCCTCCGCATGAAATAAGTTTTATAAAAAAAGGTTCAATTTTAGCGTGTTGATATATAGACTATTGCAGTGTTTGATGAATGGGCTATCTAATACTGAAGTAATTTTTCAAATCGGACCAGCAGTTCCTGAGATCAGCGCGTTCAAGCAAACAAACAAGCTCTTCAGCTCTATATTTTTTTTTTTTTTTTTTTTTTTATGTTACAAGGGGGCAGACGAGCAGACAGCAGGCACCGAAGTGCTTACCGACGCATCTTCCCGGTTTGTAAAGAAATTTCAAAATATGTATTTTGGAACGAAGTTCCTTATAGGACGATGCGGAGGGCACCCTAACCGGCAAGAAACGTCAGAATAAGCATAACCTTTTTTATATAATATATAGATATATTATTTTCATAATATTTCGTTCTTTGGATGTGAAGTTGTGGCTCATAGCTCTAGTTCTATACGGAAATTAGTGATTATCTAATAAAACCATATTATCCAATTTGTTTTGAAAAACACTACTATAAAGTACTACTTATTTTTTTTTTTAAATTCACTTTATTGTACACATAAAAATAACAGAAAAAAAAATACATAAAATAAACTAAAACTACACAATGTAAGAATTATATAACATTGGCCTTACTAATATTATAAATGTGAAAATAACGTTTTCATGCCTAAACCGCTTAACCAATTTTGATTAATTTTGGTATAAAGACAAATTAAAACTTAGATAAGAACATAGGCTACTTTTTGTCGCGAAGATGAAATTTGAAAGGGGTGAAATAGGGGTAAGCGTATATGAAAATCGATGAAAACAATGCGGATGAAGTCACGGGTTGAAACTACTAATAGATAATAGCTGCGTTATTGCAATCACTTCGCTATTGCAACCGAACATGCCTCGAACAACTAAACGGGAATCGACCTAGAATATCCGAGATTTCAAAGGAATGCACATTGAGAATTATGCTACAGCCATATGTTATTTGCGGCATTGTAACACAAATGTGTAACGAACGAGGAACTACCGTGGGGTTTTAGTCGATTGGAGCCTGACATATCTCACCGTTGGCCCTTACGACGGATAGGTACTGGGTTTCCCCACGTAAAAAAAAAACATAGGTGTTGAAATAATCATAGTGATGCAGCGCTCCATCCGATCAATCTTGGCCAGTTTATCCTTTTACATTGCCTTGACTTTGTTAATGACGCGTGTCCTCAAGCCATGGTGCGTTCGAAGTTCCGCTTTGGACAAGACTTCGTTTGTTATTTTGTATTCGCTAGTGCGGGTTTCCGCTTGCCGATATCATTAACATTTGACCCCGAATCGAACGCTGACAAACCATATTACTTAAAGGTTATCATCGATCAATCTAGCTTCATCGAAATTGTTTATTGATCCCGTATTTATCACTACCATTTCTTTAGGGTACCGTATAATTATAGGATGAATGAATGAATGAATATACAAACAAAATGATTTATAAGCAATACAAATATATAGTGCTGGCACAATCGGCGGCCTTATCGCTTCAGAACAATTTCTACCAGACAACCGATAGTAAAAAAACATTAAATTAAGGTGGTGTTAACTAAACACTAAACTAATTTATAAATAAACTTAACTACTGTTAAAATTAGCCGTCGCCTGTAGGTGCGACCATATTAATGATAAAATTAATTGGATCACTTCTTTGTCTGTCCTTCTATCTGTCTGTCTGTCTAGGAACGCTTATAGCTACAAAGTTGAAATTACTAACAAATACCTCAGTATTCTTATACCTCAGGTCTCAACCTGCGGCCCTTTGTAGCTGTGAAAAAATCATCTCAAAAGATATGGCCGTTTGTCACATTTTTTCTTTAGATGCTGCTCGATGGACAAGTCGATGATAATAAAAATTGTGTCTTATTCTGTAGCAGTTAATACCTTTTCTTGTTATTAAAGTTACGCACCACAGGCGTGAAACCCGTGCCACTCGTTATACTCGTATTATAGTAATCTTTAATTTTTTTAATGTTTTCTGTCTTATCACATTTCGGAGGAATCAATTAATATAGCGCCATATATTAGGGTAATTCAAAGTTACTTTGTGATAGTGTCTGCTACTGCCTACTGACTACTGACTTAAGGATTGACTCCTACTGGATTCATACCACAGAGGCAGGGTTGCTGTTGACACAATGCTGCCACGTCTGCGAGCCTCCTGTAAGGTTGAGGCTCGCGGACCAAATAGAACATCGGGCAGTTACGGCTACCCGTGAGACATAGGCCCGAGCAAGGAGGTTCGCCTCGAGGCCCGTACTCCCAGGAACTACCACTCCAGGAAGGCACCCGATAGTGCTAGTGCCTTGTACGTTTCGGTTATTAAAATAATTTCTGATCATACATTGCATATTTTTATAATTAATTGGTGGGTTAAGATTATTTAACATCTTTGCACTCGTCAATAATTTTAGTTTGTCAAAATAATTCTCTTTAATTCGTTTATTGATCAAATGCGGAAAAGATGAAAAACAATATGCATTTTGTTATATCTGCATTCCGTCACGTTCACTTCCCGGATATACCTACTCTCTGTCATCCCTTTGTTTCATTTTTTGGCAAAAAAATATTTTATCTCATTACATATTTATCATATTCGTGTCACATTTTCATTGTTTACATCAGGATTGCTGATCAGATTCCAGTTGCTGATAGCAATCAGTGTTATTTTCATAATCAGCCTCTACATTGATTTTGCTTCATTATTGACTATAAAATTTTGAACTTAAATTTTCGTGAGCGGTATTCATGGCCGGAAAGTCTCACAAACCGTACGAAACGTGACAACAATACCATTACCCGACGTGACAGCATTGCTGCCACTTCACGCCGATCTTATGTGAGAAAGAGGTACTGGAACCTGAACGGATCCAATCCGGATGCAGACCAAAGTCGTAAGTTAAGCGCTAGCGTGTTGATGATTAGGGCCCCAACGGCGGTGGGTTTTGAACAGGGTATGCAGAATTCAGTCAATACCTTATACCGTTGAGCTATTGAGGCTCTAAATAAATATTCTATGTATGGCGATCTTTTTCCTCTCTGAGTTCCTACTGTCCTCTATGAGTAACCTACCCAGCGGAGCCTTTGCTATGTGCTATGATGATGAGTGTAATATTAAAAATGGCTGGCTAGACCGAATAAGCTAATTCTTTTAAGTTGTCTTTATTATTGTTAGAAGAAGGTTCCTACGAAAGAAAAACTCAAGAAAATCGCGCGGAAAATTATGAAGTTTAAGAATATCTTAATAAATTACTCCTAATGTACCCGTAGCGGTTTTTAAATTTAAACTTTTACAGAATGCATGCTTAAAATATCGTCAAAAAATGTAACAAAAGCTATATATATCGTTTAATATTGGGAAAGGAAAAGGCAACGGGAACAGAAATGGGAACGGAAAAAATATTATAGAATAATAAAACGTACAAACAGTACTATGTGTATGCACGTGTGATATTAACACTGAGTACAAAGTGCTTAGACAGTTGTTACGCGGTCCATAGTTCCAACACGACTGACTCGTCCTCCTGCGTGTCATTGTATTTATACACATATGAACAACTACCCTCCTTTACTTATACTCGCATGAGTATAGTAGCTACATCTTCAATATCTACCAATAAATAAGGCTTTAAATACAGAGCACTTGAATCGCCTCAAACAATACATAATTCAGAGCAATTACCCAAACAACTCTGTACTACCGTGCTACGAACTTCGACGAGTTTGATCGGATTTGACATTCCACAGCGAAGCGGGTTTCTTGTCTACATTTGAAAACTTTCTCTAGTACTCCATAATAAATTTTGTCTGTCGAAACAACTAAGCTTATGTCCCAAACTGGCTGTTATCCGCAACGTCGCCTGCCTTCTTTGTTTTGACGTTTTAGTATTATGCGCAGTCCCACAGTTGTTTTGCTGAAAATAAACGAATACTAATCGTTGGGCCTTCTAAAATCACCTATCTCGCTGTGAAAGTCCGGTTGAAATCGATCCAGCCGTTTCGGATATAACCCGTAATAAACGTACGGTCAGACAGACCGACAACCGACATAAAACATCCAGACAAATTGAAACTATAATTTTTTTTTATCGTATATAAGGACATAGTCATATATTTATTGTGAATGAATGAATGAATATATAGGACTGCATGACACACGGACGTCTGTTTCTAAGGTAGACAAATTAATGCCTGTGTTATAGGTAACATTTGCCTTCTATACTCAAATATTTTTTTTGTAAGGCGTACGTTGTTGGTAGTTCTGTAAAAGAAATAATATTTCAGGGGTGTGAAGTCAGTGATATCATATATACTACTAAATTCGTTAATTATTCTAGAAAGCCTGGTTTTGGACTCACTAGTTATCGTTACGGAAATGCAAGTATGGAAACATCGTTTTTAATTTTGTATTTATTGTGGGCCAATTGTGTTCTTCTTCCTAATGTTGTCCCGGTCTAGTACCAAGCTCCGCTTAGAGCGCTGAAGATGAGGCTGTGGGGCAAGCAGGGCGACCGATTGCCATCCGACGTTATTCTCGAAACCCTCACGATCTCTGCTACCTCACGACTAATATCACTTGGTCACATTAATCGGGTCCCACTATTTGACGTGCCTTCCGAAACACGGAGGGGGACGGATATTAAATATAAAGCAGTGGCAATGGGTCATATATCACCCGGTAATTTTGTAGCCACTAAAGCGTTCTGGGAATCAATTGGTTACGTTGATTAGGTGCAGAAACGATAAAAAGGGTTTTTCAAGGTAAGGTTATGTTGAACATAACGCCTAGAGCGTGGTTTTATAGAGCGTGTGATGGTTTCAGCTACATTACTTCGAGAGTCTGATTATATTTTTTGCGTAATACTCTACAATAAAAAAAATTCCGCTCGAATATTTCACAAGCGAGTTTTTTTTATAACTTTGTGATTATCTCACTTTCTTATTTCCCGCTGAATTTGTTAGGTAATTGAAACATAAGCTTATCTCCATGTATTTAACTTACCTTATCTTAATCTGACGAGCCCGAGTTTTTATACTCCTATGGTTTCTGGTTGTCTATGACATTTGCGGCATTTATCATCTACTATCTCTTTATCTTTTATAATATATTTTCTATAGTTTTTTGTATTTACAACTTGGTCTTGTATACTTCTTAGGAACCCTTCCGTTTCAGGGAATAAGTATTCCAACGTTAGCCACTTATTAAATGCTACTGAATCAATATGTGCTTGTTCTAAATCGTGTGGGTGGCGGCCATGTATTGTTTTTCCTTTCCACGGCATTATTATTTTATCTTAGAATAAGAATAAAAGAATAAGAAGATCTTTATTTACAGTCACACCAGCATACAGAAATTAAAGTGCTTATATATATACTAAAATTACGTAGGTACCTGCTCTTAGTTAAACTAATATGTAACAGTTTAAGTTTAGGGTATGATGGGACTGACATTATTGTCATGGACATAAAAGTCCCTACAGTCAGAACAGATATAAAAAAATAAAAAAAAAGTAAAAATATTTTTTTAAAATGAATTGAAGTTTTAATTAGTTTTTATCGCTTAAATTAAATATATGAAGGAACTTTTAATTTATAAGAATTTTTCGGAGAGATTATCCTAACGTGCGTACGAATAAAAAAAAAGGATTTTGCAATGATTTGAAAATATACTTTCAGTGGTTGGACTGCCGCGTTGAGATGTATCGAGATTTTAACGTATTGGTGTAAATGGATTTTTAAATTTGATAACGAACCAAATCCTAAGTGTTTTCTGTAAAGAGACAAATTATTTATGGATGTTGAAATTAAATTAATTTAATAATTGCAAGTGACTGTATCTACGACTAGGTGTAACCCGCGACTTTGTCCGCATGATGATATAATATAATATAGCGTATAGTCTTCCTCGATAATAGGGCTATCTAAAACTAAAAAAAAATTTCAAATCGGACCAGTAGTTACTGAGGTTAACGCGTTCAAGTAAACAAACAAACAAACTCTTCAGCTTTATATATTATTATAGATATAGAATACTTTAAGTTAAACCTTAGTATAACTTAAAGTATTCCTAAGTTTCGACAAAAAATAGAAATTTTGAATATTAGGTTCCAGCTCCAATATTTTATAGGCCAAGGTGATGAAGATATTGAATTGGCAAGTGTTTTTTTGTACCATTACTTCTAATTCCTTACAAAAGAAAATTTACAACCTTTCTCGACTACGAATATACTACGCGGGATAGAAATTTCTGACGTTCGGGTCTCCTGAGAAAAAAGTTTCATGTATTTCTAAGTTCCAACTGCATTTTGCCAAGTCCAATTTTTCAGTTAAGAACGAATTTAATTTTTAAAACAAGAATCTGTTTTCATAAACTGTATTAAAGTATGATAGATCTAGATATGCGATTCTGTTTGTATTGGGAACAATCTTTGACAACTTTGATTTGATTTTCACACCTAATGTGTACTTGGCCTCTCAGAAGCAGATGTCCAGGGGCGCCGGTAGGCACTTCGGTGCCTGCTGCCTGCTCGTCTGCCCCCTTGTAACATAAAAAAAAAAAAATGCCTAGAACATAAAACCTTGGTACCAATAAATCTACTACTAAAACGCGAAAACTAAAACTCATAGAAGTTTTCATATATCTAATTGTTATTGTTTTATTTCTATTACACGCCATATTTTCTTTTATCTATACTAATAATAAAGCTGAAGTGTTCATTTGTATGTTTACTTGAACGCGCTAATCTCAGGAACTACAGCAACCATTTGAAAAATTCTTTCAGTTTTAGGTAGCCCATTTATCGAGGAAGGCTATAGGCTATATATCATCACGCTAAATTGATGTTGATATAATAGTAGGGGAGGAATCGGTGCTCATCTTGGTGCCACTAAAGCGTCGTGGGGATCAATTGGATTACGAAAATTAGATGCAGAAACGAAAAAAAAGATTATTTTAAGGTAAGGTCATGTTGTACATAACGCCAGGAGCGTGGTTTTATGGAGCGCGTGATGGTTTTAGCAACATTGCCTTGAGAGAATATTCAAATTAATTTCTTTGCGTAATCCTTTACAAAAGAAAAACAATTAATCGCGCCCGAATATTTGACAAGCGAGAGTGGACGTTTTTTTTTTTCTACAACTTTGTAACTTTTCAGTTATTGGTTAGTCGCAATGCCGGCATTAGTGACAACGCGATAAAAGGATTCGATTAGCAAAAAATAGAACAGAATGGAAAGCTTTAGAGGAGGCCTTTGTCGGAAGACAAGTTGTACAAGAAGATTAACCTAACCTTATCTACAGATTGTAATGTAAAAATTGTACAACAATAAAGGCTTATTGTTTATTTATTTATTTATTTATAAGGTAACAAGGCCCGATTATAGTGATTTTAGATATTTATTTTAATTTTTTTATTAGCCACAAATATACTTTCGTGATATCGTGGGTCAGATAAAGTAACTTAAAATCAAAAGTGTTTTTAATCTCATTGTTACTCTTCTTCTTTGTCGATATCTTCACTGATGAAGGTCGTGCCCGTTCTGGTATGCCTTGACGGAGACAATTTAAGCACTGAGATGTAATAAGATAGTGTGGGTTCCATACATTTCCGATAGTTTTAATTTTTAATAGAGAGCATTATAATGACCGTGTTTACGTATGAATTATCAAAGGTCACAAACGTAGATTTATCACTGGACTCAATTATAATTAATTAAGCGATACATTCTGTAACTAATTATTGCTATATATGTTATTTTATCAGTGCACTATTGAATGGACGTCACTTATTATTTCGCGTTTTATTTTTATATATAAGTTTTTTTTTATTATAAAATATGGTATACTAGACATTGATACCAGTTTTATTTTTTAATATTTTTAACAATACCGTGCTAAAATCTATCAATGACGTCACATCCCATCATGACTGTCAACACAAGTTTTTAAAGAGGGGGGTAACTTGACGAAACGTATTTTCCTTTTTTATTCATATGACATGTCTGCCCTATTGTTTATATACACCGCGTGCCCGGTGAAAGAACCCACGATTTACGTAGCAATAGTAACGTTACAAACACAATTGCATTTTATTACAATGGTGTAGGGACTGAAATACAATGAAAAGCATTAAAAACGTCTTGTACGACCGGGTGGCATATTAAGGCGCTGCCAATCATTGGCATTCTAAGCGGGTCTCGTTCGGATTTGGTAGGTCATCCGGTGCAGTGCGACCTTAGCTTTCTGGCACAAGGCGTAAAGGCGTGTCAACAACCGTGGAATTTATTATATTTGATACTTAATACGCTTTACTTCTCATATATGAGCATCACCATCGCCAACCAACATCGATCCACTGCTAGGTTTTCTGTCCCTCACGCCATAAATGTCTTTCGTGGGCCAACCAAATCCATCGCATGTTGGCTGGTGGTCTGCCTTAAGGGTGTTTGCTTCCCCATAGTAGCCATTCTGTTATATCTACATGTCATTATCATCATCATGATCAGCCCTTAATCGCCCACTGCTGGGCATAGGCCTCTCGTCTTTTATGCAACTCTCCCCTGTCTCTTGCACATATGTATGTACACGTTATTTTAAATATCTATGAATATTATAAGTAACAAGCGGACCCGGCAGGCGATGTCCTCCTATACTGCCTAACCTGAAGATTGGGCTACTTACTATTTACTTCTATAATCCTATATCATTCCCGTTTTCGTCGCCGTTCCCTTATTATGAGAAATAATGAATGAGTACGAATTGTCTCTTCTTTGTGCAGTGACATAATGTGACATAATTGCAACACCGTTAGTACTGTCTTCAGCGTTAGCCACAATAGTGAACTCTACCACTGTCCTGTTTCACTACCTCTTAATTTCCTTAACAGATAAATTTTAAACTCTATCGCGACCGACTGATATTTTCCCCCTTACCAAGCAAATTCACCTTGACACGGGTACAATTAACATTTGGACAAACGCCGTAACATTTTACCGAGGCTAAGCTAAAAGCCACGCAAGGATAGAGTTGTCTGCAGAAGTCTAACAATATGGTGAAAGGAAGGGAATAATTCCAAGGGAACCTGGACTAATTTAGACTAAGGTGGCAATCAGACAAAGTAAGCTGGGCACGATGTCTTCAGCTGTCCTTTGACGGAACATACATGCGGTAGAAGATGCAGAATGATTCCACGTATTTCCGCAAAGTCAATGGATCTAGCCCAGCGGTCGGCATTGCGCGTCTCGCGGGCCACATATGGCCCGCGAACCATCTTATTGCGGCCCGCGACTGCTTTGTAAATGATAATGTCATTTTTTAAAGTAAATAGTAATAACATTAACATTCGACTGACCTGTTAGCGCAGTGGGCAGTGACCCTGGCTTCCGCTCCAGGGGTCGTGGGTTCGATTCCCGCTTGGAGTCTTAAGTGTATTTTTTATATCTATGTACTTATATATTTCTAAAAAAAATATTTGTGAACAACAGGTGTCTGTTACCTATAACACAGGCATTAAGTTGTCTTCATTAGGAACAGACGTTCGTGTGTCATATAGTCCTGCATATATTTGTTAATTTTTTTTACCATCACACGAGCACAACGCTTTATTGTTATGTACTTACTAGAATTAAAAAAAAACAGCATATGTATTAAAATTTAGGTTTTGTAGTATCGCAGATATTATAATATCTGTCTACATAAATATCTATTTATATTATATTGTAGCTATCTAGCTAGACACCTATTTCTGAATTATTATTTTCCAAGTACGGCTCGCCCTCATATGATTCAATGATGTGGCCCTTGTCTGTCAAAAGGTTGGTGACCTCTGATCTAGCCGATCGGAAAGCGCTAATTTACCCATGATTAGGGTTGCTCTACGTTGATAACCAGGCTGTGGCTAGCAACAAGCTAGTAATATGATATTACATTTCTCTATTTCTACCCGTCACCTTGGCATTATTTCGATTCCATTATAGTTTTATTTCGCGACGTAAAAAAATAACATTTGGCCGACCAACCAACCAACCATACAGTTGAAATAATGTTTACGTCTGGTCGGCACAAACGCGCGCCGCAATAACTTTAACGTATTATTTACACAATCAAACATTTGTATGACTTTTCCCATTTCATATTTGCTGTAATGGTTTTTTGTATTGTTACATTCTTTTTATGATATGGATTATTATTGAGCAAACGGGCAGGCGGTTTTTTGGTCCATTCCTTCTTTATATTATGTTTCACGCCTGTTTCTCTGTCCTTGGAAAATACGCATATGCGTTGATGGTTTTTAAGAAATGAATATCAAAAGAAAATTTCCATGTCACGTGTGTTTGTAGCAAAACTCCTTAGAAATTTTTATCCATATTTGGTAGGACTGAGAATAGGTTATAAACTATTTTTAAACCTCTAAGTAGAAAGGATGGCCTGTGCAGACGAAGTTCTAGAGTGTAAACTATAGAATTACTAGCGAACCCGGTAGACGTTGTCTTGCCCGAGCACCGATTTGGGCTACTTACTATTTACTACATTCTATTATCCTATAACTTTATTCCACTTTCCCGTTCCCGTTCCGTGTCCGTTGTGTTTCCTTTTCGCTTTCCCATATCTTTTTTTTTAATACAAACCTTGTCCTAAAAATAACGAACACAATAAAAGATAAATTATCCAATTTGGTGCAGTCGTTCGGAAGTTATGAACGTGCATACATTTCAGCGAGTTTTTTTTTTTGTTTGCATTATACATTGAGATGTAAGCTATCCTATCTTTCAAGTTTGGTCAAACTGCACACGGTGTGCCAATTTGATTAAAATCGATTAGTAGTTTAGGAGTACTTTGCGGACAAACAACGTGACGATTTACACCATTTTATATACACAAGTATATAATGATGTGAAAGCCACAAGTATATAATGGTGACAACCGTATGCTAATTAATTGTCAAATATAAAAATAAATGTCGTTGTACTAGAGAGGTTTGTGAGCGAATTTCAACCAGCCGGCGATCTCTGGTATGAATAAAAATATTAAATGAAACGAAAAGCTGTGACTGGTTCAAATGAAAACGAATATATAGATTGGCTTAATCGACCGTGGCTTAATTTAATACCATAGATTAGAGACGGTCGATCCGTTCGTTTTGTCTTTGATACTTCAATATAGCTGAGCACTTTAGATTAGCGATAACAAATCTGTGAAATATTTACTAACAGTATTGGTAAATAGAACATAAATTATCAAGAGATAATTTGATTTTTAGTTATAATAATGCCTTTAAGATTATGTTTTTTATCTTCATTAATAGCAGATCCCACGAGTTAAACACGTGCATATTTGTGAATTTAAGCAAAACATCTTGTAGTTTTTAAGAAGCGCGAAACAACTGCGGATTGTGACATAAACTAACGTGGGAGCTCATGTCTTAACAAGTGGACATTGTTTGAAAACAGTGACAAAAATATAGCTAAGAGTTTACCGCCTGAAAGAAATGTTACGGCAAAGTTATAACATTCCGGGCCATACAATATCAATAGCTTCCAAAAACGTTTCCTGCTTTCTATCATAGTGGCGCAACATTGTTCGCCGATAATATAAGAAATAGCAACCTATTTTTATTACTTTGCTAACTGTAACATGCCATAAATCATGTATTACAATTGGATAAGCTGCGACCTCCGGTATTACCAGACCGGCGAGAACTCTTTTCTTTAAAGAAATCAACATACTGTAATCCCCCTTATTACGGTAGATTTATTTCGTGTTATAGGAAAACGCGTTGTATGAGTATTCTCGTACCTGGAATTCGCATAATATAATATAGTATATATTATAGCATTACTGCGTTATAAGAGTGCCGTGCTATATGGGGATTACAGTACTCAGATTATAGAATTTTTTCTTTTACCTTTTCTATCATCTGAGACGGTATACTTATTTGTCAAAGGCCAACAACGTTTGTGTTAGTTTTCAAGTAATTCAGTTGTATATAGGCAGGTATAGCTTGAATCAATCTTGTCTTGAAAACACGTTTTGGCCGTCGTACCGATCGCTTTCTTCAAATGTCGAATATCTGAATGGGCATTTTAAAACGTTGCGATCGCTTATTGGAACGCACTTATAATATACGGTAACGTCATACGTTCTACTTGGTGTTTTAGTTATCATGGCGGATTGTTGTATTTTGTAGTTACCTTTTTTTTCGTTAATCCTTATTAATCTCGCTCGCGATATAAAAATAAACACGTCTTTCAAGCTTTTTGCATCTTATTTTATCAGACAAATACATAATTTAAATGATTTTTTTTTATGTTTTTTTTTATGTTACAAGGGGGCAAACGAGCAGGCAGCAGGCACCGAAGTGCCTACCGACGCCCATGGACATCTGTCCTTGGTAATAAGGGTGACCCATGCGAACGAAGTCGCAGGAGACAGCTAGTATAGTAATATAAAAGCGAAAGGTCATCTATCACGAAATCACGAAAACCGCGGGACGTACAAGGATATAATTTGGCAAGAAGGTTGTTTATAGTTAGTGAATATCAACTAAGAAAGGGTTTTTTTGATAGGGCCAGATTATTGAGGTGTTATGGTTCTCGCATGATTATCGCAGAAAATGGCTAGTCATTTCTAAAGCGACATACAATTTATTTTGATTAAAACTAAACTACGTCGCTTTATCTCCTGATGATGCTTCGGTGTCGAAGCGAAACGCGCGTTGAGGCACATCGGAAAGTCAGTGTAGTGCATAGTAGAAGTAATCGTAATAAGTAAACTAGCAGTTATTCGTTTTAGTGATAGACTGGTACTGACATAAATCGACATGAAATTTCTACGAAATTCAGATGTATGAAGTGTATTTATTAAACTATATCAGTTAAGAATATTATAATATATTAGTTAGCAAACCCAAATTTTTTAACATGAAATGGGAACTTTAATATTATTGGCTTCATTGATAAACACGCAGTTTTTTCATAGGCCATGGAACATAAACTGGACTTAAAACAATATAAAAAAAATTAAAAAAGCACTTCAGACTGCCTGAAATGTGACGCTAACAATATCAACGCGTATATACATATATATACGCGTGGGAAACAATACAGTCTTTACTCTTTAGCCAGAAATTGTCTGAACTAGACAAGCTTTATTGGTATTAAACCTTTAAATACACGTGTATTACCTGGTCCTTTGATGTTATATTTAAGGGATATTTTTACTTTGTCTAAACCAATTATCTAAAAGACTTTAACTACAAAATATTACTATACTTATAAATACTAAAAACCTGACTTATCACGAATAATTTTTTTTAATTCGTTTTTTTTTTAATTTGTTTTGGCGTTCGCACAAATTGTGTCATTTTGTGGGGCACCGTTCCACTAAAAGAAAAAAGAAACCCTTATCACTTCGTTCTCAATCACTCTGGAATGCTCAAAGCTATAAAGTTGAAGAATTATGGAATTATGACTACGCTTTGAAACAATCCTGTAGTAAAATGAACTATACTAACATGTATGTGTGTTAAAATCGTTTGGCATTGGTGTGCGTGAGGTTTCATTTTAATAATTTAATTTATTAATAGTGCCTTTTTTTAATATAGGCACTCGCACACCATCTGTAATAATAATTAATAAATAATGTTTATTTAAAAAAAAAAATTAAAATTACATTAAGTTTTAATGGTATCGAATAATTTCATACATAAACTTATAACTATATTTTGTAACCGGAGCCAACGCAGTAAAATTATTAAAAATGCCTGAATCAGGAAGCTCCGCTCTTCCATATCGACAAAAGAAATTTATCGGTAAATAATTATACTTGTTCCTCTTCTTCTTCCATACACTCTTGGTAGAGCGGTCGTGATCATCACGTAGTCGCGCTGTCAAAAGAAGCTGTCATTTTCTTAACGATAGCTCGCCATTTCCTGCTAAAAACAAAATCAATGCTTTCAACTCGCATGAAAACGGTAATATTTAAGCATCGATACTTAGTGTGTTCAAACCCTCGTAACTACATGAAAACCTAAGAAGATATTTTAATTCATTCAAAAACCTGGAATCCTCTTGACCTGCTACGTTTTATAATTTTCAATGTTTGACTATGTTTTATAATCAAGGCTTAACACGAAAGAAGTGGTTCAATTCGGTCCTACATTTGCATAGACATTAAATAACTTAAACCACACGACGGAAGTAAAACTTCTTTAGCTTTTTCTACGTGTATGTAGTAGCTATATATATTAATACTTTGTAATTTCATTATTCAGTTTACTAAATTACTAGCCCTACTAGGATGTTTGTCTTATGGCTCTTGCCTTGTTATTATTAAAAAAAAACTGCACTTCGGGAAAGTTGCAAAATGTCAAACGAAGTTCCAAGTTCTCGCGTCTAAACGTCTTCATTAATAACCATTTAAAAACGAGGATTCCTACCCCGTTATATAAGTTTGAATATATTAAAAATAATAATAATAATAATATTTTATGATATGTATAGATATATAAGACAGTCAAGACTGTTTCAAGTAACAGGTGAACAAACCGTCCGTACGTCCGTTTGCCCGTAAGGTGGTCCCTGGCCTAGCATTTCCAAACTATTAGACGTAGAGACTTGAAAACTTCCATGTTGATAGAACATGCCAAAAACTTATTAGGAAAATTATTTTGAACGAAATCGGACTATATCTTTTGAAGTTATTAACAAATACGTTTATAGCGTATCAGATACGGTACCCTTCTATATAAGCGTGTGTAGACACGCTCTTGGCCATTTTTATTAATCCTAAAAACGTATCTCTCAATCGTACACTAGCAAATAAATATTTCAATTGCAAGCAACAAAAATGTATGAATGGTTAAAAATGATAGTAGCAATATTTTTCTGCATTATCCGTGTTGAATTTATTACACGACGCTACCTGATCCAGATGTTTTATTGTGCTTGTAAATACAGTCCAAGAAGATAAGAAAAGATCGGTATTATATATTGACAAAATGAGTAGTACATGACTCCATGGAATTCTAAGATATTAGTCTCGATTTTATGTAAAAGTTTCTATATTTTTAAATTTTTCAGCACTATATCAGTTCTGACGTATGCTTCTCTGGTCAAATTATTCGAGGTACTGGTACTGGGTACCAGTTACGAGCTAGAGACTGCCAGGAACATATTCCTAGAAGTCCTGCCACACGCTAGAAGCGAGGATTGCGCAAGGTTTATCAAGTATCTTGTAGTTGAGGAAAAGGTAATTAAGAATACTAATTTTTGGCTTAACGCCGCATTCCTTAATCGAAATGTAACTTCTGTTTCATTCTTCCAGGAAAAGATCGACGACCCTACTACCCTGCTTTCTCTGATCCGAAAGCTGCCTTTCAATGTGGAAATTAAGAGCCAGGGTCTGATCGAAGATTTGGAGACTTTCAGCAAGCTTAGCATAGACTTTCCCCAAGACGTTAGACATGCTGGTATTCTGACCTTCGCAATTCTAGTGTCCAAAATCATTAAAACTAGACCGGACTACTTTGAAAATATCGTGGTCAAATATTTTAGGATGTATAGCGGTAAGTACAAAGTGTTATAAAATATACTGCTGTATCTGCTACTTTATGTATCTAGGTGCAAACTAGCAAGCTTTTTACCTAGTCACTCATGCTACTAGAAGACAATATTAAGTAAGTGCTTTTTTTAAAGGACCCTAAGTTGTTTCCATTTAAAAACATCAGAGCTGACTACTGGTCCATAGAGTGTGAGGCAAGTAATTTCAAGAACAGTCATAGGCTTTTGGACGTACTGTTGATGGGTTTCGAGTTCTAAAGCAATATCCAGTTTTGAAGTACAGATGCCGGAAACTGTCGGAAGAATTCCTCGGAACGCTCCACGTGATAAATGCGATTAATGATGTAGAAAGCGAAATCTTCCGCAAAGCCGAAGATTTCTAAATTCTTTTTATTTATTATCAATCATTCGACGATAAAATATGTACTTACAGAATGCCCTCAGTATGTAGACCGCATGATTTGGCTCCAAGGCCTCTGCAATTTGGGTCACTCTGCCGGCTCCTATATACGAACCATCCAGGGGGATAAGACGCGCGACCGACACGAGAGACTGTGGGCCACACTGGCCTGTAACAGGTTGGACACAGCGGTAGGCAATGAAACTCTGAATTATATTTTATTGATAGATGGAGATAAACTTTAAGTATGTGTGAGTAACGTCACCTGAACACGAAATAGAGTAGATTTCAGTGGAAAGTAAACCAGATAATTTAATTCTTCTTCATCTCGAGTCATAGCATATCCTGTTACATACCAGAATTTGCCTGACCTAAAAAAGTTAGTTTTAATAATACAATATTTTACTCAATTCATGGGTCTCGTCACCCATTATGTTGCTAATTATAATAAAGGTCTTTTGCAGAATCGTGAAAAATATGTCATGACTATACTGGATGAGGAGGAGCACATTCAGCTCCGGATTTCAGCGCTGAACGAGATCCTCTTCTACGGTGACGTCAGCGAGAGTCTCCTCATGTACATCCATCACTTCATATCGGCGTCAAACAGCATGGAGCTGAAGAGATATTGGTACACCACCTTCAAGAGCCTGGAGACCAACCAAAATACCAAATACTTTTATTTGTGAGTGCCTATTGGACGTTACTTTAAGCAAGGTAGCAAACACACAAGCGTGCGTGCACACCTGATGTTAAATCTATAGACGTTGCCAAACCAATTTCCAAAAACTTATTCATTAACATCCAAGTTTTTCTGTCGATGTTGTAAGCGATCATATCATCTTTTGCCGAATCTTTAAAGAGCAAACTGGGGTGACCAACTTTGCCAGTTTCCAAATGCTACTTAAAACAAATGAAAACCTTCATATCTACTGAATCTAGTACAAAGTCTCTAAGTTCACTGTTTCTGCCTTTCCACAGCCCGGAGACAGTTCCCTTCATCATCAAGGACATAAAGAACCCGGATATAACGTACTGGGGAACGAACAACTACATCGTCTCCAATGGCAACCAGGGTCCATGGATGTAGATTTTGACTGTGGGAGACACACCAGTCCCAAATCTTGCTGCCATCACTTTGTCTGATTACTACAGCCTTACTTATAGTGCTTCTGTGAGTATATCTACCTTTGGGACCTTCCCAGTGCCAACTCTTCGCCTCAGCTTTCAATTTGGCCCCATTCAACTTAGAGCGCCTTTTGCCTCCAGGGTATAGATCTTCCTTTTGTTTGTCCGATAACTGGTTAGATTCATTATAGGTATGCAACACCAGTCTACCCTAGCTGCTATTGTCACTACCCCTATACCCTCTGTGACAGTAGTATCCGCATCCTTTTTCTTCTTTCTCTCTACCTTCATATCCTTAAACGCCATCTCTTCCTTTGCTCCTATCTATTTATCAAATTGGGTAGCGCCAAGCTTGCAGTCCTTTTGGCCTGTAGCGGAATTGAACTGACGTATCCGGGTACCATTACCTCGTGAAATGGCGGCAATGCTGTCATGTCAAGTGATGGTATTGTTGTCTCGTTTCGTTCGGTTTGTACGAATTCCCGGCGACATAAACTCGTCTTTAAAAGGCCGGCAATGTACTGGGCAGTGTGTGCAAATGTCCATGGGCCTCGGTAGTAAAAAACATTGTTTTTATTTCAGATATACATTGTAGCAGAGGGAGTGTCTTCGAATCTGTTCAAGAAAATACACAAATTTAATATCAACCAAGTGACCACAGAGAAGTTACATAAAATCTTGGAAGACATGAAGCTGTCGCTAAAGACGCCAGAAAAGGTATACCTGGCCTTACTTATTTATTTTAACTTCTAAATTACTTATTTAAGGCTTACCTTTAACTTGCGTTAATATTAGTTTAAAGTACACATACTAAGAATTTTTAAAATCATTTAATGTTAAGACCCTTACAAGAATGCACAATATTGTTCTAAAGGAAAAACGTAAGAAAAATGCAACTTAGTTTTCTTTTTCATTAAAATATAGTGTAAAAAATTAATTTCAAAACATGATCGCTGAATTGTTGTTTTATGTTTAATTATTATTTAAAAATTAACCTAACTATTCTAGATTCTTTGAGGCGGTCGTGGCCTAATCAGTGGTCGGCATTTGAGTCGATCGCTAAGTTAAGTTGCTCTGGCTGCGACCGAGTGATTGATGGGTGATCCATTCTAGCACTGGTTTTATTTGATATTCGACCTCCTCCGTGTTTCGGAAGGCACGTAAAACAGTGGGATCCGATTAATGTCACTTTGTGATATTCACAGTGAATTTGTCTTTGATAGATTCACTATGAAAATAAAAGTCAAAATTTCTTTATACAATTTGACTATTTTTCAATCCTATTTATTTTTGAAGAGGTACTGGAGATGACTATATCGGAGGCTTTATTTATAACATGCTTTTTTCACAACTTGTCAAAAAAATTGCCAGTATAAAACCCTAAATTTACTTGTAGAGTCAATTTAAACTCTACATGTAGATGTTGAAAGGGGCCCTAATTTGTATTATGTTTGGACGCCTATCAGAGAGTACATTTTGTTCTACGTGCTTGTACGTTCGTCTTAATAAAAGCTAATTAACGATCTTGCTGACGTGACGACACTAATGATAAAATGTCCGTAGTGGTAATATGATACCACCATATCTTTTGGATTACGCGAAGTATATATCACCTGACAAACATTTAAATTAAACTACAATAGCTTGATTAAAACATTCTATAGTCGCGGTAAAGCTTCTTTTTATTTATACGTGAAGCAAAAACTTTCGGTACCAATTTACAAAAAATTACGCGGACGGAGGAGAATGAAGTTTGGCCCAAATATAGTTTAAATAGAGGAAGGTGTGCGAATGCTAATATTTTTATAAAATAAGCATTATAAATATATTAAATTAATTACAATAAAACTACACGCACACCATTGCTAAACGATTTACACACACATGTATACATTTTACTATAAAATTGCGTCAAAACACGATCTCATGTGAGAAAGAGGTACTGGTACGCGGACGCGCCGGCCCAATTCGGCTACAAGCATGGCGCTACCTCTAAATATGCTACCTCTAATATGCTACGCTACCTCTGTATATAGCAGAAACGCAAATAAAAACATTTCTGTCCGTCTATCCGCTTGTTCCGGATAATCTCTGAAACGGCACGACCAATTTTGACGAGACTTTCACCGTTAGATAGTTGATTTTACAAAGATTAAATAGGCTACATTGATATTTGCTAAATAATTAGGGATCCGCACAAAATATAAATCCCTGAAAATTTCACAGGAACACTGGGACGAAGTGGTTCTCTCGGATAGCATAAGCAAGTTCCCCGCCTAATTCTCTGAATTGCGGTAGAAAAGTTAGAAATTCAATTTGACGCGAATATCAAAATCGAGAATTTTGTCGCTCAATTCGGTTCCTCATTAGACTCAGATTAAGGAGGTGTAAGGCCAAGTTTAATTTTTGCATAAAAAGTATTACGTAAAACATGATCATAATGTAACTATCTTGACTAGGTCATTTAATTTGAAAGTATAAAGCCTTATTCATATATTATGATTGATGTACTTCATTTTCATCATAGTACAATTCAAGCTCAAGAAAAAAAATAAAAAAAAATATATTAATATGAATTAATTTCTGGTATTAAAAAGAAATTCATTACTTTGCCATATTTTAAACTTCTAGTGTGTAGTTCAGCGTCAACAAAAGGGAAATTTTATTGACATAAACTACTAAAAGTGATTTATATTATTTATTAGTAATAGAGCGGGTCCTATATACATATTTACATACTCATCCTTTCTATAAATAAAAATATAAAAGCCTTTTATTTCATGCTAAATTTTTTTTTGTATCAATACAAGTTTTTAAATCTATTTTTTATTTGTTTCTAATTTATATGCGTATCTAGATGTTTAGACTTCTAATCTAATCATTTCAGCATGAACCCCAGACTGGGTAAAGGCCTCCTCCAAAGATGCCCATATGGAGCATTGCGATAAAAATTACGTGCTTATTAGTTATTATAATTTACAACAATTCGATTTTGAATTAAAGCGTTCAAATATAACTTATGCTATACAAGTTTCTGTTCACACGGCAGCGTTTTTATAACGCGCCGCTTTTTTATCGAGCAATGTTCTATTTTCAAGACTATGACAATATAGTATATTTTCGTACCGACGATACTGAAAAAGTGCCAACGCCGAGATTTAACGCAACGTTTTTTAACTCTCATGCGAATGAGAGCTTATACTGTAGCTTTAGCCCTCATTCGCACGAGAGCTTTTTTAACGTGCGTTAAAAAAGCGTTCTACTCGAACATATGAACTGCCAGGTTTGTGTTCATACGGCAGCGTTTTTATAACGCGCCGCTTTATTATCAAGCAATATTCTATTTTCAACGCTATGGACATAATGGATCCCCCATCTATCACTCGGCCGTGGCAAGAACTGCCTAACCTAGCGATCGACTCAAATGCCGACCATTAATAAGGCTATGACCTCCTCCTTCAAGAAAAAAGTATGAACTCTTTTTAAAAGAGTGACTAACGAGTTCCTTGCTGGTTTTTCCCGTGGCTTAACTTTTCCGAATCAGTGGTGTTTAAATATTTGACGATCCAAAAGAGCTTGAAATAAGACCATTTTTTTTTCTATGTTCCTTTGGTTCCTAAGTTGCATCTAAATTCTATTTATCGATCTAGATTCGAACCGATCTATTAATATAACGCAGTTATTCCAATATTATAATTGTTATAATAACAATGAGTAATTTTATTTCTCAATGGTTTGCGGACGGACGACGATCGCAACATGACGCGAGTCTTAAATAATTAAAGGGAAAATAATCCCAAAAGTTTAAAATGTGTAAAAAAATAAGCAGCCTTCTTTCACCCCTTAAATATGAACTGACCTTACTGAAAAAAGTTAATTTTTGGTCAATCGCAAAAATCGTTTTGTCATTTACGACTTATTCCGCATAAAATTCGATATAAATGTCATTGCAGCAACGAATTATGTATTACTTAATAGGTAATGTAGTGAAATGTTATTTTAATGATATTTTGTCATTTGTTTGTCTTTTTAACCAAAATTAATTAAAAAGACAAAAATAGATTTCAGTGTTGGATGGAGACGAAGAAGCTTGAAATTTTCCACGTTGATAGAACATGCTAAAAACTCATTACGGAAATTATTTTGAACGCAATCGACAACAACTTTTGAAGTTATTTAACAAATACGTTTAAAGCGTATCAGATACGAAACCCTTCTTTGTGAGCGTGTCTTGAAACGCTTTTGGCTATTTTTTTTCTAATTTTTATTACGGTGATCTTTGATACATATTACACGTTATTTTCATCTTATTCTATTTAAATTCTCATGACCCGACAAAAATGTTTGAGGTGAATTATTGTCTTGACTCATATAAGATATAAGATGCGTTTAATGCGGACTGCTATATCATTAATATTATGCACCAACAACTTTTGACAATTTAGATCGAGGATACGCCATGTTCCTTGCGGAGTTTGAAAAGGGTATCCTGTCATTACATTCTGTATCGTTAACTATGAGTTCCCATCAACGCCCAGTGTTTAAATAATGATTAATTATTTAAATAGATCTTGGTTAACTATTTCTAATAAACGTACTTTTATATATTATTGTATATTTACTTTTAAATGGATCATGCTGGTTCATAGCACGGTGACGAACGCATGTCGCACTTTATTTAACTATCAATGCACTTGCTTTTAAATACCATAAACGTAAGTTAGGAGAAGGTGGCAGTTTGAACAGTTGCCAGCATTTGAGTCGACTGCTGGGTTAAGCATTTCTTATCGCGGCTAAGTCAGGGTCCACATAGATTGTAGAGGATGTGGCTGTGGGGTGAGTTAAGATGACCGACCGCCATCTGATGTTATCCTCGGAACCCCCACGATCTCTGCAACCTTACGACTTATTAGTCGTGATAATTTACTCAGTAACATTTATCGGTTCCCATTGTTTTACGTGCTTTCCGAAACACGGAGGAGGTCGGGTATCAAAAAAAAACTAGTGTAAGAATTGGTTACCAATCTAGTGACCGGTCACAGCAAGAGCTATTTAACCTAGCGAACAACTCTACTACAACTAGCGATCGAAGATACTAAGATCGATTTGTAATGTTTGTATTTAAACGGTGTAGTGCTTTAATATGGTCCTTCGAGCCGGATTTGAAGTTTGAATTAGCGACCTTTAGAACAAGATAAAATAAGAGCAAATTTAAAGTAGATAGACCAATAATTCAAAAAAGTGTATTAAAATAGGTTGACAAAAGAAGACTATATTGATTTTTATGATTTTCTTTTGCAAGTACTCTTACCAGACAGGTAAGTACTTACAATTTTGAATTTCAAATACACAGTAGTCGAGATTGTTTTCAAAATGATGTTATGAATATGCAATAGATACTGGAGATACGATTTAATTGGTTCGAGAGAACGAATGCGAAATAGCAAGTCAATAGGATTTCATTTCATTCCTTTAGAATTCCATTAGTTAAAGACCATTAAGGAGGTTTAAATATGACTAGAAATTGCCGGGTGGTCGAAATTAGCAAACAATTCTTTACATTTGCGTACTACAATACCGCATATACTTTGCGTACCGAAAACTTTGTGAATGTCCTAAATAAAATCACAATAATAATTCATTCTCGGAAATAAGAGGTTACAAATATCCTCATTCCATTCTTGAGCGCGCAGTGTATCGTGAACATTGGGAAGCAATCGTCAACAAAATGTTGACGCACAAGTAAACGACCCGCGCCGCGCTACCAAAAATATTGAAGAAATTTGTTTCTGATTTAAAATCGCATTGGGACAGTTAGTACAACAGACAGTTAGAACAATAGTTCCTGAGATTAGCGGGTCAAGCAAACAAACAAAAAACGAACAAACTCTTTAATTATATATATTAGTAATTAGTATAAGTATAGATTAGCTGATTCCCGCGACTTCGTTTGCTTAAAATTTAATCTGTCATTAGACCTCCTTTATTTAGTCCTATCGAAAAATCCGTTCGTGGCTGATGTTAAATAAATATAAATCACCTCTCTGTCAAATTTCATCTTTATACGAAACGCGGTTTTCAAGATTTCACGTTACCATTAAGATTTTAGGTGACCTTTCGTCGGCACCATAAAGTTGTAATTTCTCAAATGAAATAAATTCAAGTTGTAAATCAAAGAAAACTTGATTTATTTAACAGTAATTGCGGGGCGTTACGGTTAAATAAAGTGTCCGATTTACTGTTTCCTATTTGTAATTATATCGTTCGTTAAAATTGCTTCATTAGTGGTATTGTAGTTAACACGCAAACTCCGTTTCGAATGACCGTAGAATTCTTCGTGCGGCACATATACAGGTTAGATGAATTTCTTAGCATCACAAAGTTATATTAGTAACCAACTGTTTCTCGCGACTTTGTCCGATTAAAATTGTGCTTGCGAGAGCGTTGAGGCCTTCTTAATTGGGCCCTATCGAAAAATCCGAATTTAGCGGACGTTTACTAACTATAAACCACTTGCTTGTAAAATTTAATCTCTATACGTTCCGAAGTATTTGAGATTTCGTGATAAGTGAAGTTTCGCTTTTATATATAAAGATATGTAGCAAAAATAACCTTATATCTGCCTACCAGTAATACCTATTTTACAAGAAAAAAGCAAGAATAAAAATTTCATTTATTTAATTCATTATCTGCTTAAAAAGCCGGTAGGCTTTCCTTTTAAAGACTCAAATATTTTTTTATTTACATTATACAATAAAATATATAAACGCTTCTCGGATATTTTTAAATTCTTTTAATCGATAAACTTTAGATAGATAAATGATAGATGATTTTTTTTATTATTGTTTTATTGTTTTCTTTGTTTTTATGTTTCATTTTAAGCCTAGTAGTTATTTGAAATATATTATGAAATTTCTAGTGTAAACCTGTTGCGAATGTTATGTTCACTATTCAGATATACATATCAGAACTATATATATAAGTATGCCTTGTCATTAAATGAATAATATATATGTTGTAAGTGTACTTAATAAATAAAATAAAAAAATAAAAACTTCATGTCCAACCAAAGGATTGTGAGTTACTTACTTAATCCTCTGGCGTAACCACGTAAAGTGAGTCTTGAGGCAGGCGTCCACATATCTGCATCGTACGCTTTGCAGCATCATAATTGCCGACACGTCGGTATTTCTTGTATAAAAAGACGTACTCGTGCGTTCACAGATCTACCCGTCGCGATGGTTAGATAGCTTTCTATACAAAGAATACCGACGTGTCGGTAATGCCGATGCTACGAGTCAGATCACTGAAATACCCCTATGCACGTACGCAATCCGATCGTAGCTGATACTGCGGACGCGTTGTAAAAAAATCCGTTTAATACGATGCGTTCGACGTAGACATGTGGACGCCTGCCTTTGGTCTTCGAAACAAAAGAACTCTTTCGTCGTGAGTGAGAAGGCAAAATTCTCTTAAGTTCTAAAGTAGAAAACTTTAATATGCAGGAAAGATAACATAACTCTTACACAATTATTCTCTACGTACATTAATGACATAAATTATTTAAAATTAAGTTCACGAATACTTAATGTTTCGGGCTGCAAATTATTCTAATGAGACAGGGGGATTTACATGGTTCTGTGTCCGCTGAATTCGTTCGTTCCAGCATTATATTTGGGTGAGTTTCCTATGTTCAGAATGGGAAACTTCTAAAATTTCAAAACATTGCTTAAACATACTAAAAAATCTAGAGTTGTTAGCTTGTTACTTCAAATTGATGATGTTCGAATAGACTTTTTAAATGGCGCGTTAAGTCATATTATTATTTCATAAAACATACGGTCCGAGTTACATTTTGAATTTGAAATCGAGTATCAAGCCTGTTTCCATCTTAGATACTGCACCCGATTGGGCTCTTTTGATAGATACGTATGAAAAACATTACAAAATTCCAGAGGACGTTGTTGTCTCGTCATCCAGGCCGAATATATTCCTTTAATCAAAGACACTAAAGCGAGCGGTACTTGTAGAGCTTACAGTTCCATGGGAAACCAACATCCCTAAAGACCATCTGATAAAAATGAACAAGTACTTTGACTTAACCAATGAGCTCACCAAAAACGGTTGCAAAACCAGCTTATAAGCGGTAGAGGTAGGAACGAGGGGTATACCAGCAAAATTTCTCCTCTTTAAGAATTATTTTTATTAATTCTTAATTTATAATGCCTTTGCGGGGAAATTGAGGAAGAGATTGGAGCTTGACCCCTGGGGTAAGGAAAGTGGACCGAGACTAAGCAGGCCGTTGACTAAGAATAGAACCCTATAAGATAAAAATATATGCATAAAGCGAAAGATCACCTATAGTGAAATCTCGAAAGCCACGGGACGTACAAAGATGTAATTTGACAAATACGTAGTTTATAGGTAGTAGACATCCGCTTGGTTTATTTTATGCACTCGAAGTCGTCAGAAACAGCTTGTAGTATATAATTTTGAAGGTAAAAATTTTTTATAACCAAAAACGTCGCTCCATATATTTTAGTCGCGTGGAGATACATCAAATTTGCCAGTGACTCAAATGCCTAGATTCTATCACATCATCAACTTATACAGTTGTTTACTACCCGTATTTGTACTTTTTACGGAATTCATCTATTCTCTGTACGGAATCTTAATATTATAAAAACTACATAATATATATGTAAAGAAAACTATTTTTTTATTATATTTTAGTTGGCCACTTGAGATATTTGACAAGTAAGGGACAGAAACTTGAAGTAAAAAAGAATGTTAGGATTTTTCGGTGGTTGTCTCTTAAATGACTTAATAATTAGTATAATAAAATAAATTACTCGCCTGGCCATAGAAAGTGTAATAATAGACTTTGAATGTTGTTTCTGAACCGAAAAAGTGCGGTTGTATGAAACTTCATTACTGCACTGTTTTTCATTACTGAATTGTTCTTTAAAATTTCTATGAATTTACCACAGAGGTTTAATGTCTCCCATTAACTTTCATATAAAATGTATGAAAAGATACTGGCTGAAAACCGACCGGTTAAATTTAAAAAAAAGAATCAAGTGGCGCGCATTTTGTACCATAATAAAACTTTGATACTACATATTTAGCAATAAAAATTTAAAAAAAAATGGACATAGACAGCGATGTAGTTGAGAGAAAGTAGGCTACGCATCATGCTTAAGTGAGTAATTAATGCACTCGTGTTAATTTAGTGCCAACTTATACTCGTCTATTAATGAGTTCTTTACAATGCATAATCTATTTCTTGCATAAGCCTCTTTTTTTTAAAGTTGTAGTTTCTTTAATTATTATTAAAACTTTAGGCCCTAAAATTAAGTTATATAAGTTCTAAATTAATTTTTAGTTTTAATGCAAGCTGTGTTCATTTCTAGTAGGTAACAGCCCCATATCGGAGCACTTTTTTTATATAGAATATAGTTTTTGTAGCTGTTACCAGTTTAATGAACCTGTTTAAAAAAAATGCCGGTGCTAGACATAGCTTCATTTGAATGATCATGTAGCGTGGCCGGGGACTTTATGTAACTTCACAAAGTTTTGTGGTACTTTGCGGACTTCAAGGACAAAAATGTGCAAACACTCGTAGCCAGGCGAGAGCAAAAGGGGGCTGCTTTATGCCAAACTAGTCGTTTCCCGCAACTTCGTCCGCATTCTTCTTCTTCTTAGCATTTCATTAGTAAGCACTAAATAGTGTCGGCCAAGAACTTAGCCACACGTCCGCATAAAATTGCGTGCATCCTGAGCCTTTGTTCAGACACAGCGTTAACCGCACGATTTGTTATCGTGCGGTTTTCACATCGCAGAATAGAGAGTGTTCAGACAGCAGCGATTATTAAACAGTCTATATAAATGAAAACCGCACGGTAACCGCGTGGCTCCCGCCTTGTCTGAACAAAGGCTTAGACCTCTTTATTCTAACCCTAATAAAAAATCAGTTCTTAAACTAAATTGTATCCCTCGATTCTGTTATCATGAGTTTTCTGAAGATTTTAACGATTCGCCTTATAGAAGCAGAAACCACGTTAAATTATTTATTAGTGCGACTAAATTGATAAAAAAAAATATGTTTAGTTATTTTTTTTTAAATTAAATATTAATATTTAATATTTGGGAATTAATTTTAACATTGTTCTAATGACGACAACCGTGATCTGATGATAATAAATCAAAAGACGAGCAACCGTATTTATATGGACATAATAGGAAACCACTTCGAAAGCCCAAAGACGTAATGGAGATGACCACGTAATTTATAGCAGCACATGAAAAAATAATAGCACCTATAATTGGCTTTTGACAATGTAAAAAGCACTGCAGGTTTGAATTTATGTACGTCTCGAACCACTGTCCTCTATTTAAAGACTAACTCTGGATGCTCAATCGAGGGACTCTTAAAAAATAAGATGAATTTAACTATGAAATTGTATAACCGGTTTACTTATTTATTTTTTGAGAACACAAGAAATATTTAGAATAAAAGAAACTTTATTCAGCAACACTATACTTAAAAACTTAGTCTACTTCTATAAAAAAAAAACTTGCTTGCTTTACTAAATCTACTTTAGAGTACAAAACATACATTTCTGTTTTCCTCCTAATTAGAGAAAAGCCTGTGGCAGAAGAGGAGCGAGGGCGACAACAGCCTAGCGGAATCGGGGTTCTTTACTTTCATTTTTACTATATTTCTTTTACATCCATATTTACTTTATTTCTTTTACATATTGCAATTATCATAAATACAACAGATGAAAAATTGATTATCGGTTAAAGTTATTAAAACAAAATACATAACACTAAATTTTTACATTGTTTAACAACAGTTGAGTTCCCGGCGTGCTCATAACAATGTTAACGCAAGCCCTTAAGCTGATTTCAGCCCGAAAAATATCAACTCTGACAAGATTTAAATAGGTCGCGCGTTATTGCTTGTAAATCTCATTTTTAATAACAGTACCGCGGTATTTTATAACAGAAACCCGTAAAAATCGAGAACGTATTCGTTTCGATGTATGGTATTAAATAAAGAAGTAACTGTTGCCCAAGGGGATCTGCAAAATTTTCAAATACTCTTATTTTTTTTTCACAGATACTCGTTTCGCTTTCATATCACATACAAGCCTCTCCCTCATGAACTCTGGCAATCCTACATTATTAAAAAAATATTTACATATTATGACGTTCACAAGTACTTGTACCAAAGTCTTTGTGAATAAATAATTCTCGACTTAGACCTTGTCTTTGACTTTGACTTTGACTATGACTATGACTTTGACCTTGACTTTGACTTTGAATTTGACTTTGACTTTGACTATGACTATGACTATGACTATGACTATGACTATGACTATGACTATGACTATGACTATGACTATGACTATGACTATGATGGTTCGTGAATATTCATATTGTACACTCTAGTCAAAATATATACAACGCAACATTTAAACATAGTCCTAGTCCTCTTATTGTGTATAATAAAACATATTAAAAAAAGTGGTCATAAAGCAATGTTGCCGAAGTCCGCATTAACTTTCACACAGTGCCAACTGTTGTTACTTCTTTACTCGACGGTTTTTGGATTTCTTAGTTTAGTTTCATTTACTCCTTGTAGTCGTAATATCAGATTTTGTGTGAACAAACTACTTTACGTAATAACAACATTTAGTTATTAGCTAAATGACTCTTATTTGCTCTAATAATGTAGACACAATCTCTTTTTGAATTTTATTACCACGGTTTAACGGTTTGATACTATCTAATAGTAAAATGTATACATGTAAATCGTTTGGTATTCGTGTGCGTGAGGTTTTGTTTTGGTGCTTTAATATATTAATCTGCATATTTTATATAAATATTAGCATTTGCACACCTATATCTAAACTATAATTGTACCAAATTGCATAGTCCTCCGTCCGCGCCATTTTCTTAAAATTGTACCGTAAGTTTTCCCTTCACGTATTAATATATAGATCCTATAAATAACCGCTTCACTAAATGTCATAATTATATTTTTGAAAGAATCTCTACTTGTTAGTTTGGATATTTCGATATTTGACCCTGAATTTGCGTAAACGCTGGCACAGGTTTGGCCCATGGATAATTCATGACGTAAATTGACACAGAGTACAAGATCCTTCAAACCTACGCCTAGGTTTCAAATCCTTTTCTGTCTGAGTTCCTCCTTCTTCAACGAGGAAGATCGAGTATCCGTTATGTGAATTATTTAACTTAAATCATTCATCACACATTTTAACCGTCAAAAGATTCGAATTCAATTGTCATAACGATAGAAGCGAAAATGTAAGGCGCACAAAATTCTCATACATGTATAAATGTGGGCACTGAATACAAAAACAAACTTAAATTGTACAACGGCAATAACAGTAATGATAACAATATGAAAAATGAAAAAAGACATCATAAAAGCGTGGAGATGCATGATTATAAACTATGAATAGCTTTTATACGGGCATGTAGCGTACTCGATGTGACAGATGAATTGTTGTGTGTCATTAACGTTCGTAATCCAGTTTGTTATCTCGGATGGCATCATCAAGCGATATAATAAAAATTCTTTCCTAGAAATATGTGTTACACTTGTTTGTGTCTCGCATCATTATTATTGGACATGGCATTGTTTAGTTTATACTAGCGGACACGGAGGACGTTGTCTTGCCCGGATTTTGGAACGTTTGCTATACCAATCTCCTTTATGTCTTTTCCGTCAAATGTGACATAAGCCGTATGTTTTATGAAATAATAATGTAACAAAGCACTCACTCAAATGATCTAGTACGAACGTCATCTATTTGAAGTATTCTGAAGTATCGACTTTTTGTCTAATTTCTTCACTTTTAAACCTTCCCATAAAAAAATTCCCTTTTTTTAAATCTAAAAAACAAACAGAATTTAAATCCTTTAGCGTTTTTCGAGTTTTAGCAAGACTTATGAATAACGATTGATTTTTAGAATGTTTAGATAGATATGATAAGAATAAACTGACACCTGGACTACTGCACTTCCAGAGGCTTCTCAAATGCGTTATTGGCCTTTATGTGATGACTTATTCTTGAAATCACACTGTGATGAATGTCTTAGTCCCATCATCATTAACACGGGAGATAGAGGTTGCTTTTATCGCGGTTGCTTCTGAATTTATTCAGAAGTTTCTCTTTTATAAAAGAATATTAGTAAAATCAAAGAATACTTTGAGTCTAATGTTCTTATTACCGTTTCTGTTAAGCTTGTAATAATTTCGCCATCGTCATCATCACCACCATCACCGCTGCCATTACCACCATCATCACCACCGTCCTCATCATGATTATCATCATTCCTATTGAAAACAGCCTTGCGGGTTTGAAATATGTACTGAGCATTTGCGGATTTCAATCTATCTCTAACATTGAGTTTCAAAAGTCTATCAAAGTGAACGTCGATAGGCAGAGCGATAGTTGCATTGTAATAAATGAGCGACTGAACAAGTACTACCATTTGATTTATACCGATATTAATATCGAGAGAAAGTTCCATAGCTTGATTATGTTGATTAATATAAGTTGTTCCGTTTAAATAGCTACTGGTTTTATCTACGAAATCTATGGTGTCGATTAAAAAGGTATAAAAACATGAAATATGTTTCAACCAAATTTATGGTGTTGAAATAGGTTTAATGGTTATTTTGTAAGCTTCCACACGAAACATCGTCCGCGTTGTTTAATGCTGTATTTGTTTTACACGAATTACTAAATGCTTAAATACTTGACTGGACAGACAACCATACATTCAGACAACTTTTAGTATAATGCAAAACAGTAATTTGGAATACTTACTATATAGTAGATAGTTGACTTAATTATAAAGAAGGAGAGGGCTAAAGTCAAACGTCTCAAATTGAAAGCAATAAAAAAATAACAGCAAAACAACACAAATAAACATTAAAGAGCAATCACGATTGTGTTGAAAGGGCGTGCAATTGTTGCAATTCTGCTGATTACAGCGATAAACATGAATAACATGTTTTTTATAAACAATACGAAAATTCATTCATATAGACGGCAACAGAACAATGTGCGAATTACGGGCCATGGACCGCGCATCCGGGATGAGATTCTGTGTCGGAATATTTCCCGTGCAAATGAGGATTTAATTGCAAAAGTCACACACGTTTGCAAAAATGTTTTAGAGTTTGTACCACGGAAAAGATTTCTTGTTGCAAATCAACATTTGTTTTATTAGAAGAAGCACCACGTTTACAGTCCTTTTGGTCTGCAGCTGGATTGAGTCGGCGCGTCCGGATACCAGTACCTCTTTCTCGCATAAGATTGGCGTGAAGTGGCAATGCTGTCACGTCAAGTGATGGTATTTTTGACATGTTTCGTCTTGTGTGACTTTCCGGTGGTCCAAACCTCTCCTTAAAGGCTAGCATCTTCGATGCTCTTGGCGGTGCAGATGTCAATGGACTTTAGTAGTTTTAAGTGAACCGCCGCCCGTATAACTTATATAATTTACAAAACATACGCGTGGAATTGATAACCCCTTCTTTTTTGAAGTCGGTTAAAATTAAATAACCGAGTGGTAAGGTAAAAATGGTAATCTAGTATTTCAGACCTAAAATATGAATCAGATTATATTAGACAAGCTGTGCCCGCAACTTAAATTCATTTTTCTTCTTCTTAATCGCTTCCTCACTGCTGAGGATCGTGACTCCAGAGTTTTTGGGTAAGTTCATTTTTTAAGTAATTAAATTCATTAATAACTTAAAAAATGGATTCCATTTTAGCGTAATGACATATAGCTTATAGCTTTCCTCGATATAATAATCTAATACTGAAAGAATTTTTCAAATCAGACCAATAGTTGCTGAAATTAGCGCGTTCAAGCAAAAAGACAAATTCTTTAACCTTTATGTAATAGTATAGATAGCAGGAACTACTACATACATATCCATAAAGTTAAAGGTATATCAACGCCAACATGTTAGTAAGAGACACGTAATTTTTAACCTTTAAGTACTGATCAGTATCGAAAATGATCAGATATCCAAATCTGTTGCTAAAAAATACCTAATATTAAATCAGCTTTTTGAACCCCCTTAAAAATCACATTTGGTGCAAAAATACTTTGATGAGAGAATGGACAGAAGTTTTTTAAAAGTAACACTTTAATGTGACTTTCTCTCTTATAGATCTCTCTGTATTTAACTCATATTATAACTAAGAATAATTATTCTTATGGTAAGCGCGTCCTAAGCTGAGATTAATCCTTGTTTTCATACGTCATAATCTTGGTTTAAAGTGACGGGAAAAATAATCTAAGCCAGGTTTAATTGGATCAATGGCTCTATCGCCATTATTTTAAAAAAGAAACAACAAAATTAAACATTTATAAAAAAAATAATGCTGCTCATCAGGGATGGATGGCATGGTTTCAGATTTTGTGATGTTTCTAGGAAAAATGGAAACTTTTTCACATCTTCATATATTAAATCTATAAACATTGTCTTGTTTCTGAGGCTGTCGGCTAAGTGCTCCAAGTTCAATATAATTCATCTTTGAATATTAATGAAACTGACCAAAAGAGTGTCAAGGCACGCTTATATAGAAGGGTTCCGTATCTGATACGCTATAAACGTTGTTCAAAAGTTGTTGTACGATTTCGTTCAAAATAATTTTAGTTTAGATTTTTTAGCATGTTCTATCAATTTTGAAAATTTTAAATCTCTAATTCTTATAGTTTGGAAATGCTAGGGGATAGTCTTACGGACAGACAGACGGACGGACGGACAGAGCGAAATAATAAGGGTTCCTGGTAATACTACGGAACCCTGAAAAAGGCAAGCTGTGTTGTGTCGTGTCGTGTCGTGTCGTGTCGTGTCGTGTCATGTCGTGTCGTGTCGTGTCGTGTCGTGTCGTGTCGTGTCGTGTCGTGCCGTGTCGTGCCGTGTCGTGTCGTGTCGTGTCGTATCGTGTCGTGACGTATCTCCTCGTAGCAACCCTATCCTAACCTATCTACAACTAAGTAAACCTACCTATAACGAAACTTTAAATTTAAGCTATGGCTTAAATTCGTTAAAATCGCTTTTGTGAAATTATGATTTCACAAAAGCGATTTTAAAAGTAAAGTAAATATTTAAACAACTTGATTTACATTCTACGGTTGAGAGTGGGGTGAGTGGTAGCTTTGTCACCGAAAATTCCATCTCTGATTGAAAATATTATCTAATGCCGAAGCCAGACATAGCTTCATTAGAATGATCATTTCAATAGTGAGGCCGGGGACTTGGTGTAATTGTACAAAGTTTAGTACAACTTTTAGACTTCAAGGACAAAAATGTATAAAGATTCTGAGAGAGTCTGGCTCCAGTATAAGTGTAAATGACGATCGATAACGATTAATACATAAGATGGACAAAAAATTCGTTAAATGGAAATTCTTCTACTCTACTTGTAAATAGTTTAAAAATACTGTTACTATCATGTATTCCAAGGTTAAATACATGTCCAAAACTACTCACCCGTACCAATATTAGTGCTTCTGTATACTTAATACTATAAGCTGTAATTACTGTCGAATGCCGGGCCCCTGCTTATTTGTGGGCGACCGGGGAGCGCAGCGCAACTTTCTCCGACAACTTCAATTACTCTCAGATGAAGAATAAATGAATCTGACTGGTAATAGACATCTCTAGGCAATTTTAATATTTAATATAAATATGAAAATTCTAGTAGATCCATCTCTAGGACGCTCTAAGAAATGACGGAAGTATTAAATAAGAACAATTAATTAATTAATTATTGATAAGACAGAGACAAGTCGCGCGAAATCCTGTAAGAGACCCAAAACTGATTTTGGCTTGCTGAGGCACTCCAGTTAGCTATTTTGTTCAAGTTAGGCTCCTACCTCACCGAGACGCTGCGGCACGCGACCGTAACAATCCCAGTCGTCAAATGTTGAAGATCTGAATGAGCACTTTAAAACGTTCCGATCGCATATTGGAGCTCACATATAATATACAGTAACGTCATACGCGCTACTAGGTGTTTTAGCTATCATGGCAAATTGTATTCTGTAGCTTCCTTTTCATTGTTAATCCCTAATAATTTCGCTTGCAATATAAAATTAAATACGTTTGCTAAGCTTTATGTATCTTATTTCATCAGATAAATACACAACTCATATGATTTCTGATTACTGCCGTCATGGCTATTGTACAGCAGTAAAGTAATGGCAGATTCTACCAAGTCATTAATAATAATTAATTAACGTATATCCCAAATTCAAACTCGTCATTAAGGGCCGGCAGCGCATCTGCTGGCCTTCTGGTCGTGCAGATGTTCATGGGCGTCGGTAGGCACTTGGATGCCTGCTGCCTACTCGTTTGCCCCCCTGTAACATTAAAAAAAAATTAAGTTATTAGTCCAAGCATTGTTTTTAGTAACGTTCTGTAATATGATCTGAAAAAATTAAAAAAATTAAATGAATGCAGCAATTAAAGTTTGCGTTAAAGCAAGAAGTGTGTAAAACAGAATGAAATCTTTATTGCAGCGTATTTTCAAGCTCGGGTGATTTCTATTTGCAGTTATATAATAAAACAGCGGCTGCAAAGCGCTTCGTGATTGGTGCCACTCGATAGTTTGCAGTTCTTCTTTCGTGACTGAATGAACGGTGTCTTGGCCGGCTTTGGAAGGAACCCTTGCGTAAATAATATTCACAAAATAATTCAGAGAAGATGAATCGAAGAACAGGTAAGTGGTGATACTTTTTTCACTACCTAAATGTACCGAGAATTTAAAACTTTAAAAAATTTTTTTCACTAAATCGTTCAGAAAGTTAAGGTAAGTTATATTTTAATTGTTTGAAATTTGTATAATTCTGTCCAGTTGTGTTATTTTTAAACTACTTCAAAAAAGGAGAATATCGTACACCTGTTATGTTTTACCTCTACTAATATTTTTTTATTTATTTTTTATATAGAATACTAGAATACTATTCAGTTCTAAATTAATTGATAAGAGATCTTTATTTATATATTGTCTGATATCTTGACTTACTTAGTCATCTGACTTATATCTTCGACTTCCACTTATATTTGTATTTTAACTTGGGTTACTCCAATAACTATTAAACTAAAAAAGATTAAAATTTCTTAAAAGATTATTCAGATTTCCAAATAGTATAACAATGTCCCTAAAATCGATTACTAAATCCTCCATTCGACATATTACAATATGAAGTGATCTAATATACCTGACCAACCGCCTGTCTTGACTTCTGATACTCTTGTCTTGACCAAATTCAAGAACAATGCCTATTACATTATCTGAATTGTTATCATGACTTACTACAATAAAAATTGAACAAGTCGTAAACTAATTGAAGTCCAGTCATTTCCAAAAAGACCCCCGAATGGGTTGTTTGTTTGTTTACTTCAACGCGCTGATCTAAGGAACTACTGTTCCGATTTGAAAAATTCTTTCAGTGTTTGGTAGTTAGATAGCCCATTAATCGAGGACGACTATAGGCTATATATCATCACGCTAAAATTTACCACCTAATTTTACACGGATGTAATCGCAGGTACTAGGAATATATATATAACGAGTATTTCAACATATCACGAATTTCTCTTACAAGACTAAGTTTAAATCCTGTGTCAATAAAAATGATCGTATAGTATTAGAAATAAAAATCATACAGAGCAAACAAACAATGTTGTCTTAACTGGTTTATATTTGATATCCGACCTCCTCCGTGTTTCGGAAGGCACGTAAAACAGTGGGACCCGATTAAAGTCACTGAGTGATATTAGTCGTGACGTTGTTCAGATTGTGGGGATTTCGGGGATGAAGTCAGACTCGCCCCACAGCCTTCGCAATTTAAGAGGACGTTTGGTAGAAGAATAATCTTTAATAGAATCTGGCGTTACTTTAGAGAAAGCCAACAGAAGCAGGGAACTATAAAATTAATTGCACGACTTCCAAATCAACATCAACGTCTTCAATCATTTCATACAAAATAATATTTAATTCGTGCTTATTATGGATAACTGCAATGGAACTCCCGATATGGAGGTATTACTTAAAATCATACTGTTAGTTAGTCACTATAAAGATGGACTGGATGGATCGGGATGCCAGTAACCTGTTTGCCGCGGGGGGAGATGCACGTATTTGTGCGCAAACCAAAGAAACCGAGACGCGATTTTGAGCGCGATTATATCACCACTAATTGTATAAATTTATTTTACATATCTTTGTGTGCTATAAACAATGTATCTATTTTAATTAGTAAAGCCATTTTACGCGCCGTATCAAGAACAAAGTTGCAGACTTGAAAACCGAATTTCCATTATTTTCCACTTCACACATAAACTTCAAGTTGGCCATCTTCGGTAACTTTTCTAATTGGGCTCCCCCAAACTTTGGATTCTGTAGCTGGATACCGGTGTCTTCGTTAGCAAAACTCTATTCAACTTAGTTATATATTGTTACATGAAACTCTTTAATAACAACACTATATTTTTCAATGTATTTCAATTAATTTGTTCAATGTATTGGGCATGGTACAATATTATAAATACAGTATATTATAGCAATGTACAAGTTGTATTAATACTTCATAATTTTATAATATTTTTTGTCAACCACGTAGTTGTGAAGTTAATGGTTCGCAGCTGAAAATCAGCGCTCTGAATTATGTGTTTACACATAATTTAGAGCACATGCTGAGTTGTTTTAAATACCCTTTCTGTGTCTAACACAGACAACTCAATGACAGAGCTATAATATGAATTATATACTTAATAATAGATACGGTTAATAATGACATTAACTGTATCTATTATTAAGTATTAAGTGGCTGTCTATGATATCTACAGGGAATAAATGTTTATGATTCATTAATATTTTTTAAGGTTTCCATTTTAGATGTCCAATATCTTTTATAGCAACTCGTGACATGTCGATGTTAGGGAATTTCTAAGTGAGGGCTAAGTGAATTGACCGTTTGCCAGTGGTTACAAAAAAAAATGGAAAGTTATTAATTATGTTTAAACTTTATCTTACCGAAAATACTAGTTCTGTACACAATAGTATTATTTCTGCCCTAGAAACAAAAACATTAACTCGCTCATCTGATTCCAACGGCAGAATTCAAGGATCTGTATCCAAAAGGCCTTTCTGACTAATTTCTATTACTTTCCACTCCAGTACCATTGTCGAGTTTCCATGGAAAGTTGTCTAATTGTTTACAAAGTTATGCCGTAGAATGAACACCTCAACGGTTTTCTTGTGGGTTCACAATTAACTTTACAACTGTTACTTCACTCACAGAAATTTCTAGCTCTAAATGTTAGATGTGTATTTGAACAAAGGATTGTTCAAAGTAAGGATACTTTGAAGGAAAATTTAAGTTTTCCAGACTTAAGCATGTTGATATTAAAATTATCATGTGCAATTTGAAATTAAATGGCCAAAAACGTGTCAAGACACGCTTATATAGAAGTGTTCCGTATCTGATACGCTATAAACGTATTTGTTAAAAAACTTCAAAAGTTGTGGTACGATTTCGTTCAGAATAATTTTCCTCATGAGGCTTTAGCATGTTCTATCAACATGAAAAATTTTAAGCCTCTACGTCTAATAGTTTACTAGGTAGAAAAAGAACAAACAGGTGAATCAGCAAAAAACAGGACAAAGCCCTGAAAGTAGTAATATAACAAATGAATATTAAAAATACCAGCGCCATAAGAAAATATCAGAGAACAGTATTTTCTTGTATTAAATTGTTGCCCTAACAAAGCCGACATCGGTTTCTCGTTGCTCGACAGAACTTACTAACGATGTCTCTCTTATTGGAAAAAAATTACAGGAAATCTATTATTACGGAGCCCGGCGTGCTTCTGCATGTGTTATTACGGCAGCGCTGCAACATCGAGCCGACAAACTAGGTTTAACCCAGTGGAGAGCAATAAGAGGGCTCGAAGATGTTTTTGAGCAATCTGAGGAATAGTTTCTGTAAAATCTAGGTTAGAGTAGGAAACAGTTAAGATACGTTGTGGCAGTTTTTACTGGTCAATACGGAAAGTGGGCGACTCTGTTTCTAATAGCATTAAGTGGCATTGCAACTTGTAGGGCCTGCTATGAAGAGGCGGAGACGATGGGGCACTTACTGTGCTGGCCATAATGGGAATGAATATCATCGGCGTAGCCTATCCAAGGTCGGAAGACTCCGGTTGCTCAGCGGGCGATTCTGGAATTCCTTATCTAGATTTTTGAAGACCTGTGGCTGAGAGAACAAAGGGAAGTGGCGAATGCAAAAGATCCAATAGGGTCGAAGTCCATCCGCTTTGCGAGCCACAAACATTCAATTACATTATTACATACAAATGGTCGTCTTTATATTTAAAAGCGAGCCCTTCAAAAGCGCTGGACTTAAAAAGAAGAATTTAAGCAGGGAGGAGTTTTACCAACTTTCGCTAAGAAAGGATTTTTCTAACGGGTCAGATTTATGAGGTCTACGGGCCAGCTCATTTTTTTGCGGACAAAGTCGCGGGAAACAGGTCTATATTTACAAAATTGTCGTCTATCACTAAATCTCGATACACTGCGGGACGTACAAAGCTTAAATTTGGAAACGAGGTAGCTTGTAGTTGGTAGACATGTGCTAAAAATGGTTTATTCGATGGGGACAGATTAAGGAAGACTAGCAAGTTGACGCGAAGGAAGTCGCGAGAAATAACAGTTTTTTTTTTTGTATAGCTCGCAAGCTCATAATAGTTGTAAAATTGTGTTACACGTTCTGTCAATCAAAAAACATTGAGGGTTACATTTTTTGATTTCGCATTTCATGCATTTTACAAAGAAACCATCCACTAAAAAAAGTTTAATCTTATATATAAAATTCTCGTATCACAATACTCCTCCGAAACGGCTCGACCGATTTTTATGAAATTTTATATGCATATTCAGTAAGTCTGGAAATCGACTACTATCCATTTTTCATACCCCTAAGTGATAAAGGTGGCCCACGCAGACAAAGTCGCGGGATACAGCTAGTAATACTTAAAACATTCAGTTTAATAGAGCTAAAAACCTAGAAACCAATTAATCGGATAGGAAAGTAAATATTTTGTTTTAACTCTCAAATAATTGGACTTTTATACTTTTATAAGTTTGTTTATTAATTTTATTGTTTTATGCTGCGACGCCACTTGGGTCTCAAATAAAAATCATCGCCGTGTGTTATAAGTGTATATGCTGAGCTGTACAATGTTTCAATCTGGTGTTACAGACAGACATATTTCTAGTATAAATTAGTTTTGTACTGTTTGTAACAATTTAAAAAAAAAAGTATTTTCTTTCATTCTAAAGAAGTGTCGATTTATGTACAGGTAATTTAATTTTCCTTGCTAGTAATGAATTTCTGCAAGTAATGTTACATCTATATTTTAATACGTGAAACGAAAACTTTCGGTATCATTTGAAGTAAATTCTGCGGGACGAAGAGTATAATATTTGGAAAAAATATAGTTAATAGTAGAAAACGGTGTGCGAACGCTTTGTATAAAATATGCAATATTAATACATTAAATTATTAAAATAATCTCTCGCACACCAATGCCAAACGATTTACACACACATGTAAATATTTTCCTGTAAGATTTTGTCAAAGCATAGTCATGACGACCGTATATTTATTTATTTTCAAATTTGCCAAAAAAGAAGTAAAATTTTGTACATAGCTTTAAATAAATTCTTATTTAAATCTAAAGATTTGTGAATCTTGTGATTTGTTAAAGGCGAGTTTCGACCAGCGGGTGATATCTAATTCTAATAAATATCTCAAATTAACGCTCAATGAAAATGTCAGTCTTATTTACTAAGGCAATGAACGCATCGATGCACTTGAAAGGAAAGATAATTGAAGCGATAAGATAAATTGAAAGAAGTGCTTCTTCATTAACGAGCGATAATGGAACGGTTTCTCGGTTTAAATTTAATATAATGGTCAAATAAAAAGTCAAAAACTTCTTCTTAGTCGTTTCTAAACGTCTACAACGCGTATGCGAGCCTCCTGATCGTGCAACTGTCCATTGGCGTCGATAGTCACTTAAGTGAACAACCTGCCCCTTCGCCCCTGCCCCTGCCCCCGGGCAAGTGCGAGTTGGTGCACTAAGTATAAATGCTTCATTTTTCATTAAATTTATCTTCACCCTCTACTTAGAGGGTTGATATTTTCACAGCCTAAAGATCAATTCAATGCAAAGCAATCATTATAATGCAAATCAGTTATTGATCAATTCAATGAAAATATCAACCCTCTCTTTAGAGGGTCGATATTTTCGCAGGTTCAAGAAAATACAGACCTGAGTGTTTGCTAATATTTTCCTCTTTATTGCACAATTTAAAAAAAACAATTGTACAACTAAGTGAGCCTAATGCTAAAAGCATTTTCTGCCGGCTTACCTAACCAACCACGGTCGTAAAAGAAAATGACAACTTTATACTTCTACGCCTTTCTGAGAAAAGAAACTCGACGGATAGAAAGAAGAAGACACTGATCCTTGAACTGACTGAAAATCTTAATTTATTGTTTCGTACTTTTCCCTATACTTGTGCTACAAGATATCGTCTTGTCACAATTCATGATTCTAGGTCAAGGGAAAGTACCCTACAGGTTTTGGTTCCCTTTGCAATTGTATGGGAAATGTGACATAAACGGCCATAACTTTTTATTGCGTACATTTAGAATTAGATAGTTGATTTTCATAGCTTCCACAGACGGTAGAATGTGGTATTTGGTAATAACTTCAACTTTATAGCTCTGCCCGTTCCTGGAAATAAGGGTCATGACCAACAGACGGTCAACGAAGTGATCTTATAGAGGGTTCTTTTTTTTTGAGGCACGAACCCCTCAAAAGGTGAATTATGTTATTGAGGCGAAAATCCATCGGGCCAAACAATTGTTCAGAACACTTACTATTCTAAATGCAGGTACTAGTTGCTGAAAAGATCTACCCAAAATTTTTAATGAGTCATATTCTTAATCATGCTCACTAATAGCCGTGATCATATTCTCAAGTAATTAGTCACTTGAGTCAAATACCTAAAAGTACCGAAGTTATCAGACAAGCACGTGCAATTAATTAGTCACTAATATTGAGATTTATCCTGTCTTTATATAGATTAATTAATACGTACTTAATTTTCTTTTGTTACAACTTAAAGCTATTTTAGATTGTTACCTAAATTGAGCTTGGCCTAATTGGCTTTGTTTCCTTTCATGTTTAATTCTTTTAATTCCTCAGGACCAAGGGTTCTTCAGTGTTTGGTGAATCTGATCAGACCTAGCACGAACATTTTTTGACATTAACTCTCGAAACCAAACGTCAAATTAAACCTTCATGGTACCGTTTCATACTACTTACTTGTTTAAGAATTGTTAGCAAGAAAGAAATTCGAACTCGCACGACTCCTCGACGTTACGGCGATGTATGCAAAGTGTTAGCACGAACCTTCATTTGACGTTGGGTTTCGAGAAGTTAAAAAAAGTACCGTCTACCGATACTCAAAGGTAAATATGCGTTGAGAGTATGTGACATGTGCAAGCGAGGCGCTGGCTTTAATTAAAAGACGTGCCCATTTTAAACAAAAGGACATACCTCTTTTGTTTAAAACGGACACATGTTTTAATAAGAGGTAGCGGCACGCTTGCAGGTCTTTTGTTCTGCAGCCCAATTGGGCCGGCGTCCGGGTACCAGTACCTCCCAGATAAGATCGGCGTGAAGTAGCGGCAATGCTGTCACGTCGAGGGATGGTATTATTGACCCCCCTTTTAAGGTCGGCAACACATTAGTGAGTTTTTTGGTGGAGCAGATCCATGGTCTAAGTTTTCATTCAATTATCCTCAAAATGGTATGCAAAATACCTTGATACCGTAATAACTGACCGTAAGAATGCTACATAACGAGATGGCGACGATGTCGAGTGGGAAGGATACACCAAAGCGAACCAGATGGCGCTGTACGGACAGGTCGACAGACGCGGTACAAACGCTGTCGCGTACCATACAAAATCCAACTCACGCTAGCAAAGTTTCTTCATTCGACCACTATATATAGACCTGCCGCCGAGCATTTGTCGGCGAAGCGCGGCCGCCCTAAGCAACTCCACCTAGCTCGAACTGAAGATCTTCCTTTGCGGGCTGTTGGGCATTACGATCTTTGCCACCCCTCCCCCTAATCATCCCTCGCAGAACACCGTCCAAATGGTGAGCCTTTCCACACCGTGAACTAACAAAGCGATAACACTAAAAATAGGTGGAAAAATGGAATAAAATATTTTTTCCATCGCAAAGCACTCCCTTATGAGTAGTACAATAAGAGTATAAATACTCGATAAGTAAATAGCTTCCAGCTCATACAAATAGATAAGATACATCAATTTAAATCAATATAGCTCACGATCGGGTCGCGTTAAACGCAGTAATGGATTTCAAGTATTTTAATGTCATTTTATTAATTATAGTAAAAATTAACGCCCAAACTAGCGAATTGGGCGGGGTTGATACGGATTATGAGAGTGTTTTTGATCAAATGTTATACGAAAGTGTTATAGATGATGAAAAATGTGAGAAGCAGTTGGATTTTCTGTCCAAAAATAATTCGGTAGCAATGCTATGTAAGTTGCAAAATTTAATATCCTTTTTTTATTATTCCATCGACTATATATATGTCATATATTTATAAAAAAACTTTATAAATTCCTGTTACCGCTACCAGTACTTAAGGCAGGTGGCCACACTCTTCCATAACTCCTTACAATTCGCTACGAATAGAACTGTTTTATGATAAGTATCAATGAATCTAAACAATACATAAAATCTATATACATATATACATAAAAGCAAAACGTCAACTACTAGGAAATCTCGAAAACCGCGGGACTTACAAAGATGTTCTTTGGCAAGGAGATATATTATAGTTAGTAGAAATCGGCCAAGAAATTTGTTTTCGATAGGGCCAAATTAAGGTCCTAGGGCTCCCGCAATTTTACGCGGACGAAGTCATGGAAAGCTAGTCTACATACATAAACAACCAAATTCTAACTTAAGCAAATAATATATAAGAAAAATTAAATCGAATTAATTACATTAATTCGATTAATTAATTACATTAATTAATTTAATTAGATTAATTAATTAAATCAGATTAATTAATTATATTAATTAATTAATTACATTAATTAATCGAAGAATGGAGCATTAAGGCGAACCCTTTGCCCAGCAGTAAGGGAGAAAGGGCTGTGGATGATGATGATGATAGTGAATGTAATTAATTACTTTGTGTGTGTGTTTGTGTTACTGAATTCTTCTAAAGATTTAATTCGATACAAAGCTATTCTTTGCCTCCCTTTAAACTGTATAACTTTTTATTATTCGTAAGAAATGTACTAGCTTTTAATGTACTAGCTGAAATTTTAAAACATTTCAGCTAGTACATTAAGAGTTGAAAGAAAATGGTCTTTCATTTTCCCGAGCAATTTTCATCTTACAATCTTTATTGCTTGAGAGAAGTCGAGTCGACTATTTTTTTTTTAAATATGCTATGACAGAACATATTTGTGACAAGTTTTTTTTCTTAATAAACTATAGGAATAGGTACTTTTTAGGCATGTCTAATATTCCACTTTCTACTGCTGTTGAGCTTAAATTAAAAGTTTGTGTTGGGAGTGGGTTGCACATACCCCAGCGGCGTTTGGGTTTGAACCGGGTACCTTGCGGATTTCAGCCCATACCTCCTACCATTGAGCTATTGAGGCATTACTTGATCCCAATAATAAATGATTTAGACACAAAAATTAAAAGCTTGTATTAGGAGTGGGTGCGACAATACCCCAATGGCGGTGGGGTTTGAACCGGGTACCTTGCGGATATCAGCCCATACCTTATACCGTCGAGCTATTGACGCTCTAAATCTTATTCTAGTTTTTTCTCGTTGATATTTTGGCGTAAACGCTTTCGATTCCACTAGAAGATCGGGAAAGAGTGCTTTTGTTTTAACTCTAGCTCTATATTCGATTATCCTAATCTAAGATTATCAAAAGTGGTTAAAGCCAAGTATTCGCATAGCAAACAACCTTGCGTCTTTACACACCAAAACTACTCGACACGAGATAAGAGTTATCTAAACGCTCCGCAAGGATTGTATCCTGAGGGCTGAAACTCGAATTGTGCAAATCTATGACGCAATTTTAGATTAGCACGCGAAACTAGCTGTATATATGAGGAACTTATTGCAGACTAGCGTACCCGGTAGACGTTTTCCTGCCCTAACATTGGGTTACGTACTGTTTACTACGTTCTATCATCCTTTAATACTATTTCCGTTCCCTTTTCCGTTCCCGTTCCCTTTTCCGTTCCCTTTCCGTTCCCGTTCCCATTCCGCGTGTTGTCAAAAGTGCTAAGGTTACATTAGAAATAATTTCATATGTTGGTTAAGTATTCTTATATTATCTAATCATTTGCGCAATTTTCTTATTTTTTTCTTTCACAAGAACCTTGTTATTATAATAACAAACGCAACAAAAAAATGAAACATGAAATTTGGCAAGGAGCTAATCTATAGTTAGTGGACGTCCGCTAAGAACAGACTTTCGATAGGAACAGATAGGGAGGCCCTAATCTTAATTTTACGTGGACATACTGGCAGAAAACAGGTAGTTATTTATATGTATAAAATTTCTTAAAGCGAAAATGTTAGGTACCATTATTCAAAAGCCCTACGCTCGGGAGCTACAGAATAACAGCTGAGGTAATCTTTGACCTCATAAAAAAAGCTGAGCAGTCATCCTTATTGGAATAGTTACACGACTACCTTAGTCACATATGTATTATATATCTATTATTTACGGTTGTATTTTAGTTTAGTATAACTTCTGGTTAATTTTTTGTAGTTATGTAACTTTTTCTGAATAAAGTTTTCATTCATTCATTCATTCATTCATTCATTCATTTGCTCATTCGTTCATTCATTCATTCATTCATTCGTTCATTCACTCAAAAGTCGCGTGGGCGGGAGAGGAAGGCGAGCTCTCTCTCTCTCTCCTCCTTTACTGTTTGTCCCACATGGTGGTGGGTTCAGCCTTCCGAACTTTCTTCCGTCACTTCGCCCTATCTTTGACAATGTCTTCGGAAACTCTACACTTCTTCACTACATCTTTCCATCTTGTTTTGGGCCTGCCTCTGGATCTTCGACCTGGGACAGAAAGCTGTAGTGCCCGATTCCCAACTAATGTCCCCCACTCAAAAACTCTAATCTAGCGAAAGTACTCAGAACTCTTTAATCCGGCGCCGTGACAAATCCGTACTTAGCGTTATGTTTCTTAGCTTAGTTTTACTAACTAATAATTATCTCTCTGTCTTTGAAGTTAGTCTGTCTGTCTTAGACATCTTCAATCTGGTCCTCAAAACTACTCACTAAATAAACGTGTTGCTTGTGATTTAAATGAGGTCAAAAAACTAGAAAATATGTCGCAATAATCACAATTTGCATTTATAATAAAGCACTTGGGATAGACAGGTGCATGCTGACCTATATTAGAGTGGCGAAGAGGAAGATAAAAAAGTTTTCCATTCTGCAGCCGACTGCAAGTACGTGATATAACAAATTTTAAACGATTCTAATTTAATCATCAGTCATCCTAAAATCAAGCCCTATCGCAAAATTCGTTCCTAGCGAATGTTTATTAACTACCTTTCATATAACCATGCGAGATTTTGTTTGGTCAATATAGTGATTCCCCATGATCAGGCAAAGCGAAACCCGCAGGCACTACCTAATATATCCTATACTAACTAGCGTTTAGATTATACGAGATAAACATAATTCTCGGAATATATGCTAGTAATGAATTTATTCAACATATAAAGTTTCAATTGCATAGCTCTTATCTTATAGATTTTATGGATCGCAAAAAATTGCGACACTGACTCACTGGTGATCATAAAAATGTTAAGAGTACTTTTTGAAATCCTCGAAAGCTGAAATTTGGTATGTGATTACTAGTAGTAGTATTAATACATAATCAATAAAAAATTGGGAACGTTTTCCCCCTAACTCTTTATATTAGTGATAAACTAGAAAGATTATATGCAAATTTTGTTTACCTTTACAAATTTTGATGCTAGAGGTCTGAAAATTAGTATTTCAGAATTTACATTAAACCACCTCCCCCACCTTCCCCTAAAATTTTAAAGCTAATAAACTCACCGGTGGAAAAAGCGAAATATAAAAAAAGGAATAATATAAAATAATTAGTTCTTTTTAAGTACTAAATAAGTACAGATGAAACAACAATTCAATAAACATGTTTTGACATTAATTTGCAACACCATACAATAAAGTTTAATGAAACAAAAAAAAAACAAAATTAAACAAAATACATCTTTCTTAGATTTCGTAATGGCTAAGAAACAGTGGAAATTTTTAGATTTTGTGACGATTTACAATTACTTAAAAGAATGTTTTGTATCGAATGGTTCTCTCCCGTGTTCTCTTTAAGGTTTCCATCCGTATGGTCTTGTTGCGAATGATGTAAGAAAAATACATTTAGTTTTAGTTTAATTTTTTTTCATTACGCTTTAAGAATGGTATTGCAAAATTAATGTCAAAACATGTTAATTTAATTCTAGTTTTCTGTATTTATTACTTGTTTAAAAATAAAAATGACTCCCTTTTTTCTGTTCCACTAATTCTGCTGGTGTGTGTATATATTATACGGAGTAGACATTGATATATAAAAACCGAAACACGTATTTTTACTATAAATTCTATAGACACCATTGAATTTTACAGCTAGGTAGGAACTCTTAGGCGCGCGAGACACATTCAGGCATGGATGTTTGTGTACCGGACACGGTGTTGATTTCCCTTGCGGCCGATTCTCCCCCCCAGCCCGTTAGCGAGACATCGCACATGCTAAAAGTCCGCATCCACAGCTCGCGTACGTAAATGATACATTTGAAATTGTTGATTATATTTTACTACGCAGACTTGTTCTGCCCGAACATTGGGTTACTTCATATTGAATACATTCTATTATCCTATACTTAGAATAAAACGACTATGCGATAGGCGTGGTCACGTAGGCAACGTGGTACGACAGCTGTCATGGAGGGTTTGTCTATAAAAACAGCAAAGCACTCCGCGAGAGGATTCATTCTTGCTCCGCGCTTGCTTTATAAAGAAAGAAAACAATGACATCAATCTTATAGGGTATCGTTTTCGATCATTCGTACGGAACCCTAAGAATAAGTGAACCTTTTCAGGACAAATGTTAAATATATTTAAGCTGTGATACGAAATTCTTACATGGAATGGAATTTACTTTCTTTCTATGCAAACAGATTAGCTATTTGCTCTAACGAATTTACAACTACACTAAGGCAAAATCTATGTCATAAGCCGTTGTTTTTTTAGAGAAGTTTTTAAGACATCTCGGAAAAGGGACGTACAAAGGATGAAACTTGGCAAGGAGGTTTTAATTAGGTAGAACCCGGCGTGAAGTGGCGGCAATGTTGTCATGTTAAACGACGGTTCTCTCTTTCTTTATTTATTTATTTCTTCCTTTCTTTTGATCCGTTTCAAAAGGCTGTACACCTACATATATAAGCCTATAAGCTATTTTCAGTTAACGCTCAGCCAGTAAGGTAAAGGGTCGTTTCAACAAATGTCCCGTGTCGGACCGCTGACCACATTCAGGCTTCCATTACGTGGAGATTGATGACGTCATATTGCCGTAGTAGACAATCACCGGAGTTTCCAACACCCATATATCTTTGCCATATGTTTACAATGTTATTATAGCTAGCTGTTTCCCGCGACTTTGTTCGCCTAAAAAATAGACCCGCGGGACTCCTTAATCTGACTCTGATCCGTTCTTAGAGGATATCTAAAATTATTTAGAAAGCCTAGACTAGTCTCTGCCAACTATCTACACAAGACACCTGACGCTGTTTGTTAAAAAAAATACCCTCGTTACTTTGAAATTAAACACAGCATTAGAACTAAGCGGCACCATGAGAAATTCATTAGAACTTCAGATGAAAAAGAAAAGCAAAAATTAATAAGGTAAAAATTAGAGTTAGTGAAATTAAAAACTACCAAAGACGATTTTTTTCATTTAAAACTTCGTCACAAAATGGAAGCTGATAGTAAACTATTTTTCAAAACTTATATCTATCTATCTATCTATTTATATAAAAATGAATCGCAAAATGTGTTGGTAAGCGCATAACTCAACAACGCCTGGACCAATCTTGATAGTATATTAATCTGTGTCCCAATCGATTTCGGCCACGGCGACTGCTTCAACTCCTTTGAATTTGTCCTTAGTGCGTTCGCATATGGCTTATATAAACAATTTTATTTTTAAAGATTTTTTTGCATTGTATGCATGTGAGTGAGCACACCATTTGTGTAATAATAATTGATTGATTTTTGAACTTTTATTTTATCGCGTATAGTGTCGAGCTCAGAGCGCCGTTCCATTTCAAAATTATAGACTTTATAGAGTAAGAGTCCCTGAACAGCCAGACTTATTTATAAAAATAGGTATTTTATAAAAGCTGAAAATTTGTCAGGGCTTGCTCTCTGACCAAGTAAAAACAATGGCTCAGACAACAACACCATCACTAGACGTGACAGCATTGCCGCCACTTCACGCCGATCTCATGTGAGAAAGAGGTACTGGAAGGAATGTATATCACTATATCATTCAAATCGTCATAATTTTACTGCTACTGTTAAAGTGGTGAAACGCATTATTGCTCCAATATATGTAATGAAATAATAATTATTCATTTAAATTGTTTTACAGATAGTAGTTATTTTAATATACTATATAACTATAAAACATATTATGTAACAAAAACAAAATAAAATGTTATAAAACAAAAAGGAAAAAACTAGAAAAGCTAATCCGCGTCGGTGTAAGTGGAGCAGGCTCCCAAAAAAGGTGTTTTTTTTTCTGCTTCTGGTCTATATATATAACATATATATATATATATATATATGTTATATATATAGACTTATATTTTTTTTTAGTTTTGTATTTTTTAGTTTACTTTTTAATTTAATTTTAGTTTTATTAAAAAAAAACCTTTTCATTATATACATTTTTTTTTTTTACAAATACGTTTTAAAAAATATATATATATATACTCATTTTTAAGTTACATCTAATCTAATAGTGAAATTTTTTTTTTGATATTTTGTTTTTTTCTAAAAAAAAACTTTATTTGTGGTGCAAGCGATGTATCAAACCTAATAATGCATGTTAAGTTAGCCTATAAGTGGGGTATACGATGGGGACTTTAATTATTAAGAAATGTAAAATTCAAAAAAAGACCCTTCAACTTTATATATTAGTATAGACTAGTTCCTACTCGCTACTTCGTCCGCGTAAAACTAGGTGAAAAAATTTAGCGCGATGATATATAGCCTATAGCCTTACTCGATAGATGGGATTTCACACTGAAAGAATTTTTCAAATCGATCGTTCCCGAGATTAGCGCGTTCAAGCAAAGAAAAAACACTTCAGATTTATGTATTAGTATAGATTTGAAACTGATATTTTGTTATTTCAAGATATATTTTCATATTACGTAGAAATAACTAAATAGCATCCTGAATAAGGCACAAATTATACCAAAAGCAAAATGCGATAATATATCCAATAGCCAACAAAACTGGTCCCTGATGTCCATGGGCGACAGTAGGCACTTAGCTGCCTGCTGCCTGCTAGTTTGCCCCTTGTAACATAAGGAAGAACAAACAATCAGCAGATCCGCAGAAGATGGTTTACCAACCTTTGAGACAAGTTTACTCTTTTCTTAAAGGTCTTTAAGTGATAAATATCAATCTTACCTCTTAAAATATATTGGTCTCACTATCAGGTTATAATATGGATTAAAAATACATCGCATTTGGAATCTACGACCAAATGTACACTGAAAACAGGTTTTTATTCCTTTGACTCATCCCGAGCACAATATAAATAATTTCTGACGTGGTATATTATACATTGTGCACGTTATAAATGGACGTAGTACAGAGACATTCTATTATCCTATGACTTTATTCCCCGTTTCCGTTCCATTTCCTTTTCACCCTGCCATTTCTCTTTCAGTATACTAACCGTGTCCTAACAATAACGAATACAACATAAAAGAAATGATCAAATTTGGTGATATTCGACATGGAGATTTTGCGACAGGGCCGGATTAAGGGGGTCTAAGAGATTTAATTTGTTTTTAAGTACACTCCTTTTCTTTACTATAAACTTGAAATTTGGCACTACAGACGATTTTTTTATAAGGACGCATTATTTAAATTTTTTTAAATAAAATTTAGACATCATTGAAAAATGATCTTTGATTTTATCTCGTAATCTCTGCTTGCTTGTAATTCTAAAAAATATTCGCCTGTGGCTATAGTCAATTCCGGATCTAAGTAGTTTTGTTTTCTTATTGGATGTCACAAAGTAATACAAGTAGTATTACTTTGCCAACTTTAAACCGATACTTTAATAACGGATATACGAAAAGTAAAAATTTGCAGCTTATGAATTCCTGCAAAGTATCAACTTTTTCCAATCCTCGACTTACACTTGTATCAGTGAAACACTTATACAAACATGAATTGTGTTATCCGTTACATTAATATATCTTATTAGAGAAAACGTTACTAAAACGAAGTGGTATTTTCGTGAGTCACGTTCACGCTCAATGAGTATTATGAACCACCGAAATCCGAATCAACACTTCTGTTTGGGTTCGACGAGCCTCAACTCTGGGAAACACTTGTATATATGTTGACCTTTTGGCATACTACAAAAATTATAAAATAATTTAAAGGAAACGGCAAATTCAATTTTTTTATTACAATGTTTTAAATTTTGATATGTGACGGCACAAGGCTCTTGACTCCCCCCCCCCCGTACCCCTTGTCACACAATGAAACATTTTGATGACCCCCTCCTCCCTTAACGTGTGACGTAATCTATGAATGACCCCCTAATGTATCACCATTTTGTATTTAATCTTCCAATGGTGTCGAGTTTTGATTAATACACCAGATACATTGCAATTCATATAAAATCAGTAATCTGAATTAAAGCTAGTATGATCATGTTCTAAAATCTCATTATTGTCGTAACTCATTACCCTAAATCACTTAAAACAGTCGAGGAAGGTCCCGCGGGAACATCCTCGTAAGTGGCGGCGCCTTACCCGGCTTATCCGGGAAATTATTAGACGTGAAAAACATTGCGCCCGGATACAGTAATGAGAAAAAGTTGTGGGTCGTCTTGAAGATTTGATGCCAGCCTGAAGCGCGGCTCAGGCCTTATAATAGCTGAGCAAGTAATAAAAGAATTATCTGCCTGCAGATTGGGATAGACGACTTTCAAATTTATCTTCCTTTCTGTTCAAGTTCACTATCATAATGTCTAACTTTCAGCCTTGACTTCGCTCGCGTTAATATAGATTTAGTGAATCAATTCAGGGGAATCGTCTGTGATTTTTTCTGTACTCATGTTAAAGATCACTTTGAAGTCTAGTGTCAAAGCCCTCACATTATTATTATCTATCATTACACGTTGACGCGCAATTTTTTTGATTTATCCACATAATGTTCATAAATCATCCTCTGAAAACACATTCCTTTACGTATTTTTATCAGCACCATTTTCTGGACACTTCAGTACACCATTAACGGTCGTTTCAAAACTTATAATTGCTTAAAATACTAAAGCGAATTCTAAATTTCCAAAATGCACTTCGGTCACGTGTCGTGGCCGTCGCATCGCGGTCGCTCATTAACCACTAACGTTGTGTGCAACTCCATTCGCTACATTATTAGCTGCACTCACATGAACTACACAAACTCTTAGCAACTCGGCTTACACTAAAACGAAATACTTGTTCTCTACCCTGCTAACTTTAGCATAATGTGGTTTACGTACGGAATATATCTCTTTGGAACTAAACGTCATAAGTATTTCAATCTTTATGTAGAGCTAGTGTGTTGATACTCAACATTTTTGGAACATAGTTTCTTACGGGACGATGCGGATGGGTTCCACAGTGCCTGTCAAAGTCAAAGTCAAAGTCAAATTCAAAGTCAAAGTCAAAGTCAAAGTCAAAGTCAAAGTCAAGTCAAGTCAAAATAAAAGATATCTTATGATTTCACTTTGCTATTATTACGTTACTTTTTATGAATCATTTTGAATTTAATAAAAGTGTTAAGATAATTTTGTAAATGAGTTTTTGATTATTATCGATAAAAAAACATAATAAAAAATTATACTCGAATAATTATTATCTTTTTACCTCGAGTAGTAACTGAAATGAATATTTATGTAATAAGGAACTTCGTTCCTATTTGGTGGTTTTTCTCTCCTCCTTCAGTCACTTCAAGGTTATTCCTAAGGTCAACTTTACGAATAATCTTAGTATAGCCTATCTCCTGATGATGCTTCAGCTTTGAAACGAAACGTTCTTTGAAGCAAAAGAAATTAATGCAATGCGTCTTTGTAATCTTTGATGGCAGTGTTGATGGTGAAACATTCGTTGCAACATTGAACCAATTCTTTGCTTTATTTCGTTATTAATTTACATGCCTTCGAAAACGGAGTAGGTCGAATATATTAAAAACCAGTGTTGGAATGGGTCACCCATCATACACTTGTTACACACAAGTGTACTTACAAATCATGTTTATTAACGCTCATATCTGATTCATAACCTGGCACGTAATGCGTGTATAGTCAGTTGACAACAAGCTACCTATGCATCCACACTAAATTAGTACTTATGCATAGGCAAAACGACGTATCCATTCGTCAGACCAAATATTGCCGGTGTTTTAAATTATAAATCAACCTGAAGACGTATTGCTTTGCGTCTGTGCATATATGTATGTGGAAATCTCACTTAAGAGGTACTCAACGTGTGATTATGTAATGTACTCTCCGCAATTATAATTGACAAAATATGTCATACACATGTACATATCTCTGGATAGAGGAGAGTGGTCTAAGAGTGGGGAGGCCTTTGCCCAGCAGTGGGACATAATAGGCACATATCAATTATAAGTGTTTTAGTGGTGTGTTGAAAGCATTTATGCGATTTGTTTCTTTGTCTGAGTTGAAAACCATAGACATGACAACAGTAATCAAAAATCATTTAAATTACATATTTATCTGATAAAATAAGATATATTAAGCTTAACAGTCGTATTTATTTTTCTATTGCGAGCGAGATTAATAGGGATGGACAAAAAAGGAAACTAAAAATACAACAATCCGCCATGACGGCTCAAAGACCCAGCAGAGAGTATGACGCTACCGTATATTATAAGTGCGTTCCAATAAACGATTGCAATGTTTAATAGTGCACATTTGATGTCTGCAATCGTTACGGTCGCGGCGAAAACGTCGAGGTGACGCTTAGTAGAACTCACAGTTACCATAAAGTGACATCATGACAACTTAGAGTGTTTTAGAATGAATTTAAATCCTTAAATTTATGATGTTTTTTTTTTGCTAGAAAATCGTTAATTTCTACAAAATATTAAATTTCTGGCTTTAGTAGATACTTAAGAACATAAATTTATTTTTCAAAATCTGTCGGCATGCCTATTCAGATTCCAAAAAAAAAAAAAAAAAAGGTTTATTTATTCCAAAATTTATTAAAGAAGTTCTCTATAAGATATAAATGTATTTTTATAGTCTCTATAAATTTTATCACCATATTTTTATAATGATAAGAAAATAATAATAATAATATACATATCATGATGTTCATTAGTGCTTAAAAAATCTATATGAATAAACGATTTTGACTTTGACTTTGAAAGTGGCCAAGAACGCGTCAAGACACGTTTATATAAAGGGTACCGCATCTGATACGCTATAAACGTATTTGTTTAATAACCCCAAAAGTTGTTATCCGTTTTCGTTCAGAATAATTATCCTAATGAGTTTTTAGCACGTTCTATCATCACGCAAAATTTTAAGTGTCTACGTGTAATAGTTTGAAAATGCGCTAGCGGGGCACCTTACGAGTAGACAGATGGACGGACGGACGGACGGACAGAGCGAAATTATAAGGGGTCCTTGCAGTACTACGGAACCCTAAAAAGACAGATAATGCACTCCCAATTTTATTGTTATCTGTTTCTTCCTACTCAAGAGATGAATAATTTTTTTTACCCATTAGTAACGTAGTAACACTGGTTTAAAAAGAGCATTGCGAGAGATTTTTTAAATTTTTAAGATTTTTTAGGTGATCATTCATGTGACCTATATTATGGAACAAGAAAGAAGTAATGGAAATCGTCATTTCTAAATGAGACCATATTCTGTTTCCATGATTTAGGTCACCGTTGGACGAGGGATGGTCGATATGAATAAAATATCGACATTGATATTCGTGACTTGTAATAAATGAATGAGTAATGAGTGAATGACTAAGATTCAGACGTTATTCTCCTTTCTTTCTCATTGAATATGAGAGCAGAAGTCCATGGGCGCCGGTAGGCACTTCGGTGCCTGCTGCCTGCTCGTCTGCCCCCTTGTAACATAAAAAAAATATTCATTTTTTGACATCAAGTTTTAATTATTTATTGTAAAAATCTTTTTTGTCAATTGAAGTATTGAATATGGGTGTACATTACCTGAAACAAATATTATGTGATTATAATCTATCATTTATTTAAATATCTTATTTTAAATACATTTTAAAATGATAATATATAAATAAAAACATTTTAATAAATAGACGACTGCCGGAGGCGAGGCAAGGACCCAAGCGACCGGTGGTTAGGGCTCCAGATTGAGAACCTTCCTCACAATACGTGCCGTCTCAAGCAATACAGTTGTGGAATCCGTGTAATACCAAGTGGGTTAATTTATTCAGTCACTTAAGGGACCTTCTGTATTAATTTTTTTCGTAATGAGTTTACCTAACACCATGTTATAGTCACCATATCTATATTTAAAACCTTTTATGTTTTAAATGAAACGGATTCACTTCTCTTCTAAATTTAAAGCTTCTATGTTTGCTGGAAGTTCCTTAAGGCCTCATTTACGGAAACGCGGGGCGTCGCGCGTTGCTTGTGGCGGCGCAGCTCGCATCAAATTTATATACATTATGGCGTTGTATGAGTGCGTTTACGGAGAAGCGATTATATTTTTATGTAGATATTTTTATGTCCCTTGGGAAAATTACACTTTGGTGACTGGTGAGACACTTACGATACTCAAGAACCTGATCATTGATAATCATATATGACGAAAAAAATTTACATTAAATGTAAATATCAATTAATTACTACGTGAGATTAAGATAAATTTGTCTTATTATGTACGGAACGCGTGGACATACTAGCGTAGACGCACGATGATGATCGTTTTCCCTTTATATTTTCGTCCTGGCCAGTCCTAAACAGACAAAAACACCAAGGCACCTATTTAACACATTCGAATCACTATTTTTTTTAATAAGTATAGCCAAACATGCATGAGAAACTAAACTACTTTGCTTTAATCCGCGGATTAAAGCAAAGTAGTTTAGTTTCTCATGCATGTCATGGACTTAGTCAAATTATAAGAAACCTTACGAAAAGTATAAATCTTAAAATAGCCTAATAAAGTATTACGTGATGGTACAGAACCATTAGTGCTGGTTTTATTTAGTTAATACTTTGTCCTACCATTTGGGGCGCAATTTGCAAAATCCAATGCCAAAAATGATGTCTAACCGTATACCGGCTATACCTAACACCAGTTTTACTATTAATAAACTACTAGTGTTGAAAACGAATAGATTTGTATAGTCGATCAAGAACGTGCTTTACCATTTTGGTAAACAGCTTCTAGTTAAAGTAAACTTTGCTACGGGTTATTGTTAGAAATTAACGTAATGCATAACCATTAAACATAAGCCTCTTTGAGTACTATTTATAATAGTGATATTATTTAATACTAAAAGATTATATTATTGTAATAATTAGCGACCGACCGAAATACCGTAACCGATCTCGAAACCGAATATTCGGTCCTCGTTTGGGCCAAAAGCGAAACCAAAACAAAATATTTCGTTCAATTTAGTCGCGACCAAAATGAGAAAGTAGAATCTTTACTGTGAAGCAAAATATTCTAAAGGTGGGTTTAGACCAAGCGAACATAGAGTTAGAACAAGGAGCATTCTGTGTCGTTCTTTTAGTTTAAAGGAAGGTTTTTTCTTAGCGTTTACACTAAACTATCAACGGGCAAAAAAAAGTACAATAAGAATTAGAATTTTTGTCAACGCTGTGTGTCATATAGTCCTGTATATATTTATTTATTATAATTATTTATAACTTACTGTGTACCTTGGAATTGAACCAACGGTAAGAACTAGCAAGAAACTCGTTGGCGCATTAATGAAGATCGCCTGCTGGTTTAAATTCGGTCACAAATATTCAGGTTTGCATCCTATATCCTTATTCAAAGCTACATAATTTATACAAAACTTCAATTCATAATGCCGGAGCCAGACATAGCTTCATTTGAACGATCATTTCAATGATCATGTAGTGTGGCCGGGGACTTTGTATAACTTCACAAAGTTCTTCAGTACTTTGTAGGCTTCAAGGACAAAAATGTACAAACACTTTGAGCTATGTCTGGCTCCAATGATAAAATTAAAAGCTAGTGTCAGGAGTAGGTCCGACAACACCCCAGCGACGTCGGAATTTGAACCGGGTACCATCGTTAACCTTGCCAACCTTACCAAAGTTCTGTTTTGGTGCTTTTCATTTTTATATACATACGTCTAGAATTCTTTAATTTATTCCAAAGGATAAGCACGTTAAATTTTGTCGATTATATATTTAATTCTAAAGTTTCTAGCTTCAAATTTAAAGAAATTTATTCCTTTCTTTATTTATGTCATTATTTCTCCTCTTTATTCCTATATTATTATTTTTTTTTTATGTTACAAGGGGGCAGACGAGCAGGCAGTAGGCACCGAAGTGCCTACCGTCGCCCATGCTTGCCGTCAAAATGTAACACGCTTTTATCTAAAAAAAATTGGGCTAAATTTGTGTGCCTATGAAATGGTATATTTTTCGTATCAGAATTAAATTATTATTAACTTTGTAGTTCATTTTATTAACAAGACAGAAAAGCTTGTTTTTTTTTGAAAAATCTTTATTGTTATTTTTTTTAATAAAGTAAAAAAATCCTCAATAAATGTATTTGATATATTATTAGCCGTAAACTGAACTATATATTAATGAAATCATTAAATATAACGCGAACGAAATCACAGGGTCTGCTATTTATAAATAAACAAACCAAGAATAAAAGAGGTAAGAAAAAGAATTGGCATTATTTTGCCCGATAGCGGCGTTTTTCGAATTAGTTTTTTAAATTTCTTTATTAATTAATAGGCATCTGGGGCCCACATACATTACAATTTATAATATTGACAGCGTATACACATTACAAAAAAAGATAATTCATACAATAACTGATAGAAATATAAACTTTTGAATGATAAAATTAAAGAATAAATAATAACATCTGATTTGGAATAAATAATTAAGTCAAATGGGACTAATTAACCACAATAAGAACAGAGTATTCGAATAAAAAAAATGGAGGAATCAACAAATCGCTGTGAGAGATAATATGTCGTTTATTATGAACACAGCTTTATAACTTTTGCAAGTAAAAAGTTGTATCTGTAACATCATTAATCTGTGGCGCATATCACTTCAGAAGGAGTTAGCTATCTCGCTCACTATGTACACTAGTGCCAGCCCCATTTAGTTGTGCCATCGACGGAAGACTGTCACACTTTCTATACCCCCTCCCTTCTAGTGCGACGTCACAAACCTTTTGACCTCCCCTGCCCATTGTCACACATTGTCACATTTCGATGACCCCCCTTAACGTGTGACGTAATTTATGGAGGACCACTAGTGTGTAGGCAAAGGAGGGTAGTTATTTATAAGAATATAAATACAATGACACTTAGGTGGATAGAGTCAGTCTTGTAACAACTGTGGATTAGCTAACAACTATCTAAGCACATTCACTCGCTGTTAATATCACACGTGCATAGACATATTGGTGAGCTATAACTACAGTATATATCATTTCAATGTATTTGTGAATTAAAACAAAAAAGAATCGTACATACTTTTCTGAATTGAGGCAATTATGTTACTCCAAAAAAAAAAAAGAATCTTCCGCAAGGGAACGCCTGATTTAAATAACAAATACCGACGGGCTTTTATTACCTAATTAAGTACGTGTGATGAAAATATTTTCAAAAATTAGAGAGCAACATTAAAACTGCGACGCTCATAGAATAAAGCCTGCATAATTAAAAAAGGGTCGAGCGCCACATTAATCTTGGGGGTGAGGGCAAAACGGGGGCGTCGTTAGCCCAACGCCGCTCCGCAATCATTCATCACTTTCAATAATATTCATTTACGAATCTCTCCATTCCAACAAATCATATTAAACGTAGAAATTATGTGGTTGGCACAGGAAAGGTCTATCCCATCTAATTATATCGTCCTTCTTCTAAAACAAACACCTTTGAATCATTTAAGAAATAGATAGAGAAAAGGAGAAATAACCAAACGAGGCTACACAGAAATTATTCATCATTTTTAATAATATTCATATACGAATCTCTCCATTCCAACAAATAATATTAGACGCAGAAATTATATGGTTTCGTGATAGTAAAGATATCTCCTACCTAATTAAATTGTTCTTCTTCTAAAATTCATTTTCATTTATTGCATTACATCAGTCTTAAACGTTTAAATAACATAGTGAAGAAGATAGCAATCTAACGAAGTTGTTAAAAAAGATGGTGTTTCGCTTGATTAAGGTGTTTGTTATTACAATTACTTGTTTACTTTATATTCTTTATTGATAATTGGTTAACTACAAACTTATATTTAGTGTATTAATTCAGTGGAACGCACTTTTCCTGTATCACAGTTTCTTTTAACTAGCACAGGAATAAGGGTCCTAACTCAATTGTGCCAAATGTAACAGTTTCTTATAATAAATAAATACATAAAACATACACTTTTAAACCATTTAAGAACTAGATAGAGCAAACTACACAGAGATCATTCGTCACTTTCAATAATATTCATTTATGAATATTTATTCCCACAAATAGTATTATACGCATAAAATATGACGTTCAAAAAGTTGCTGAAATTTTAAGCATCTGGGATGTGAGAAATGGGTAAGAAGGAATTCCTCCTTTTTATTTACGTAATTAATCAATAATAAAATTCTAATATATGTAATGCAGAATGCATTTAATTAATCAACAATTTCTAAATGTAAGGCCAAAGCCATTTCAGCTTCTTAAATTTCTTATCTATGTAAATGTATGAAAAATATAAAGGGTCGAGAGACACATTAATAATGGCGTGAAAGAGGCGGAAGCGATATAATTCTTATACTCCCTATAGGTGATACTTTATAAGGATTTATGTATTTCTTTTGTGCAACGCAACCCTAAACAGTATTTTTGGTAACGCTTTATATGGGAAAATGGCTGTCAGCTGAGTCCTGATTGGTAGTCACCATTATAGTGATTTGTTACTGTCATTTACCAACTTAAGCGGTGAAATCGCGGAGAAACAGGAGATTGGCACTCATTTGATGTGAGACGTCCGCTAAAGATGATAAAGATTTTGTAATCTTTTTGTAAACTGTTGTCAGTTAATAAGTGATTGGTGAAATACTGTTTAAAGTCTTTTTTATTATTATTAGCCTGTTGTGTCCTACTGCTGGGCGAAGGCCTCCCTCTTCTTGATCGACCTTCCTCTTTCCGGGGCCAATCTCATCCATAACTTAAATACTGTCTAAAGTGTATCCCTTAAACTCTTTGTGCATTAAAAAAAAAAGTAAGTCCAGCTTAATACTGCTACGATGACTCGCAGTGTAAACCCAAGACACTGTCTATGATATTCAAACGAAATCACGAACAGAGAATCGGAAAAAAAAATACTAAAGAACAATTATTTGAATACCAAAAACAACATAAAATGGAACTGTATAAGTGAAGCAAATACTTTCGTTACCATCTTACGAAAATTGGGCGGACGGAGGAGTATCAAATTTGGCACATTATATTTTATACAGCCGAGGATGTGCGAATGCTAATGTTTTTATAATATAAAATATACATTATAAAACTTTAACATTATTAACTTATTAAAATAAAACCACACGCACACCGATGCCAAACGATTTATACACACATGTATACATTTTACTATAAGATGCTGTCAAAGCGAAATCATGACGACGGTAAAAATGTTAATTATCAAATATTGTAATGTCACTGTACAATGGAAATATTTTATACAGCTTTAATAAGTATACAGTACGCAAATATATCGAGTTGTGGCCTGTGGAATTTCGATCACCACGCGATCCATAGCATTGATAATTAAACGTCTGAATGGAGCAGAAATTAAAACAAAACAACGATTGCCCGATTTATGAATAACAAGGGGGATGAAGGGAATTGAAAGGGAGTTCGAAATCAAAATCGCTTCACACTTTTTAGAATTTGTAAAGATCATACAAACACACAACATTTTTTTACATTACATTATTTATGCACCCACATTTGCATTTTTGTGTTATAAACAGAAAAATAAATATATAAGATAGACGTACGCGTATGTTGATTGATACGCCACTGACGACAGCTTCCGTAAAAGACACCTGTCGCTGTGATAAAGAAATTTTTATGTCCCAAAAATGTTATGCGGACATCCTTTCACCCATCTATAAATATTTTCTCCGCGGCATAAACATAAATTTCACGAAGGGTTATTTATCTGATCCCTACGCCCACACACTTTTTTGATTGAAAATATACTTGCACCCGAAATTCGTTCGCCCAATTTCCAAAAGCTACTACAGCTTTAAACTTTTAAAAGCTTCATTTCCATTAATGATTACCTTAAAAGACTTTGATAATTAAATTATTTTGTACTTTTTTAATTATTTAAATAAGATATATTTCTTTCTAGCGTTATCCCGGGGTAATACCAGGGTCCGCTTAGATTCCAAAGGATGTGACTATGGGACGAGATTTTTGAGTTGTTAACTTCTCTTGAAGTATTAATTAAAATCGTGATAATCATAACAGATATATATGTAAAGAAACAGACGGATACATCATTATATATTATTACCCGTTAAACATAATTAAAGATAGGGAAAGTTAGGTAAAGATAAGTTACTTTTTATTAGATTAAGTTTGTTTATGTTATATACCAAAGGCTTATTTTTTATGAATAAAATAAAATTAAATAGAAATAAATCTTTCTTATTAATTTAATTTCGTGGCACTGAGGCTAGAAAAGCGGAGCATTGTCCGTCCGGGAACTAAATGGGTCGATGACATAAAATCTGTTTCGGGTCGAAACTAGTCCAGTCAATGCCATAAAGGTTTACTTTACATTATCGAAATTTACATACGGATCCCTAAGTTTTTCGAAAATATTCTATCGCTTATGTTCATCGGGGATAATTTAGGATTGTGATGGTGAAAGAATTTTTCGAATCAATCCAGTAGTTTCACAGCTTTTTCAGTTCAAACAAACAATCGAATCTTTCTCCTTTATAATATTTATTAGTATACTAAATAATATACTAAAAGGACGTCTACTACATAGACCACGCGTACGATGCAGTTAGTCGCTTCGTAAAGAAGGCGATTGCCGCGAGCGAATATGCTGTAGTGGAATGCAACCACAGAGCGGCCATATACCACCTCGACGCCCATCTCATTGCGGAAATGGCTGCTCCGTACCCTTATTTAGGACATTAAATGTAGCCTTATCACAAAGTTTGCGTTACGATGTCAGATACACCCTGTATTATTTGTTGATATTTTATCACAAATTCTTTTATTAAAATAGAAAAGTCCCATTTATTAAAATCTACATACGATTAATATTATAGTGACAAAGTTTTTACTTAATTAGATTTCTCACATCTATATATAACACACCGTCATTGTTACAAATATATAGTAAAAATCTAAACAAAAATCCATCATCATTGCCAGGCGGCAATGTTCGAAGAAGGGTGGCGGCATTCCCTCTTTGTATTGCGATACTTATTCGCTGTCCTAAATACCAACCATGAACTAGCCTTCGGATCATGAGTTGAAAATAAGGTAACTTGCACAAGATTAGTTGGAAGTTATTTGACCGATTTATGTATTCCTAGAATTTTATATAGATTTAGAAAAAGACCAATTACAATTATTATGTATTGGAAAATTCACTAATAGTGTTGACTTCATTGGGAAATAAATAAAAAAAATATTTAAAAATTACAGATTATTAAAACAAAACAAAGTTACCCAAAAAATATGCAGTATAATAAGCTTGTAAAGAAACCACTACAAAAAAAAAATTTACAGGCACGGGTGTCATTTTCTAGCTAAACAAGAATATTTAGTAAATATTATGAGTTAACTAAATACGAAAACAATATCATAAAAAAAATGAAATAGATAAAGGTCGAACCTAGTATCTAGTTCAGATTGGATCAAGACCTTAAAGAGTGGTACAAGTGGGAAGATTCCTATACCCAACAGTGGAAAAAACAGGATGACGATGAGGAAGAAAAATGTCCGTTATATTACTAATTGTTAAACTATCATTTTTGAATGTTTGTGTGAAGAAAGAAGGAGAAAAGAATTTGTTATAGATATCTAGATATATATAACAAAGACTGGCACTCTGAGTATTATCTTAAACCTTTACATTAAATCATGAAACAGTCTATTACTTTCTTTAGATACAGTAGAATAAAATTTAATTCACCTTTTCTTGTTGCAGGAACTATGAAGTTATTACTCTCTGTTGAGATTTAAGACGCCAGCTTTTCACATACAGCATTGGCAGACGGTATAGAATGATATAACATGACGCACACTCATCTATATTGTTTCTAGACGATATCTTGTTTATAGAGAATAAGTTTCTTTTTCTTTTCTTTCTTTATATTATTGTTGATTTGTAGCGGTGTGTTAATTTACAAGTCTCAATTTTTTTTTTATAAATTTTTTACTAGCATAAAGCTGGGCTTGCGTAGTTTTTCATAAATTATTTTTTTCTTTATACGATTTTTTAACATATAATACATCTAGATATGGAGTGAAATTACTATGTTTAAACACAAATTTAAAGGCGTGTTATATTTTTTGGCGAGATGTTCTATGAACATATTTGACTTTGGATCAAAAAACGGTGACTGCTAAGGTCGCAAATAATAGGTATTTATGAGCTTCAGCCTTAACCCTTATGAGTTTGTTCAATTTAGAGGGAGCTTTCTCAGAGAAAATATCTATTTTAGACCTAAATAAAATAATTTTCCTCATGTTATATTGTTATTCCCTATATATAACATCGGTTTGTGAAATTCTCGTCAAAATCAATTAAACCGTTTAGACAATTGCCTATATTAAAAAGACAGACAGACAAGCAAATAGACAAACGAAAATTGATAAAATTGGCTAATGGTTTATACATTTAGTAAAAGAATTTTACTACAATTACAAACGGACGCATAAATTTTATTTTTTTAAGTAAATCTTCAAAAAATGAATTTTTAACACTCATTCACACGAGAGCTATTTTAAAGCGCGTCAAAAAAGCGTTCGAATAAAACACATGGATTCTCAAGTCTATGTTCACACGGCAGCGATTTTTTAACGCGACGCTTTTTGATCGAGCAATGTTTTATTTTCAACCCTATACATATACGTATAAGGTATATTTTCGTATCGACGACGCTGAAAAAGTGCCAACGCCATGATTTAACGCAACGCTTTTTTAACTCCCATACGAATGAGAACTATTTCTCTTAAATCATTAATTTTACGTAAATATTAATAAACACTACTACAATATACACACTTATTACTTTAAAAAGTAGCTTAGATGTCTTATTTTACAGTATGTACAGAAATTATTTACGAAGTTATAGATACAGGTGTGCAGAAATTATTAACGAAGTTACATATACCAGATATCTGCTCCAAAATTGAGTTGTAAAATTCCACACGAACAAAAATACGTTGCAAGTCAAATAAAAGACTTTAATAACCAGTCATACCTTAACTGGCAAAAAACTCTACACCAAATGACATTTTCGTGTAAATAATTAAAATTCTTGTCGGGTGTACTAATTCGGTAAATTTTGATAAAATTAGGATAGAAGAATGAGTCCAATTTATCAAACTATTTCTTTACATGATTTGACACTACTTCCTTATTTGACAATCAAAGTCATGTAACGAAATAGTCTGCAATGCTCACGAAATTCATCTTTTTTCAGGATTTAATGATAGATGTTGTATGTACCTTTGAAAAGGTTTTGAAGCATTTTATCTTATCTTATATTTTGAATGTAATCTGTATTTTACGTGAAGATATTTGGCGAAATGTTCTCGGAATAGAATAGAATAGTTCAGTGAGGTTGAATAAATATCTTCAAATTTAATCTTATTACTCATTTCGTATGACTATATATACAATACCTAACACAACACAAGTTAAACCATTTTAGTCTGACTATCGGTCTCTCTGTCTGTTTGTTCCGGGTAATCTCTGTAACGGCTGGGCAGATTCTAACGGGACTTTCTTCGGCAGATAGCTGATGTTACAAGGAATAGAACAGTTCCTCGGAACACTCCCCATGATGTATGCTGTAAAAGATGCAGAGAGAAGCCACATCTCTCCGCAATGCCAGAGGATGGAACCGATGGGAAAGAGCTGTATGTAAAAGAAATGCTAGTAGGAGGGGAAACGGGAATATAAGACACACCTAAGTATTACTAATATTGTTTAAAAAACAAAAAGAAAATGCGCATTTTCTAGAAATACATTAGGTGCCGCTATCCCATTATTTCCAGTTCCTTTTGTATGGAATGGCGATATTATTAAGCGGCAATTTGGCGGCGGTTTGTACGTAATAAATCTTGTGGAATTGCGTTAATCTTTCTGTTTTTGCAACTGCTAATGATTGTTGTGGGTGTATTAATGGAATCACGGCCCCTGAAACCCACTTAGAGAATTTGGTGGGCTTTCTTTATTATTTACTAGCTGTTCCCAGCGGCTTCGTCCGCGTAAAATAAAACTTGCCCTTAGGCCTCCTCAATCTGGCCCTATCGAAAAATCCGTTGTTTATGATGTCTACTAACTTTAAACTACTTCCTTGCTAAATTTCTTCTTTGTATGTCTCACGGTTTTCGAAATTTCTTCTTAGGTGACTGTTCACTTTAATATAAGTATTTCTAAAGAAACATATCAAGATTGTCAAAAACTTAGTTTTTTGTTCATTTACCCGAAATATGTGACAAAATTATAATTATAATAAAAAATATAATATTAAATTGAATTGCAGAGCAAGTGACACCGCTTTCCGAAACACGGAGGAGGTCGAATAGAAAACTACTGTTAGTATGGGTCACCCATCTATGACCCGGTCGCGGTGAGAACTGCTTAACCTAGCTATCGACTCAAATTTCAACCACTGATTAGGCTGACAACTCCTTAAAGTGAAGACTACAATAAAATTTAGCATGACGATATATAGCCTATAACCTTCCTCGATAAATGGGCTATGTAATACTGAAAGAATTTTCCAAATCGGACCTGAGTACTTTCTGAGATTAGCGCGTTTAAGTAAACCAACAAACAAACTCTTCAGCTTTATATATTAATTATAGAAGTATAGATTCAAAACATGATTCATCATTATTCGAAAGAATCCTATTGAGTAAGAAAGCTCTCTTAATCTAAATTAATTCCTTGGTATTTCTAAGTCTTTTTTATTAGTATCAGTAAGATGCAATATAAGGGGATACTTAAGGGCGTCGATAATCTTTCAAAAATTCGAAAACTCACCCCTGCCCTCTTCGCTTAGATGCAAGCGTTGGGCGTACAAATACAACTGTATAATCTGCTTACGCGATCCATACATTCAATTAAACCGTCTTAGACGGAATTTTGGAGAATTGCGGCCCGAGAATAAGCAGGTTTCGATAAAATATTAACGGTGCAGTGCTATAAGATTTAGGGCGTTAACTCATCACAAGCGACGCTATTAACAAACCTGAGAGCTTTAGAGGTGATTGAGGAAGAGTCCACGTAAATCACATAAATGCATATAGTCAGCGTAAATCACATAAAGTCAGGAAGGTGGTTCATTTAAGTGATTACCGACGCTCATTTGCAAAAACAGGAGCCTCGCAGATGTTGCCACCCTTTAATGACAGATTTTTGCCTTGGGAACTCTCGCAAACTGAACGAAATGCGACAAGAATACTATCAGTTGACGTGATAGCATTGCCGCCGCTCTTTCTTTCTTTTTTTATTTCTTTATGTCATAGGAAGCTTTAAAGTCGCTTCCGTCGTCGACTTAATATTGGGCAAACGCTTTAAATGCTATGAAGATATGCAAAGAGGACCTGAAGATATCGTTTTCAATATAACGCTTAACTAGTTATATATATCAGCGACACAAGTTAGACCAAATAAGACAATACTAATATTAATTTTAAGTAGTGTATATGTAAGTTGAAAAGTTCTAATATTATGTCTTTACCTCATCTTATCTTTATAGTTTAGAGAATATTATAGTATAGCGCAGTATATCTTGGGTACTGTTCAACAGGATTTACACAACAAAGAGGGTCAGGATCGGCTTAATCGCCTTATCCAGGGCCTGCATGAAAGTGAAGCAGCTTAATTGTAACAGTGGTGAGAAGGTAGTAGAAGGAAGCATATATAAAGTGGACATTCGGAGGAATTTGACCCTTATTTACATATAAATTGATAAAAATATGATCTACTTTTAATTGTAGAAAGGCAACAAAGAATGCAGCCTAAAGGCAAGCCATCGATAAAGTTTATAGACGCTTGCAAAGAGGATACTGAGCCCCCAAAGTTCGTCAAAGCAGCTGCAAGACTTCTGTTCCTGTGCATCTGTAGTTATTTATAATAAGGTAAATTACCTTATTCAACACAAAAAATATGATTTTCACTAAAGCAATAACTACTTCATGCAGTTTAACAGGTAAATATAAGAAAACTTTTGGTACCATTTTAAGAAAATTGCACGTTTGGAGAAATAAGACATTCGGCATAATTAGAGTTTATAAAGGAGATGGTGTGTGAAAGCTATTTTTAAAAATATGCATTATTAATACATTAAGCAATTAAAATAGAACGACACGCACACCAATGCCAAACGATTTACACACACATTTATACGTTTTATTATCGGATGGTATCAAAACGTAATCATGACAAAATAACAATGTATTTTGTCAATTATAACTTTCAATGTGATTAAATTGTCAGATTTTGTAGTACTAATAATAAAAATTTTGTACGCATCTTTAACTAAGCATCATCATCATCATTTTCAGCCCCGATAACCCACTGCTGGGCATACGCCTCCCCTTGCGTCACTATCCCCTATCCCTTGCTAATCTCATCCAGCCACCTCCTGCCACTCTCATCACATTATCCGCCCATCGAGCCATGGGACGACAAGGGTTTCTCCTACCCAATCTAGGCCACCACTCAGTTAGGTTCGTAGACCACCTGCCATCACCAATCTAGCCATGTGTCCTTCCCAAGTCCATTTTATGTCAACCACCCTATATCCGACTTAAATAAGCATATGATACCCAAATGTAAAGATTTGTGGTCGAAATTTGACCAGCCGGCGATCTCTACTATAAAGAGTTTAAAAGACATCGTACCGGATACGCATCCCATGGGTTGAGTACATGATTCTAGACTTCCCAATGGGGAAATTTTTCGTTTTTTTTTTATATATAACAAGGGGCAAACGAGCAGCTGGTACTCACATAAGTGACTACCGACGTCCATGGACAACTGCAACACCGGAGGGCTCCCAGATGCGTTGCCGGCCTTTGAGAAATGAGTGTGCTCTTTTCTTGAAGGTCCCTAAGTCATATCCGTTCGTAAATACCGAAGCTGGTAGCTGATTCCACAGGGGAATTGTGCGAGGTAAGAAGTGGACCTATTCGTGAAGACTATGATACCACATACCCACTTCTGATAACTTAATTTCTAATAAAAATAAAATGTATATATTATTTTGTTCCTAAAATATGGTTGTTTTTAAGGTCGGGGGAGAGGTGGAGGGGGTGGCAGAGGCGGATTCAAAGGAGGAAAACAAGTTATTATAGAACCACACAGGTAAGTCTTATAATTATATTACAATTATCTGGTGATACAACACTTTATTTGTTAAGACCCCCAGCAGACGTTGTCTTGCCCATAAATGGCTTGTCTATCACTAGCCACTTGGCCATTCTACTTAATGTCTTTTCTTTAAAATGTGATACAGGCCATATAGTATTCTAAGTAGCAACAACCACGAAACATCAATCAGCAAAGTATTTATGACGATGACATTGCGACAGATTTATCGTATACGGTACCGCGTAATTATAATATAACCAGTGTTAATAATAACAAAAATATTCGTCATGATCTATATATGTATATTTATTTATTCTGTAAATAAGCTAAGGTACTGTACTAATAAACTAAACCACTGTAATAAACTAAAGTACTGGGTAATTATGCAGTTTGAATACTTTTCCAGTAAAGCATATTTTTGTTTTTTTTATGCTCGAAGTTTTTGTTTGCTCTAATGAATGATAATTGATAATTTAAGGAAATAAATAAATATACGAATTTACTATTTCTTTATATTATTGGATCATTGAAACTGACGAACTGTAACAGGTCTCGCAAAAAAAAGTTAACATTTTTTCTTGTTAATAGAATTATCTACAACTTTTGTTAAGTAACTTTTAGTCGTGAAACTAAAAATAAAAATTCTCCCTCCTAAAAATTATTTTCCTCCCTCGATATCTAAAAAATTAACCTACGTCTTCTGAGAAACACACACTAAGACCAAAAAATGTAACATTTCAATGGACTATTTCGCATATTACTAATTAAAATATTTATGTAAGAAAATCTGTAGCCTGTGTTTCTTTTTCTGTATGGAAGGGTAACTTGAGAAGTGCATATAAGAATGATTTATACGTAAAACACCTAAACTTGATGATAGATGAGAGAGAAAAAGAAACCTTTGCTAAATAAACAGGGATAATAAAACATACTATCTTACTTGTTCACACACTTCGTCACCGTAAAATTAGGTGAAAAAATAGATTTTAGCATGATGATATATAGCCTTCATCAATAAATGGGCTATCTAACACTGAAAGAATTATTCTAATCAGACCAATAGTTTCTGAGATAAAGAGAACTGAAAAGTTTGTTTGTTTGCTTGAACGCTTCAAGCAAACCAACAATCTCTTCACTCAATTGGCCTTATATTTTCCTTATAAGTCCCAAATGAGGTAATATTATTGCCTGATCTGAGGTGGCCGTAAAGTCCTCCTGCATTCAGGTATTGAACGTCCAGGTTTAATGCAGGTATTAACCGACTTTCAAAAACTGGTAGTTATTTTTAGATTCAGTTGTATTTTGTGGGAGATCTATTTGGAGATATTTCCTTTGTTCAAAATTTGTTGCGACAAAAACTTTTCCCGAAAACCGATTCAACCGAAGTCACAAGAAATATTAAAATTCATGAAAATTTAAAAACTTGAAGATTAAAATTACTACTATCTCATATCTAAACATACAGACAGACGCGTAAAATTCCACAAACACAATTCATATTATTAACCAGCTACATGTAATATTTGCGAATTACAAGTTCAACATTCACTAATTTATTGTACACTCACATACTAAATTAATTTGTATATTAAAATCCTGCACACACCCACACAAAAGATCTCCTCCCTTAAGTTTTTTATAACAAGATGAACCAACTATTATGTCTAAGTCGCTTTTTCATATTCCTAATAATCTATACTAATATATAAAGCTGAAGAGATTGTTTGTTTGATTGCTCGAACGCCCTATTCTCAGTAACTAATGATATGATTTGAAAAAATCTGTAAGTGTTGGAAAGCCAATTTATCGAGGAAGGCTTTAGGCTATATATCATCACGCTAAAATTGAATCTATTTTTTTACCCAATTTTAGGCGAACGAAGTCGCGGGTACAGCTATATGCATAAATTCTTAAACTGATTTATAAATCAGTGTCTCTAGTCATTTTGTTAGTCCGAATTACACGGTATGGCTTTTAAACTTACATACATTATAAAAATGCATTTATTTTTATGATTCAAAATTCTTGCATTTAATTTTTAATAAGTATCTTTTAATATCATAATAAGTATCATTTATAATTATCGTACAAGATTCTGCTATACATGACATTTAAATTTTGTATTTGATATGTAAATAACTTTAATTCTCTTGTTTTATAATACAGGTATCTAATATACAAAATTCCTTTGTCGCAGTGTTTGTTACCGAACTCTTTCGAAACTGCTTGACTGATTCTTGTGAAAATGCTTGTGAATATTTGGCAAGTCCGAAAATGGGTCTTAACCTATTTTTTAAACCGTTATAAGGGTGGTTCAGCCGGACTAAGCCGCAATTTCACACTCTTCTGTCCGCCTAATTTTCATAAAATAGTATTATCTTCGCTTCATGCTTCAATCATGCATAAATATATTAGACATTCCAAAGTGCTTGAAATATACCCAATTGTATATATAAATTTTGCTCTCTATACTCATATGTTATCAGTAGATAAAAAACCACTTTTTCACTTTAACTAGAAAATATAAGAGGTTTTAGCCTGAACTTTCAAATTAAGATAGATAAGATAATTTATTTCTCATAAATTTTTTACACGTACATGACATGTAGTCTAACAGATGTTTTGCAAAATGAGACTTATCTGGTTTATTATTTTTGAATGCTGCCACGTGTTCCTTATAAGGAATTCCTACTTTCACAGGTTGAGCTCGGTAGGAATTTTCGGTCTGGAAATGTGAGAATTCATTTCGGTCGCATGCTGGGGATTTTTGCTTAGTATATTGTTTGAAGCGATATGGCTCACGCCGTTTTATTCTGTTCGCCACATTTGCTACCATATTATTATGGTTTTAGCAAGTCTACTCAAACTAAAAAAATAATATTACTTTCACACATTCTTATTATTTAGCCCAAACGCACTCTAAAATATAGTTACACTTTGCCTGATTTTATATTCTTCTTCTTCTTCCTAGCGTTATCCCGGTAAATGCCAAGGTCCACTTAGATTGCAGAGGATGTGGCTGTGGGGCGAGTTAAGATAACCGATTGCCATCAAAAAAAAACCAATAGCAATTTTATGCATCCAAACATTGGCTTGAACTAGTAAACGTATAAGTTACACTTTCGAACAATAGGACTGTATAGCGCGTTCAGTCTAAAAATGCACGTCCCTCCACTAAAATCCAATATTTTAAGTTCGAAAACGATTTTATTCTCAACTCAACCACACACTCAGAGGTTAAATAATCGGTTTAGCGGTTTGGAAGGGCGTGCATTTACAGACCTACATTTACAGATTTAGACCGAACGCACTTTACTTTCTGTTAATGATAATATAATTACATTTATAATTGAGATTTATAAATAAATTTATAATTAAAATGCTAACATGGAATGTAAACGTGTCGTGTGCAATTCCATCTGGCGAAGTTCCTCCCTACAGCAAACCTTAAGCAAACCATGGATTTTCTCTGACACAAAAGATCGGCATGAAGTGGCGGCATATACATAGTGATGGTGCTGTTGTTACGTTTTGTTCAGTTTGAGAGAAGTCCCGGTAGTCTAAACCCCTTCTTAAAGGCAACGCATCAGCGTGCTTTCTGGCCCTACAGATGTCCATGCTCGTCGGTAGTCACTTAGGTTAACGACCCGCCCGTATGCTGCTTGTAATATTCAAAAAATTGCTATTGTTATGTCTATGGGCTACAATGACTATTTACCATCAGATAGGAGTTATAATTGTTCCGCGTTATAATTTATATTTCTTTTTAGAAATAGCCGTTTCTTGAGAACTAAGACGGCACGTGGCGTCAGCTGGAAAGCAGCGCAGTATGATCTTCATTTGACATTCAGCAAAACGCTGAGCTGAAGTGCCTTTCATTGTAGGTGCACACAGTTTGACACATACTTATTTAACCTATTATAATTTTTTACTGTTTACTGTATTTTATAATATGTATTTTATAATATTTTTATTTGTATTTAGCTATATTTTATGTGTCTAGGTGTCTGTGTATATCAAGTTTTGAATAAATGTTTTCTATTCGACTCTGTTCTGATCAGTTCTGTTCTGCTCTGCTCTGCCCTGCCCTACCCTACCCTGCCCTGCCCAGCTCTGTTCTGTTATAGTCTGTTCTATTCTATTCTATAATAGTATTTAAAAAACTATGCTCAGTTATAAAAACTGGGGTAATGTTTTTATATAAACGAAGCGAATGCAACTATGAAACTAAAAATATTTCACTACACAAAAAATTAATCATATTATAATATAGCGATATAAAAATATACTCCGGCCTGAGATTCTGCCCTTCGTTTTTATAGTGCCTTGTTATGGTCGTTTCATTTATAGACGTATAAAAACTTCTTCCTCCAAATTATTAGGCAGTTCTATACACCAGAGAAAATTCTACAAAATAAATAAAGGACTCTGATAAAAAAGGGTTTTATATAGGGCACCCAGCTAACTTTGAGGAAATCTTTGGTCATGAACATAAACCATCCAAGGTCTTGTAACTAATAATTCCTAATGAAACCAAAAAATAGATACGAGAAAAGGCCTCCAGGTTTTTCAGAATTTCAAATATATAAATATACAGAAATAAACTTGATTCCAGGTCCAAAATATCTTATACATAAATTATTTAAAAACAAGTCTACACGAAATGACGAAAAAAAGTGGTTATAAACAGCCAAAATAACAAAATAAACAAAGAAGATTTGTTATAAAGGTGAAATTAATAATAAAAAGCAATTAATTATTTTAATTAAAAGATTATTAAAATGCGTAATGAGGGTACTTGCCGCCATTTCGCTACTTAATTACGGCAATGAGCTACCAAATACGTTCGTAAAATTAACAACCAGCCGGTAACCAGATAAGAAAACTTTATGGACCAGAAACACGGGATCGGCCTGGGGCCTCCCTCTTAATTATATAACAATACGCTTTCCGCAAGATTAGCACTTTTACAAGTATACATACCCCGGCTTCGCTTACCTTTCCTTAATTCTGTGTAAGAAAATTCAGTACTAAATTTTCTCGGATTTTTGTAACTTAATATTAAATTTCTTAAGTATAATTCATTCTTTAAGGTGAGCTTCTCGTAATTCCCATAGACGCCCCTCATTATGCATTGCCAACATATGAAAATTGTTTCTAAACAGTAATACGTATGCCAAAAACCTCTATGTTTGCTTGCAATAGATTATTTATCGTCTTAATTATTTAAAAAAAATAAAGGATAAAGTGAAACCAACAGCGTAACTGTTTCGGGGATTTAACCGGACCATTTCTTCCTCTACTGAGAATAGAGTAAGGCCAACTGCGTACCAACCCCGCCAGTAATGGTTACTAATAAATGAAACTCTATGGTATTTATCATATAGCAAGATACCAGGGAGAAATCCCTGTAATATAAAAAAGATTAAGCCTCAGCTAGTTTGCAAGTAAATAAACTTTCCCAACCATTAGGCTAATAGAAAATGTGATAAAATTTTATGCAAATATAACGCAAATGCCAGCAAGCCCCTGACATAACGAGCATGCTAAATAATAACGACCCTAAGGCTGCGTTCACATGAAACAGTTTCCAGCCGGCGATATGAGCGAGCATTAGGCAATGTATTACTGTAACGTCATTAGATATATAGTGTTGTATTAGTATTGCAATACTTCTAGTTTAGTCGTAGCCTTTTTTCCTACCAGTAGCGTGTATTAACGCCAGGATGTATGTTAGTATGGTTTGAACAAAAATTACCGTGCTAATAAGATATTTACAGATTACATTATACAGCCAATTCACAATCAGCGGCTGATAAAAGGCTTGGTTGGAATGCAGCTTAAGCCTTAATGTGCTAATATACATATTACACTATGTTCACACCATTTTATCGTTTATTTAACACAAGTGTATAAAAGTTATGAACGCAACAGAAAAAGATTTTACAACAGTGTTCTATATTATATTTAACTTTCTTATTTATTTAAATCCTATCAAAATAATTTCTAGCCATTTATAAATGTAGGCTGCTTTTTAGGTTCTAATTACACCACATTTTGTTTCCTCTGTTTGCTGTATATCTTCTGCTTATTCAGAATAATGTGGACATCCAAAAAAAGCGTTTTGTATCAAAAAATTGGCAAACGATCCAAGGCTGTTCGCCTAAATGACTACCCACGACCATGGACATCTGCACGGACACCGAAGGCTAGCAGTTGCGTTGCCGACCTTTAATGACGAGTTTATGCCATCGAGAAGGTTCACAAACCGAACGAAACGCGACAACAATACCGTCACTTGACGTGACAGCATTGGCGCCACTTCACGCCGATCTTATGTGAGAAAGAGCTACTGGTATCCCGACACGCTGGCTTATTTCGGCTGCAGACCAAAGGGAGTTCAAACGTGGCGCTACCTCTAATTAGAAAGACAGGAGTAAAGGAAAGGTATGGGGGAAAAGAATATAAAGGTAGATGGAGACTAGAGAAAAGATGCGGATACTATTGTCACAGACGATGTAGGGGGAGTGACTAATAATTAGGCAGTGTAATTATTTTGGGATTTTCACTAAATGATAAAGAACAAATAAAAATAATATATGAGCTAGTTTTTCCAATGACAGTATAAATATTATAATTCAAGGATATCGTATAAGGAATTAGTTAAAATATTGAATTATAGAATTTATTTTAGTATAAAATATAAAAACCATTTCTTTCCCGCAAAGGCCAAGTCGTCTCGCCTCCTCTTCCTCGGCCGACCTGGTCGTCGGCGGCCACTGGTGGGAGCCCAACGGTAACGGTGTTGCGTGTTTGATGGTTTGTGTTCCGTCTCAAAGTTTTCACTCCAAAAACTTAAATTACAATACAATGCAATTAACAATAATGATTGATAAATTAAGTTCATTAAAAGTATAATATAGCCGAAGCAAATTAATTTACATTCAAATTCTTTTATTTTAAGTAGGCAATGCAAGCTCTTTTGAATCGTCAGATATTTTAAAAGCTACCACTGATTCGGTAGAGTCGAGGCAAGAAGGAATCAGTAAGTGACTCGTTAGCCACTCTTGTAATGTGGAGATATCACTTTTAGAAAACAATTATTTTGAATTTAAAATGAAGGTTAAAGAGTGCGTGTGAATAAATTACAGTCGATCTTGTTCTACTAGATGCGGTCTTTTTATCTCGGTTGTTTGTCAAGGATGCCTTGTCTAACACTTCCTGTACTTTTAATAAAGTTCCTTACGAGCAAATAGTGAACTAATGTGACCTGTTAAGATTAGGCTACACTCGTACTAACTGTAAGTGCCCACTTTTAACAGAATAGTAATGTTTTAGTGTGTCAAGTAAAGCGGAAGTTAGGTGTTAACAATCCTTGAACCGAGGTTAATTCTTATAAAAAGTAATTCCTTTGGGTAAATTAGTGATAAGAAAATATTAACCACTTAAGAGTTTCAAATCAAAATGATGAAATAATTTTGATTCATGATGATGAATCATCTAGATAATCGTAATGGTTTGCACATTGGAAATTTTATTTATGTAATTTACCAGCATATGGAACATAGTTTTATTACAATACTGTGTCGTAGGACCATCGCTTAAAATGTGTAGGTTTTGTAAGTTTTCAGAAATCAATTTAATTTTTCAATAACAGGAGTCGAATGTGCACATATAAGAACGGGATCATGTCTCAAATTTGTTCAGATGTTCGCATACTCATTTTCTTTTGCTCGCGTCTACGCGAATAAATTTAATCACTTTATTAATCTTAATTTAATTAAAAAGACATTTTCAGCTATTTTAGTAAAAACTGCAAAAATATTGATAAATTCTGTCGAAAACATAATAAATACGTTATGGAAATACTGAACGGGTTCACGTGATTTACATAAACATAGCTTAAACTATTTATTGTATATCGACATTGTTTTAAGTTCCTATTTTATTTGTAACTAGCTGACGTTGGCTTCTTTGTCCCTATGGCTTAATAAATGAACAATAAAGTTTAATATTTAATAATAAATATGGCTCAAAGGTAGCTATTATATAAGGAAAACATTGGAAGGGAAAAGGAAAACATATAAATAAGGTAATGTGAATTTAATCATACACAAATTACAATACCGCGTTTAGTACACTCGTACAATCGAATAAATATATATTTATGTATATATTAAAGTGTCCTGTCTGGTCCTCAGCTGGACAAAGATCTTCGTTAGTTTCCTCCATTAAGTTTGTTTCAAATTTGACTTTATTTTTTAAGGAATAATAATTTCAATCTCGTAAAATCATATCCTTGTGATTTCTGGTGTACTTTGACGTGTATATGTAACTCTACTAACCGATTACTCCATTCTTAGCTAAGGAGTAGGAATTTTGAGCTACTCTAATTACAAAATGTGAAAATTTTTGATCACTCTTTATAGATTAGAAGGTGCATGGATGTATAATGAATGAAAACCACCAACTATTTTTACAGAGAATTCTCTAATACCTAGCGGTCAGTTACGCTAAATGCTAAAGACTTTTTCTATCATTGATGAATTTCTAAAGCGTATGGAAGATGTTTAACAAAATAGTAATTTAAGTTCTTGAAGGAGTAAAAATAGCTTTATAACATTCGTTCGGCAAAACACCTAGACTAGGGACGCAATAAAAGCTAATGTCATATTTTGTTGTCTCTTATACTTTAGTATATAGTATAAAATAACCGCTTACCGCTAAACCGCTTTAACACACACACTTCAACACACACAAAATTACACATTGCATTTAATTTACTCATAAAATATTTTAAATATCTTCAGTTACTTTCTCTGTATGGTCCAGTTAATCTAGATTTTAAATATGAAATAGTCATCATTTATCACCATATTATAAATAAATAAATAAATATATACAGGACTATATGACACACGGACGTCTGTTCCTAAGGTAGACAACTTAATGCGCGTTTATAAAGGGCCCGTTCAACTGCACTGATCTCGCCCGAATAGACAATGTAAATGTTTGATTTTGACTTTATTAACTCTACTATACTCTCCTTTAAACAGAACAATCAAGTTTTTTTTTAAATTTAGATTGAAAAAAACTTGAATAGTGGGTGTACTTTGTTAACGCTAGTTTATAATATATATTTTATAATATGTATTTTTTTTTATTAATCAGACTATATCATGTGTGATTAATAAATAAATTTGAATTAAATATATAACAGCGAAAGGTCACCTAACATTAAATCTCGAAAGCAGCGAGCCTACAAAGTACAAAGGACGTAGAAAGTAAAAGATAGAATTTTGCAAGGACCTAGATCGACAGGTGGGACCAATACAATAATATTGTACTCAAAAATTATGTCTGTTACAAAATTTAAAAAGGACAAAAGAATCACCAAGCTCCATACTAAAAACTGAATTACAGTAGGCGGTCTTTCTCATAATAAATTAGTCAGTTAATTGATTTAGATCATATTATATTATAAATCATAATTAATTGAATTTATTAGATGTAACAGTATATTATAAAATAAAGAACTAACTAGATTGTAATTCATAGTTTAGACGTGATATGTAGCTCGATTATCTAAAACATGAAATAAGTTAAGAATTTCCTTCTTCGCATGACACCTCTGTAGAATCAGTTGTCAGCCAGTTGAATGTTTCAACTTAGAATGAGATACGTTCTATTTTTGAATTTTCAACGCTTTACTTTACTCTCAATGTGATGGCAAGAACTGATTGTAAAGGTAATCTTAAGCTTCTTAATTTCATTATTAATTTCTGGTCTTTAGGTGCACATTTTTAAATAAAATTGTTGAAGATCTTATATTAAATCCTATTGGTTCATTTTAGCTATTATATTACAATGCCGAAACCAGTGTTTATAAAAGACGCGTCGTGACAAATGGATCAGACCATTTTTCAAGTGAATACTAACGACTTTTAAAAAGGTACTTATTCATAACTTCAATATCATTGATGTCCAATTGATTTTAAAGTGATTAATGGGTTATTTAATTCATCTAAAAGATAGCTTGCCTTTTTCAGGGTTCCGTAGTATTACCAGGAACCCTTATTATTTCGCTCTGTCCGTCCGTCCGTCTGTCTGCCCGTAAGACTATCCCCTAGCATTTCCAAACTATAAGAATTAGAGATTTAAAAATTTCCAATTTGATAAAACATGCTAAAAAATCTAAACTAAAATTATTTTGAACGAAATCGGATAACAACTTTTGAACAACGTTTATAGCGTATCAGATACGGAACCCTTCTATATAAGCGTGTCTTGACACGCTCTTGGTCAGTTTTATTAACATTCAAAGATGAATTATATTGAACTTGGAGCACTTAGCCGACAGCCTCAGAAACAAGACAATGTTTATAGATTTAATTAGGGCTATCTATGTTCCACTGTGCGGTGGTTGGGAAAATAGCTATTATACAGTAATTTTCTTTGTATCTATTTTTTTTCAATACTGAAATATGAATTTCAAGGGGTAATCAAGTCTAAACATAGTAATGTTTATGGTTAAAACAGCGACAATTAGGATGGGGAGGGGGTACAAAAATCATGGACTTAAAAATTTCGAGAATTAGCGTACCCTTAAGAAACAAAGTGACATAAAAGACCTGTCTATAACCTTTTGAGGGCGCCCCATATATTCTGAAAATGTCACTTATATATTAAAAGTTTGGGTCTAATAGTATTCGGCTTGGTAAAGCAGGTTGGCCGGCCGATAGTGATGTCGGTTATTTTATGTAAACGACCTTTTTATGTAAAGTCCACATTAGTTTTTTTAGGAGGCTCATGTAGGCACGCAGTGCTCCTAAGGAAATTTCGAAAATATCGAAAAAGTGACACAAAAGTGCAAAAATTGAAAGAAATTGAAAATGACAGACGACTAGGACCCTTGGTTTATGGTTTGACCTTGGTTATACTTCGTTTTAAACTTTATTTACACAATTATCACCTCTAATATCATTACTATCATAAAAAAAACGTTTCAATTCTTTTTCATTGCTTATATAATGAATGAAATATGCATCTGAGCTCAAAACACATTGGCAATGGGTGGGGAGGGGTTTACAAAAATAATGAGCTTATAACTTTGGAGAATTAGCGAGCCCCCATAAAAGAATTAGTGACAAAAACGGCTTGTTTTTTTTTTAATTTAGCAATTTTCTTCTAACTAAACTAATTTAATATCACTCATGTAAATTTGGTTATTATTGAATCAGTAAAATATTATTTCTAGAAACCTATTGATCCAAGTTTTTAATGACACTTACAAGGCTCTGTGCACTAAACGCCAGTACCTACCTTTGTCCGTTGCTGTGAAACAATTTGTACAAAGAAAGGAGCATCTTAAGTATCTAATGGAGGAAGAATATAAAAACAAACAGTAAGACTGTTATTATTATGTCACTCACTGATAAGTTAGATTAAGAAGGTAAAACCCCGGACGCCGACACCGCTAAACTATGACTTGACTATCCTACTAGCATTGGCGGGCCGAAATTACTCAGCTGGCTCACTGGACTGTACTTCATAAGCCGTGTCTTAATTGAATGAGCAGCCTCGCGAGTCAGCCTCAGACCTTGGCCGTGCAACGTTTTTTGAAGAACGTGCATTGCCCTCGGGCGAGGCACTTCCTCACCGGCCCAATAAGTTACGTCCCGAGGCTGCCCGTTCTGTCACGAGCGGGACATTGCAATACAGTCACGTAGACCTGCCTAGCATGGTTTAATCGGTCCAAGCTTTAACTTTTTATATTTATGTGGTACTAGCGGACGTGAAAGATGTCGTCTTGCCCGAATTTAGGCCTGTCTCTTAATAACCAATCTCCTTAGTTTTTTCCATACCGTGATACTAGCCTAATGTTTTTAGAAATAATAATTTTATATGGCATGTCAGTCAAAAAGTGTTGTGCAAACGTCATCAATTTGAAATATCGAACAAATCGGCCGACGTCCATGTTAAAAAAAATAATTAAAAAATGATTACCCGGTCCCAGCAAGAACTACTTAATCTAGCGATCGCTATCGCTAGATTAATCGACTCAAATGCCGGTCACAACCTTCTCTCTCTCTCTCGACTCGGCTCTCGAGATAAAAAACCTGAATTTATATTTTCCCCACATTTATTTTCTCTCCATTTATGTTTATTTATTTACTTTGTGTGTTGTTGATGTTGTGTGATGTTTCAGTCTAAAAATGCTTACTTGTTTGTGTAGGTGCAGCGTTTTTATTGTAAAACTAAACTCAACCACACACTTTCAGCCAATGATATTGACGATGAGTTTGCGTTTGCGTTTATGAGTTTGCGTTTATGCGTCTACACGCTATTTTGCAAGTAGAGGTGTATAAATTTTTAGACTGTACTCTACGTAGTTAAAACTTTCCTTCATAAATTATTTCATTAAGGCTTCGAAGAGATTTAATTCGTCAACGTCGTCAACTACGGAATCATCAAAAAACGTTTAATTACGACACCAATTGTGCAATTGAACTCCTAACAACTAAAATTCAAGTAAGAACAATATATCTTAGTTACTTTTGTCTCGCGTTTCCTAAATCTTATAAACTTACGTATTTAATTGAACGTCTCTTTCTTCATCAGTTATTGTAAAGTGTTCTAAATACGTGTTCAAAGTTAGCCTTGAACATGACAGACTGGTATGCAAAATTTGTTCCTAATTTTGTAATATAATTATTATTAGTGGATACAATCTTCTGTACACTGGAAGGAATATATTTGCACTTGTAGTTTATAATATAAAACCTCCATATAATATCAATATAACGAACGTTAATACTAAAAGTAACTTAAATTATAATCAAATATCTATTTGTATATAACTCCGAAAACTTATTAACTTTCATTATGATCAACAACGAAAATGTTGTGTCTGGGTGTTTTCAACTGATTTTTATGTATTTATGTGCATTGAAAAGTAAAAAAAAAATCAAAAATTCTAGAAATTTTAAAGTATTCTTATTATTTTCTTTTGCATTCACATTTCTCGCAGGTTTCGGGAATGAACGACGATATTCGCAATCGATACGCTGAAAGCTGGCAGCGTTCGCGAACGGAACAACATTTACAAACCCTCCTGGACAACGAGATTCCGCCCACAGTTAGCATCGAGGAGTTTAAAGTGAAGGTTGAAGAGGAGCAACGCGTGCACACTGAGATAGACCTATTATTGAACATATGTATAAATGTAATTAATTTACAATCATATTAAGCTATCCTTTGAGGAGGTCGTAGATTAATCAGTGGCTGAAAACCTTTAATTTAACAGAATCAGTAAATTTAAGTGTGAAAACGCGGTTTTTATTTTGAAGCGGTCCGTAGGACCTATCGTTACAGCGACCAGTAAGATCTATTGAAACTGCCTCAGCTTATAGCTCATCTTCAAAACCACCAAAGCACATAAACCCTGCAATGGATTGAGGTGTGAACGCCCTAATTCCTCCTGGGGTCAGGCTGTGTTCCCCAAGTTATAGTGCTTTAGGAATAGAGTTGGACAGTCACTTAGTATGTGCTTGGCCGTTTCCAAGTCCTCGTGACAGTTATCGTAGGTTGCTAATATATAAATAATACTACTACATAGTAGGCTCTATCATTTATTCAATACACTTATTCTAAATACATTTTTAAATATTAGTATAAAAATAAATACATTTAAAAATGTAGAAAAAATAGATGTCCACCGGCAGCGGAGCAAGACCGCAAGCCACGGGTGGTCAGGGTTCGTGAGAGAGGAACCGGGCGCCGGTAGGCACTTCGGTGCCTGCTGCCTGCTCGTCTGCCCCCTTGTAACATAAAAAAAATATATATATATAAGGTATATCTTATATTAATGCGTGTTTTAAAGACAAAAAAAGAATAATGTTTGTTCTTTGAGTGGTTGCGACAGTAATTTATGTCACGTGCGTTGACAAACGACAGTAAAATTTTTAATAGAAGTGTAGAAAAGTATATATATTTAAACGCGCGTTATTTTATTTAAAAAAAATCGTACTTTAATAGCAGGGAGCCGCTGGACATCAGCGGCCCAAAATAGACCTTTGTGGAAATCCATGGAGGAGGCCTACGTCCAGCAGTGGACTCCATAAGGCTGAAGGAAGACATACGACAAGAACAGAATTTTCATAAACATCATTTACTGCGAATATTTTGCGAGCTTCACTGCCGAGTGTCTTTCCCTTTAACCCTATTCCGCGTACGGCTGTAATACTACATGCGATAGATGAAGAAAAAAATTTAAGAAAGTTTCACTTGAATACATTTTTAATAAACATAACGTACAGATAAAGTTCTAAAGTTCAGAAGATTAAAATTAGATAAATTTAAATAATATGAAATAGTTTCCATTTAAATATAATATAAAATAGTTTTCACCCTGCTAGAAGTGTTCTTGTACTGATTCTCTTTGCAACAGTATTGTAAGCTATTATTTATAAGGCACTTTTATACGTGAGTAATGCAAGACTATATTTCAGAGCAAGTTGTTGATGGATTATCCTGGCTACTTGATTGTTTCTGTGCAAATATTATTATTATAAAGAAGTGGTGAAGGACATCGTTTATATGAAATGGTGTTATCACACAGGGGGTTCTCCTGATTTTAAGGGACTAGACAGTAGGTAGAAAAACCTACTATGGCTCGCACAAACAATCACACGCGGATAAAGCTTTCAAAAAATGGCCAAAAGCGTGTCAAGACAAGCTTATATAAAAGGTTCCGTACCTAATACGCTATAAACGTATTTGTTAAATAACTTCAAAAGTTGTTGTCCGATTTCATTCAGAATAATTTTCCTAATGAGTTTTTAGCATGTTCTATAAAGCTAAATATAAAGTATGCTCATTATAAATTCTTCATTATACTATATTTTTCTCATATTTTAACTTAATTCCATTGACATTTCTTGTATAGCGACATTATTATCGTCGGTCGGTCTTCAGGACTACGCTTTGCAACATCTTATAGTAAAATGTATACATGTGTGTATAAATCGTTTGGCATTGGTGTGCGTGACGATTTATTTTAATAACATAATGAATTAATAACGCAACTTTTATAAAAATATTAGCATTCACACACCACCTCTATAAGAACTATAATTGTGTCAAATTTCAAACTCCTCTGTCTGCACAATTTTTGTAATGGTACCGAAAGCTGTTACTCCATGTATTAGTATATAGAGTTTAAAAAGTTTTAACCTATTTTTTTAATTATTCTACTGCGATTAATTAATGCCTAATAGATGCGTTTTCCTCCAAATATATTTTTTTGTCACGAATATACAACATTTACTTTTAGGAGTAAATTAAAAAATTAAGGTTAGGACGCCTTACACATATTCTACACTAGCTGTGCACGCAACTTCGTCCGCGTTAAATGAAAAAATAAAAATAAAAAATAAAAATAGCCTTTATTTCTACTTAACCTACTTTACAAATTTTTTAAAGTTTTAAATCTAAGCAAAAAAAAACAAAAACATTTTAACTACATTACTAATTTAAATTATTCTTGAGAGTCAGGTTGCAGTAGTCGCCTCTGTTTAAGCTTAACGTAATTGTACTAGCATTAAGGACAAACTTTTGTAGTTTTTATAATGCTCTTATTTATTGTTAATAAAAAAATAGTACTGTAAAGTCTAAGTTACACACTGAGAATCTAAATGAAAATAGTATTATGGATACATTGTATTTTTAGTTAAACATAGTTTTCATGTAATTGTGTCGGTATTCACATTTATTAAACACTTTTACCCGGAAACATTGTTAGCTTCATAAAAGGTATAAATACGGTCGCACAGTGTGTATGCGTCATTTTACGTCCAATAACTCCTCCACACACGGTATCCGCGGACTCGGTCTCACAGGAGGCACCCGCGGAGTACCGACTCTCGATCGGAAGGGGAGCTGATGCTCGCCTCACCGCAGATGATGGTCTTTATCACCAGGTCCTTTATCGACTCCCACAGGGCCTCCGTGTCTACGTCCTGGTCAGTCTTTAAATATTGAAATAGAGTCTGCAAGGTCCTGTAATGTGATAAAAATGCATTTTTTTTTTAATAAGACAAGGGGCAAACGGCCAGGCGGTTCACCTAAGCGACTACCGACGCCCATGGACAACTGCAACACCAGAGGGAAATGAGCATATATCGAGAGGTATATAAGAAAACATATCGTTAATTGAGTTTCAAAAACAAAATTAGTTTTTTTATTCTATGAAATTGTTTTTTTTTTTAGATATCTTATGTGACATGAGCTATACGCTCTAACATATAGCACCGTTTCATTTCCAACGATGTTTTGAAATAAACAGAAATAAAATAACTGAAAATTTGCTTGTATATCATTGACACAGTCGTAATTTAATATGAAAAGATTCGACAGTTATTCGGTCGATTCGCGATTTTTTCAATGACTTACGCCTTAGAAATGTTACATGACTCAAAAGTACCAATTTTGAAATATTACGCATTAGGGACAAGTACATAAAAATAGTATTTTTTTGAATTCGCAACTCAGAAACAAACATTTTTTTTGTCAAGAATTGGGTTCATGTCTGCGTGCTTGATGCCAGTAAATTACTAGCTTGATGTTAGATAAAAAGCTTAATTCAGTGTTTTTTACTTGCAGATTTGGAGAGCGATATCGGTCATTTTATTTCGTCTGTACCTGATTACGGCTCCTACCTCATCCTTGTAAACCATCCAATCATTGTTGTTTCCAGGATTCGTCGAACATATTCCCAAACTCTCAATACTAAGTTTAAGCTGAACTAAATTTATATGTCTGTTTGTTCTTCAGGACTCTAAGCAGTATTTTATTTATATATACTTTTTGGAAAAGATTGATTGAAAACCTAAGAGAAAAACAGACTTTAAATTAAAAAAAAAATTGTACTGTAACAATCAAAGTGTGTATGGAGAGAGTGTGTGTGTATTTAATCTGTCACTTAGCATATCGTCAATTTCAAGAGAGGACTAAGTTATTTTATTTCGTGCCAAAAATGTTAGAAATAAAAATAAACTGGCAATACCAGTGGCTACGTGACATAACTATAAATTTAAGTTTTATTGTAACCAAACTGTTACAATCTAAACAATATACATGTAGTAAACATAAATATAAACAATAAATATCTGGTGATGCTTTAGTGTTGAAGCAAACCTGCGATGAAGCACTTAGGAAAGTCAGTGTATTGCTGTGCTTTGGTGGTTTGCTCGATGGTATGTCTTTCGGGTTTGAACATTAAAGCAAAGTAATTTAGATTTTCATGCACCCTTAAGATATTTAAAGACATCTCGTCATGTAATAAATGTTAAAATCTTTAAAAAAGGCTAAACTTTCGACAAAAAAATAGATCTTCACGGGCCACATTGTTCAAAAATAGTAGTTTAGGCGGGCCGCGCTTGTAAAATAATTGTTTGAAAAAAAGTGTCCAGATAAAAATTTCTATCGAAAGATATTGTAAGCTATATTAAAAAAAAGCTAAATTTTAGTACATGTGTTGTTTTCTAAAAAATGCTGGTACATCACGTGCCTTGTGCTAATTTAATTATTATCTATTTATCAGGATTATATTATTATTTACAAAACAGTTGCGGGTCACAAAGAGAGGGTTCGCGGGACACTGGCGGCCCACGGGACACGCGTTGGCGACGACAGGTATAGACTAGCAGCTAGCATGAATGAAATTTGATATATTATTATAAAGAGTGGTAACGTTTCTGCAACAAGAATACGGGTTAAGTATAAAGAAGAAGTTGCTAAGAAAATATAGTTTGCTATTAGTTCTTGCAATCCACGCGCTACTTATCTTCTAGCAGCACAAAAACGCCGATTACGTAATGCTTTTGGAGGAATATATGAAGTTTAATTATATTTCCGCTTAAATTCTTTCTAGTATCTCACCACTTTGTGTTAAGTCTGGATTTGACACGAACAATTTATGGATTAATTCAGTTCCTCCGTGGATATACCATTATGTCCCATCACAATCATATTATAACAAGAACACCATCTTCTTCGGCTTCTATCATCTATAGCCTAGCTTCATATTAAATATATGCGCTAGGTAACTAGGTAAGCCCTAGGTATCAAGGGGCTAGTGCTTGCCCTAATATTAACAAATTTCTATTTTTATTTTATTTTATTTATAATGGAAACGAACAGTATAATATTTCTTACAAATTTTCTTATGACATATTTTATACTCGATTAAAGTTTCCATATTTAAATCTATATTAATATATTATTACAAATCTGAAGAGTTTATTTGTTTGCTTGAACGCTCTTACCTCAGGAATTACTGGCCCGATTTGAAAAATTCTTTCAGTGTTAGATAGGCCATTTATCGAGAAAAGCTATATATCATCACGCTAAAATTGAATCTATTTATTTTCTCTAAATTTATGCGGATGAAGTCCCATCCATGTCTGTGGCGTCCTTTGTCCGATACGCTTTGTCGATGGTCTAACCTTTGTTCTAGTCTCCATGTTTTTTTATATAAAATGTAATAAAAGCTGTATACAATTTAAAATTATGTATTTCCGTTACTACAACGATCTTTTTCAATTGTTCATTTTTATTTTTATTAGGAATACCTTAAGGTTTGGTTAATATCGGCATGAAGTGGCGGAAATGCTGTCACGCCAAGATATAGTATTGTTATCGCGTTTTGTTTGGTTTGTAGCTGTTTCTGGTGGTGCAGATATCCATGGATAGTAATCACGTGGTTGGACCGCCCACCCATATGCCCCTTGTAATATGTATAAAAAATCTGGTGTGTGTGGTACAATAAAGTACATTCATTCATTCACTATAATTATAAAGTAGGTATATTCATACATTAGTTCATTCACTATCATAAAATATCGTTCTAAATATACGGTAAAACTCAAGTGAGTTCATGACTGAATCATTCAATGTAAATAAGAATGTTAATTTTTAATTTTATAAATATAGAAAAAGAAGAAGAAAGAAGAAGAAGAAATTATTACATTGCTTACATAGAAATTGATGTTTTGTATTCGCAGAATGCATCTATGCACAAAACACAGTGGCAACGGGTGGGGTGGAGTACAAAAAATATAGGCTTATAACGTTCGAGAATAATATATATCATATGCCCCCAAAAAAGAAGTGACTTGGTCGACTATACATTTTACTATGGAATCTAATGCCAGTACATTCGACTACAGAATAAAATTTAAGTACATTCAATAAGAGAATGCTACGTAAGTACACTTAACTATAAAATTTAATGTCAGTACAATCGAGTACAGAATTTAATTAAAGTACATTCAGCCATATCTTGTCTCTGTTTTTTTTTTTTTGCTGGATCGCTAATTCTCTAAAACTGTAGTTCCATAATTCTTTATAGCCCCTCCCCACCTCTTACCACTATGCTTTGAGCATAGATACATTCTGGGAATGCAAATATTTGTAGCGATAAAATAATTCATAAAAAAAGTAATAAATTTGAAACATTATAATACTAATAATAGAAGTGAATTGTACATACTAGGTATAGATGCTTAAATATTTCTGTTTTTAAGCGAGTTCAAATCGCCGCACTGGTGTTTTTGTATTTGGTAGGGACTTACTAGGTTATCAAGATTATGCAATAAAACGTTTTTTGTAAACAGTGTCCCTTACTAGGTTTTGGAAAGGGGCAGCCGAGTTCTGGACCAATGGGTAACGTCTGTAACTCTTCTTAGTACAACAGTGTAAAATTCTACAAAATATATACAAAAATCAGCCGCTTAAAAATTTGTTAAGCAACTCTTATTTTTAGTCACCTTTATCAACTGGTACCTGGCCAAAGATCACAGTCACTTCGTAACAAGTATGCTGGTGTTAATAACCGTTCCAGGCACTGAGTTACATACACATACTTTTAACCTCAGCAGATTATATACAATAACCTTAATTTAAATAATAATAAAAAGAATGTGTACATAATTGAAAAACTAATTCTAAAAATATACATATCGATACCTTCCACGTAAGTTGTTGTAATGAAAGATTCCAAACTTCATAGTAGAGAATCATAAACATGTAAATTGAAATGAAAATTCTCCTCATCCGAAAACTCATTATATAATACGTTTGTGTATACAATTATATATTCAAAATGAGGATTACATTATTGTATACAATAATATATTAAAAAGTGACTGTTGTATTACAATTTAGTTGTTTGTAACGCTCTACTGTAAAGCTGTTTAACAAGCATTAGCTAATTAAAATTTCAAATTATTTAAAATTTGAATTTATTTATTACCAAGGAAATTAATGACTTTCAGAAAAACTTGCGAGAGCCGATTACAATTATTGCCGTCCCCGTTCCCGTTCCCGTTCCCGATCCCGATCCTGTTCCCGTTCCCGATCCCACCCTCGTTCCTATTTCTAACAATTCCTATAAAATGGCCTATATCTTTCTTCGCGGTCAAATCTATCTATATAACGAAGTTTTTCAAACAGGATTCAGCGGTTTAAAAGTGAACACGTAGCACAAAGAGTTCCTAGGGAACTTTATCTACCTACTGAATGGCAAAGATAAAAATAAAATTTTATATCACCCTACGTCACCCGGTTTTCGATATTTCATGATAGGTGATCTTTTGCTTTAATCTACATATATAGATATAAGTAGGTATGATAAAAATATCCTTAAATTAATAAAAGCGTGTGAGAACTATTATTTATAAACTGATTACTACTTATTTAAAAAAACATTATCTTTTATCTGTTTTGATAAATGAGAGCGAAGTGTTTACGCTCGATAAATAAAAAGCGATCAAATTAATTAACAAAACATTTGACGGCGAAGCCCAGGCAGCAATAAACAAGTCTCGATACAAAAGTGTATCTCGGACAAACAAAAACATGCGAAAAACGAAAGCGATCCTGCCGAAAACGAAGCCGGAATTTCTGACAGACCCTCCCTACTCTCTTTTCATAATGTTCTGTCTGAGGCTCTGCGTTGCCAAACTCTATTGTAACGATCCAAACCATTTCCTCCATATCATTATTGGTCTGCCGAGATGTCGTTTCCGATCTGGGGTCCATAAAGTGGAGATTTTGGCAAGATTATCCGACATGCGGCAGACATGTCCAGCCCAATTGTACTTTAGCTTGGCCGTTGTTTGCTATATCAGCGTTTTGTGTTTTCGAGCTATTAAAATATATTTAAATAGAATTAATAATTCACGACAAGCATTAACGATAGATGTGAGATGTATAATGCATACAGAGAGATGTATAAAGAGATGCAATTTGTTAGCAAAAAAGCCTTTATAGCCTAGTCATCTAAGTTGATAAAAGGAGCTAACCAGCTGAATTTTTGTATAGACCGTTATTTTACCTTTACAAATGTTGTCTCAAAAGTCAAAGGTTACAAAAATTTGTTAGAGAGACGCCAGGTTTACCGAAAACCGAGAAAAACTAATTTCTGTGACTTTTGCCTTTAAATATCAGCCCGCAATAACTGTGACCATTGTGGCATTTGAGACAACATTTGTAAAGCTAAAATAAAAGTCTATACAAAAATTCCGCTGGTTGCGTTCGACTCCTCGGTGAAATGCTTACATGACTGAGCTATTAGGATAGATTTTAACATAAAATTGAGTATACTATGATATTCAATAACAACGACCATAGCGAGGATTCATTACTGAGATTGGCTATTTATAATATTGATTATGGAAATGAGTACTAATAAAAGATAAGAGATCATGGTATGTTTCCACAAGGTATCCAGTAATGCATAGAAAGAAATTCTGTAACAAGGTTGCTCTTTTTTTTACAAAAATGACAACTATTTATGACGTCATATATTTCCCCAGGGTATAGCGGCATTATACTGGCAGTCTATATCGGAGCGAATTTATCACCAGTGTGAGCACTGAGCAGTGCTCGCAGTGTATATCTGAACATACCAATAAAGAATAGTGGATGAAACAATAAAATTATCTTTCCCGTTTACTTCAACGCCAACGCTTTATTAACAATACAAGTAAACGGTGAACGTTTAAAACAATTATCCTACAAAAAAGAAAGACAGCTTAACAGGAAAATGTTATCGCGCGCAGACGAAATTTCTCGGAAGAAATTATCTTGAAAAATAGACCGTTAATATACGTGAGTGAATAGAAAGTAGTGTAAATAAATATAGCGAGTCAAGATGCGAGTTTTACTTTGAGATTGGTATTTTTTGAGGAAATATAGGAGATTGCGTAGTTCATTCGCTCCCGACGAGAAAAGACTTAGCGTTATATGTTTGACGTGTCAATCTGTCTGTGGCATCGAAGCTCCTAAACTGTAGAAACGATTATGATACAGGTTTTTTTTAAAGCTGACGTGATGTTGAATGAAGTCAAGTTTCGTTTTTGCGTTTCAAAGTAAAATCCTCTTTCTGTTAGCTGCAATAGGGATTTACGCGGTACACCGGCCTGACATCGCACATCTTAAAAATATGAATAAATTCATTTAATTAAAAAATGTAGTTAGTCAAAATATGATAAAAATACTGGCCATTGGTAAAGTGAAATCTTTTTATCTCCAATATTATATTTAGAAATTTATACAATGTATCATAAAAGACTGGCATAGTACACATGAACCGTTGTCGCACGAGAGATAGGAAAATTATGTAATATTGATCACATGACGATCACGGCGCGAAATCACATCAAGTTTCAAAAGATTATTTTATAATTTCTAATAATTTTGCTTAGAACTTTATTGGAGCTTTACTTTCAATTTTACCACCAAAGAAATATGTCAATAATTACTAACACAATGATGTAATACAATGGGTTGATATAAAATGATTTATTATTATTATATAATGATCTCTTCTTCTTGCTCCTAGCGTTATCCCGGTTAAATACCAGGGTCCGCTAAGATTGTAGAGACTGTGGCTGTGGGTTGACTTAAGATAACCGATTGCCATCTGACGTCATCCTCGGAACCTCTAATCTCTAAAACCTTACGACTAATATCACAAAGTGACATTAATCGGATCCCACTGTTTAACGTGCCTTCCGAAACACAGAGGAGGTTGGATATAAATATAAACCAGTGCTAGAATGGGTCACCCATCTATCACCCAGCCGCAGCAATAGCAACTTAACCTAGCGATCGATTCAAATGCCGACCACTGATTAGGACCTTCTCTATTATTATATAATGATCTATAACACAATTCAACTTCATCCAGTCAAATTCAGCAGATCATGGTCCATTATGTGGTCCTCTTAAAAACCAGTATCTTGGAATTATTATTTATGGTTAATATTATTACTATAATAACCAAATAATGTAATTAACTACAAATATGTCTATTCATTCTGACATATGAAATTCTTTAGAGTATTTCGTACATAGGTTAAACCCGTAATATATCTTCCCTAACATTAACAGGAAACAATTCTTTTAAATCTTGAACTGTCTACTATTTGTGAAGAATTTAAAACATTAATAAATGTATGTATCAGAGAATATATAGATAGTAGAACATCAAGGTGACCTTTGAATAGTCAGCTCCTCAAGCAAACATATTAAGATGCCTTTTAAGCACATCCTCGTAGCGCACATGCTGACCACAGCACTTTCGCTTACCTTCTGCCATCTCAGAATAGAAGACAGCTTTAGGTAATGGGTAAATCATCAAGTTGCTGCTATGTTAAGGAAACTTCTTTCACATGATGAATGGAAGTATCCGTCTGGATATCTTATTGATCGGATCACTGCAGAATTTTAGTATTAGGCACACAGTCCTTCCACTTGATCTTAACTCCTTCCACAGAATATTTCACAGACACCTTACATGAAGTGTCAAGTTTATTAATAACATCTCTATAGACGTACAACATCTGCGCTCCATATAAAAGGAGAAAATTATTAGTGTCTTCTAGACACTAATCTTCATCTTTAGCCTGTGATCATGGCACCTCCAGACATAAGTTTTCAGTCGTCAGATATAGGGAGCATTGGTACTATTGTATTATGTTGTAATATTATAATATTTGAGGAAAACTGCCTCAAAACTCTAGACGTATAACCAATTACGCTAAGATAAATCTAAGCTATCCTTCACATAAATATACATAATTGCTCTGGTCAACTCTACTGCCATGCTAGCAGACTAAAGGGCACTGAATATGGCCAGGGCATCAAATACTTAAATACGCCAGTGCTTGCAGAATGGTTTTCAGTAATAAATTTGGCATAGCGGGCCATGTTAGCTTAGATGATAAAATTAAGAGAACTAATTGATGATGTGGGTAGCATACATATACATATGTAGTGTAGTACTGAGCCTCACTAACATAGTTACTTAGTTTGACTTTCTGTTTTCTATAAGAAAGATAGTCTTGGAATAGTTTAAGTGATGTGTCTGTAATACCTATTGATTCCATTTGTCATAAGGATGGGGGACAGAAACGGTGTCAAAGGCTTTCTTTAAATCCAAGAATATGCATAGACATTTTTTTCTCTTGTCAAGTTTTTCTACGAGTAAAGAAGTCAAGTTGGATATAGCATCTTCGGTTGATTTGCCCTGTCTAAAGCCGAATTGGTTATTTGATAATAAATTAAGTTTATCTAAGTAATTTATCAGCCGTCGATTCAAACATTTTTCTACTATTTTAGATATGACTGGTAGTATAGCTCTTGGTCACTGACAGACACACACACACACACAAAACACAGACAGACACGTCAAACTTATAATACACCTCTTTTTGCGTACGTGTACCAAATATTACATTATGTTTGTTTCTGTTATATTTCTCTAATAAAACCAGTATGATCCGTGTTAATGACGTGGTATGATAAAACTTTCAGTAAATTTTCATATTAGCCGAACAGGTGACATAATGTACTTTGATAGACATCGAATCACAAATTTTATATTATATATATCACAAATTTTAAACTTCATATTATAAATTATGTTAACTAATTTTTATGTAATAAAACAATAATAAATACACTTATATAAAACACGAAATTTGTAAAACCGCAGCACGTACAATGACTGGTGATGCAGTTGTCCATGGGCGTCGGTAGACACTTAGGTGAACCGCCTGCCCGGTTACCCCTTGTTATATATTTAAAAACAAAAACGCTATATATGAACGTTATAATAATTAAATAATAAATACTTACGTTATAGTTTATTTAATTTTAGTTTATTCTTTCAGGGAGCTGATGAACTCAGCTATTGTGAAGACCTCACTGAGGGGAAATTTACGTTACCTATCATACATGCCATGAATACGCCAGTTCGTAACGAAGTTTTTAGTATCCTTTTGAAAGAAACAAAAGTGTTCGTACTGAGGCCCTAGCACTAACATGGTTTACTCCCAGGGAGTGAATCTTCCTTTATCTCTCCGACGGTCTGTAAGTTTGAGAGGTCTTATCTTTGATTTGCGGTGATTCAAAATTTACTAAATTTGCTTTATTCTCTAGAGGGCTTAGTATTTTGTTATTATGTTACTATGAACGTTCTATGTGTACTTAAAGCAAGGGAACTTGACTAGGCCAGCAATTGCGATAAACGACCATAATGGCGGCTTCACATTATACCCTTGAATTCACGCCTCGAATTCACGGCATAGGTCATCCATATTCACGGGATGCTAACAATCGTTCGTGAAACTAGCTGCGAAATGGACGCGGAAAATGCTGCTTGCTGAACTTTTGAATTGTCTTATTATATGATTAGAACTGTCTTTATTAATTATAAAAATTGCATGAAAATAATAGCCTGATACGTATTCGCAATTATTACCATTAGCTATTCTTGTAAAGACAGTTGGGAGGCGCAGCCTCTTTGACGACATTTGCCGCACTCATTCTGTGAATGTTATGTCAAACGCCATAAGGTTACATTAAAAAAGTTCAAATTGTCAAAAGCGCTAAGCTTAAAGAAATCATTGAATATGATGGTTAAGTACTCTTAAATTTTCTAAATTTACGAGCCATGTTCGTAACTTTTTCATTCATAAGAACGACAACAAAAAAAGAATTGGCGAAATATGGGTGACCCATTCTAACTAGTTTATATTTGACTGGCCCGTTGACGCAGTGGGCAGTAACCCTGTCCTCCGCTCCTATTAAATACTATAATAAAATATAATTAAAATAACATTTTCATACCAACAGCAGTAATTATTCTATTAATCACATAATTAAATATTTGTGACGGAACGAGCCATGGCCAACTGTCAAATTAAAAAAGTTTTTTAGGCGGGAATAGTTAAACATCAGATGAATTGGAGCGGGTTTAAATAAAGTATACGACTGTATTGGATTTTTCGAATAAAACTTGTTTTTGGATATTTTAAGTTTTATTTCTTAAAAATTATTAATATACATAATTTGTTATTGTAATCGTTTTTTTTTTCTAATAATAGTGATATATGACAAAAGGTTTTTTGCGATTTCCTAATAACTTATTTGACTTAGGTCAATTGACGACTTGTTTAACTTCCTTCGAGAATTTAACAGTAGGGTCAGAGGATAATTGTACGAAATCATCTCCAAGGATAATATCGTTGACCTTGTCGTTGTAATCACTGCGTGACAAAATAACTACGCTATTGCCTGTATCAGCTTTAGAAATCACAAGATTGTTATCAGTGACCGTTTTCTCTATCGATTTTAACACTCTCATCTCTGGATTGACTGAGCAAGAGGTGTGAGTAGATCTAAGGTCATTTACGACTAAGCTTTTAACGACGTTATCCTTTTTGTATCTGATAAAGTCAAGATGTATAAGACCTCTTTAAATTATGTAGGAACAGCATCTGAGCGAATTGCAGAGACGCTCAGATTGTGCAGGACCCAATTTTTTTTTTGCTAAGCACACAGTCGCCGATGTTAATCATTGCAAAACCTACCAGTCAAAGACCCGTCGAAACGGTCCAGCCGTTCTTTTAACAAAATCACTATCAGAATTCCATATATGCGTTCAATAAATATCACTAAAATATTTCTTTTCATATTTTTATAAAAACACACTAATATATTTTTGACGCTAAAATCTCAGAAATACAATTAGATCAATGTATAGACAAAGAATAGGTCGTGGCCTAATCAGTGGTCGGCATTTGAGTCGATCACTAGCATAAGTAGCTCTTGCTGCGGTCGGGTGATAGATGGGTGACCCATTCTAGTACTGGTTTATATTTGAAAAACATATAATTTAAATTTACGTGAACATGGAAATATTTAACAATAGATTGTTATATAGATAAACAATTGTAAAATATGGCTGTATAGGGGCCTCTAACAAATTACGTATAACTTTTAATAAAATGTATGTAACTAAATAGTATTAATATATCTTACAATTATATAGTGTTTTATATCAATTTTTTATGCTGACAATTATTTTAGATTTTACTTACCTCATACCCAGTATAATTTTAAAATTGAAACAAAATTTCAAATTTTGGACCTGATAGCTGGTGATTGATCTTTTTAACGCTGAATCGTTTTTCTGATTTATTATCATTTCTTTGTGTTATTTATAATATGTCCAGCTAATAGGTGAATTTGGGATATACGTTAATTAATTATTATTAATGACTTGGTAGAATCTGCCATTACTTTACTGCTGTACAATAGTCATGAGGGCAGTAATCAGAAATCATATGAGTTGTGTATGTATCTGATAAAATAAGATATATAAAGCTTAGCAAACGTATTTAATTTTATATTGCGAGCGAAATTAATAGGGATTAACAAACAAAAGGAAACTACAGAATACAATTCGCCATGATAGCTAAACCACCTAGTAGCGCGTATGACGTAACTGTATATTATATGTGAGTTCCAATATGCGATCGGAACGTTTTAAAGTGCTCATTCAGATCTTCAACATTTGACGACTGGGATTGTTACGGTCGCGCAGAACGAGGCTTTGGGGAGAGTTAAGATGATCGACTACCGTCTGACGTTATCTCCGGAACCTCCACAATCTCACTAATATCAATCAATGACATTAAGCGGAACCCACTGTTTTACATTTCTACCCTTACACGGAGGAAACCGGATATTTGAGTAAACTGGGCCATTGAATTAGCTCTACTCCTACGATCTCCTCTTTAACGTTATGGTGACACGATCGAAAAATTCCTTCAAAATGTTTTCTTGACTTTGAAAAGCTATAATAAATATACAGATATAGTTACTATATGTTTGCGCATTAGAATGCGCACAATTTGTATGTTTGTGAATGTTTAATAAAGTTATTTGTATGTGAAAGTAAACCGACAGTTATATTACCCAGTTTGACAATGAGATTTAGCAGTACGATCGCAAGTTGTGAGCTCGTCGATTGTCAAAGTTGTAATCGTATACGGTATATATCGAGTTAGGGAGTTGTCGCTCGAAATATAACTGTTTGCGAGTTTGGAGTGCCCAACTTTCGGTGTAAAACTGCATTATACACGATGCTCGTGCATAAATGTGCACGTGAGAAATGGAGATTGGCTATATTTATTTTATCACTACATAAAGTTATTTAGTGCTCTTACAAAAATACGAAAGGAATTCTTTATGACATCAATAACGTAGAAGTAAATATTTTGAATAAGTATTTCTGTACTTTATAGATCGATCATAACGTCTCTCTGGTTTTAGCACCAGCCGTCTATGTATTTCAGATGGCACTTTTATTTTCTTGTAACCTTCGTGAGGTTCCTTCTCAATTAAGATTAGCAATGATATGGTTATACCTAATATCGATAGTATATTCTTAGTCATAAAAAAGCTGTAAAAAACTGAAAAAAGGAATAGGGGACATAATGTCAAAGTGCATACTTTGCGGAGTACGTAGCTCAATCAGTAGCCGGCATTGGAGTCGATCGGTAGGATGAACAGTACTTACCGCGGTCGGGGTGATAGGAGTATTTTGTTTTTGTCATTATATTTATGCACCATAGGCAGAAGGCCCGTGCCAATTGCTATCTTATATTTAGCTTCTATTCTGTATTTTCTGTTTTATCGTTTCATTATCTCTCTGTTGATAGTTTTTTTCATTTTTAGGGGGACAAGGATGAGAAGTGGACCACAACGGGTAACTTTGCTAGGAATATGAGCTAGGATGGGATTCTTTGTCTTCCGGATCGGGTTTCTTCTTCGGGGCAGCCAGGTTATAGAGGTGGTTGAACCATTCTAACACTAGTTTTTTAAATATGCGAGCTCCTTCATGTTTAGGAGGGCACGTAAAATTGTTGGTTCCGATTAATGTTACTAAGTGATATAGTCATGAGATTGTAGAGGTTCTGTGGTTGACGTCAGACGGCCATTTAACTCACCCCACAGCCTTATCCTCTGCAATTTAAGACGACCCTGGTACTAGACCGGGATAACGCTGGGTAGAAGAAGAAAACAGTTTAGTAAGGAATAGACGACATTACGTCAAAGTTTATACCTTCACGGATTGTCGACTGACGAACAGACAATAAATATCATGTGCAATAAGTACGTACGTGGAAAGCGATCGGCTCACACAAATTACCCGCGTGTAGCAATCGAGGAAATGAGTGGGCCAATTGGGTAACAATAAAAAACATGGAGAATATCAGCTACGCCCTTATGCGATGCAAATGGCTCGCATGCAACCGGTGCATTTCGCTGTGGCGCAATTTTCGTGTTAGCCGGTTGGCGATGTCGTGCGACAGCGGTTCTGATTTATGGTCGCCGTCTGCGGGTAGGCCGCACTGGGACACGCCATCATCAATTGTCGCCACTTGCTGCCGTGTAGCCAGGTGCGGATCTAGCCTTCAATAATTGTGTGCTCAGCATCCCGATGTTTGGCCAATTTTCGATTAACAAGGGTCATTTTCTATTCGTAATCACCGATTGCACTCAAATGTATAACACATGCAGGGCTTGGTTTATATGCTAATAGATAAAAATTGGGATTTCGAGCTTTTCAACAGAGAAAGTGTGACGTCACAAATCAATTAGGGTGGTGGGCATGCCCATCGTACGCACCACGGTGGACTCGCGCCTGCTTGTAGCAAACGACTTAGGACTAATCATATCATAAAGGTTTGGAGGCCTAGGAGTCCGCAATTTTTTCGATAATTTTAAGCCATTAAAAACGGTTACTATATGCTTCTCGAATTACGATCAGCTTCAAGCGAGATCTTTTTTGTGTTATACGTATGTATGTAGTTCTTGTTCTGGTTTAGATATGACTAGTCACCATTGCAACACACATATTTAAAAAAATTCTGAGCCGGACTGTCATTAGTTCATGGATGTGTGGGGAGGAAGTAGATGACAAGAAAAAACACTTTTAACCCAGTCATTTATCACAGACTAACGGATTTGGTAGACGAAGCCCTGTTCGAGCGTCGTGTTAGTTACTATTTACTACATTCTATTATCCTATAATATTATTTTCGATCCCGTTCCCATTCCCTTACCAGTTTCCGTTCCCATTCCCGATCAAAAGCGCGCGCTAAGGTTATATTAGACATAATTTAACGTTGTGGTTAAGTATTCTTAAATTTTCTAATTATCCGTGCAACTTCCTTAATTTTTTCTTTCGTAAGAACTTTCTCCTCACAATAACAAGTACAACAAAAAAAAATATTATTGAAGGGAAGGGAGAAAGGGGATGGGATGTTGGAAGGCCTATCTATCTGGTCTATGAGGTCTTCCGGCTAGACAGAGTCAAAGAGGAATTAAATTTAAAACTAACATTGGCATATCAATAGTCCCAACAGAGTTAAAACGTATCGTCAGAGGTGTCGGTAACGGTGACGTCAAAATGAAACGTTCGATTGCGATGACGAGAGCACCGTAATAATTGTGCATCCAAAATGTACACATATATACATACACATAGCTAGCGTGGAAAGCGTTCGGTGACAATGACGCGAAACGCGAATTAAATGGTTTTTTCCATCTCAAAAAATGTCCAACGTGCCTAAAGAAGTTTTAACTACAAAAGCCCGCCTACCTCCAGTAGTGGAGAGGGTAAATATTCGGAAGTGGGGCTCCACCTACATTTGGAATAATTTTTGTTTTTACATTCTTTATTTTTTAAAAACATCATAGAAAGCAAAATTATGATGGAGCAGGGCCCTTTAAACGGCCATAAAGAACTTCAAACAAACCCAAATAAAACTCAACTCAGTTACAGATAGGTTAGAAGTGGATGGCTGCTTCCCGGTTATTTGAAATAACTAATTCCTGTGGAAATGCATTTGAAGAAGAATTTACTCACCGTGCTCCCGCTTCAACCAGGCAAGTGATGAACAAAGCAGGGCTACATATTAGGGATCTACTAGAAGATAGTATACACATTTTTAGAGTTCCGTAGTCCTACAAAGAACCCTAATACTTTCGCTCTGTCTGTCCGTTCATCAATATGTCCGCCCGCAAGGTGGTTCCGCTATAGAGATATAGAGACTTTAATGCTTCCATGTTGAGTTTCAAACTCATTAGAAAAAATATTTTGAGCGAAATCGGATAACAAATTTTGACGTTATTTTACAAATACCTTTAAGGCGTATCAGATATGGAAACCTTTCTATAAGCGTGTCTTCTTGACACTCGTAGCCATTTTATGCAAACAGACGACAACGCGTGTGCAAGCCTTCTAGTAGAACAGTTGTCTAGGGGCGTCCTTGTTATTTAACAAAAACGTTTATAGCAGATACGGAACCCTACTATATAAGCGTGGCACCCACGATCACTTTCATCTTATCAAAATGGGACAAGTACTACGAAGACCCAAAAATTTAATCAGCCAAAATATTTGTAAATACACAGTTAGACTCTTTATAGGAAATGAATCACAGGTGTTCGTTTTTTACCTAAATTTTTGGACACTCATAGTGAGATTAATGATGATAATATAAACTATGGACACAATATTTTGTGGATGCATCTGAAGTTATAGCATAACATAAAAAGAGAGAGACGAATTTCTTAGCATTCCATGGATTCACCGTGCGGGTGCCGGGTCCATCGCGTTGCAGAGGAAGGAATATTATAAGTACCTGCTTGCTAAATCAATTTTAAGTTGTTATTATTAGAAACCAGATGTACCCTTTTCTATTTACTTTGCTCTTAGAGGTATTTGTATTTTGCCGCCAATGCAGTTACAAACCATAAAAGGCAAGGATTTAGGCACTTTTGAGTTATTATGATTATTAAATATTGAATTTTTTACACTTGCCATTTATATTTAAATTGTCTATTGCTTTAAAAAAATTTAAACGGACACCGAAAAGATCACATTCTACTGAGTAGATAATTATTGTAAATCAAGCAACGAACTGGTACCATAAAAACAGACTTTGCAAATTAGCAAAGAAATTTTGCCAGTGCCTACTTGTCACGGATTACACAATATAAATTTAAATTATTTTTATGTATTCATACAAGGTGGAATTATTTTCCTTACTCAAAAATACGCACATTTTTCTTAAAGTCTTGTTAGTAAAAGTGCAGAAGGCAACCTATCCTATAGACAATTTTGTGAAGTTGTGGAGTTTTAATTGCATTATTGGTCCAGGCAAAAATATAAATTATGTAGATTACTCATAATCAGCGATATTTTTGAGTAATAATAATATAAATAAACCGGGCCAGTGCGCTACCGACTCGCGCACTAAGGGTTCCGTACCATCACGTAATCTTAATCTAACTTGGTCTTTTAAGATTTATACTTTACATAAGATTTTTTTTTTAATATGACTAAATTGTAACTCATTAGTGTATATTCAAAAATACCATGAAACTAACAAGGAAGCATCTTAGGTTTTGTTTATTCAATGGTAATAAATAAGTTGCCAAAATAAGTTCCTTTCGATGCCTGACATAGTTCCAAATAAAAATATTTATTGTTGAGTCTATTTACGGACAAAAGGTTTAGTCATATCGCGGAACGTTTAGGTCAGTCATGCCTCTCTATCGCTTGTTTAGCGTTCACACATGCACGCTCGGCTCAGGCAAAAAAAACAATTCTTAAATATCACTCGAAAAAAAAAACTCATTGAAATACATATTATCAAAAATTCACTTTTACAGGTTTTAAAATCGTCAATTGTTTCTGCTTCTTTATCGTACTTAGTTTAAAGGATTTTGGGTCTCGCCTGAAAATCAGCGCCGCAGGTATAAACTGCAGCATCATGCTGAGGCAAGGACATTTTTGGCCGGATAATTATATTTTGTTTTTAAATTATTTTGTAACATTTGTAACTTTCTGTCAAGCCAAATAAAATATTTTTACTTTACTTTACTTACATTTACGCGTACAAGACCGGAAACGACATTATTTTATACATACTGTGTAAAAATTATGCATCCAAAATTGTTATTCAAGACCACAATCTAAGTCTAAATACCTACCCATTTTATACAACACGTCTAGTTGCTCAGCCTACTTAAATTCTTTAATTTTATTACAAGGACGATTGGCTTGCGGCCCCACCACATCAGGTGCGTACTCACAGTTCTTCGACTGTATCATGAAGCCGTTGCTCTCTTATCTGTATTGATATAGTGGAGTGCCATTAGATTTTTACCCATGAGTCCAGGGCCTGTCAATAAACAATTAAAAAAGGGGTTTGATTTTTTGCTTATATCTCAGAAATTATTGAAGATATTTTAAATCTGAGAAAAGATACAAATAGAAGAGGAAATTTCTTAATAGTATGTCCAACCTTTCGAAACTCTGTTTTCATTATTTCTAGTGATAGTTAATACTGAAAAAAGGCCTTCGCGCCTCAATTCCGGTATGGGGAGACGGTGGCTGTAACAACTACTTTTCATTTTTTTTAACAAAGCTACCACTGGTTCGGAAAAGCCGAGCCACGAGAAGAGTCAGCAAGAAACTCGTTAGTCACTCTTTTAAAAATAGCTAATCCCAAAATGAGCTTAATACATTTCCATGTTAACTGTAAAGTACAAAGCTGGAGAAACTTAACTCCAACCCTTTGTCGTGGTACAAGATATCGATTCTGATGGGGGAGCAGGCGTGAACGAGCGTGAAAACCGTCCACATTCACGTTCACGCCTGTTAAACGAAGCTTCACGACACTAATGTGGAGCCTCCAGAAGATATAATATGGAATTTTGTTTTAAGTTTACAGAGTGCTTTTTGACAAGCAGTCGCTTCATAATTCAATATCGCTCAATATGGCGTAACATATCGTGAGTATCGATCTAACCCGCCCTAGTTATTTTAAGGGTACATAAACACGACATACCGCGGTCGGCATTCTGGTGTGGCATGCATATAATGTAAAGGCGCATTCACAATGCCTAGAAATGTTTGTTGTAAAGGAATTTGAACTTACTACCTTTAATGAAATGAAATGAAAATAATTTAATCTTTATAAATACTACAAACAGCTAACAAATAAACATATGACAATAAAATAGAAATTAAAAAAAAAACACATGTTGACTGCCTGTAGCAGTTCTAAAGATGGGTTTAGGGATTTTGATGAATCTTTTACTGTCAGAAAGTTATATTATCTGTGAGCGCTCTAGGCTATTTTGTCTGTCTAACACTTTTTTATTAGACAATGCCTATTCACTCTTGCTATGTTACAAAAACTATAGGAAACGTGTACTGTAGATTTCGTTTTAAAGTTTAATAGTCTTTTATATCAATGCAATTTGCAAACTCTATTAGTAGAGTTTGCGAGAATACCATTACTTAAAGTTTTTTTAATGAGAAATTTTTGGAAGTATGTCTAATATTCTCTTTATCAGTACAGTTAAGCTTTTTAAAGAGTTAGACATAGGAATGGCCTCAACGATAGCTCAGCCAGGTTATAAGCTGAGCACCTTACGGTTTTCAGTCAAACCAATAATCATTGAGCTGTCCAAGTTTAAATGTAATTGATTAATTAATTACTGTTATGTGAACATTTTGAAGTGGCCCTTCTAAATTGCTTGACTATATTTCTATCTTTTTCGCCAAATCTTTTACTGTTACTACATATTGACTGTGGAACTTTATTCCAGAAAGAATTACACACTAAAATCCTTCTGTATACACTTCTAGTTTGAAAGATTTTTGTCTTTCGTCAATTTAATATGATTATTGTTCATAACATGTGAGAAGGTTGTGGCCAAATCAGTGGTCAGCATTTAAGTCTATTGTTAGGTTAAGTAGCTCTTGCTACAAGCAGGTGATACATGGCTAGTCCATTCTAGAACTGGTTTATATTACCTGACCTCTCCCATGTTTTGGAAAGGCATATAAAACAGTGAGACCTGATTAATTGTTACTTTGTGATATTAGTTGTAAGGTGGAAGAGGTCATGGGAGTGCCGAGGATGATATCAGATCAAATTGGTCATCTTAACTCTCCCCACAGCCCCATCTAAGTGGACTGCAATCTAAGCGGACCCTTGACCGGAACACTAAGAAGAAGAGACCATTCATAACATCTTTTATGAGTATTAAATTATTTATGACAAATACATTTTTTTAATTATCATTTCTTTTTATTTATATTTTATACTATTTCTGCTACACTTCAGGATATCTAGAAAAAAATTCTTTTAGAGATAAGTTCAACCATTGTCTATTTTTTCTCTATGTAACATGTTTTTCTGTATAATTTTTGGTACATAAATAAATTACTAATTCAAATTCTTCAAACGAATGTTTATTTTTTATTTTAACTATATTGAAAGTTAGAGAGCAAAATTAACTGTGTGATCTAAAAATAAAGGGATTACATAAAACTTAAAATTAGAAAAAAAATCCTGTAAGCTAATTTGGAAATGAAAAAGAAAGTCAGCAAAAGAATTTTTTTTTGGAACTATCAATAAAAGCTTATTAATGTAGGTATATATATGACAGTTTCTATAAAATAAGTCAGACACTAGAAAGACAGTTTAATAATTCTATTGCGAAAAATTGGCGACCTCGCGAATAACAAATTAAGACGAACATTACAACATTTCGGTACGTTCTACTGCATATTTTATAATAGTTCTTGCTACGTTTATTGACCTCAAACTGTGCATACCTGATGCAGCAGCCGGCCTTGGAAGTGTTCCTCGTCTGGGGATAGGTCCATTGTAAGTGAGTAGGCCAATTTCACCCATTTACCTAGCTGTTCCGCATTTAACAATCGCTCAAGCGTTGCACAGCCATTTCAATTGATAAAGCTTTGTCACAGGGCTAATTAGTCACTTAAACCTCTTCCCAGAAAACAATTATAGAGGATATGGATGTTATAAACAGATGAAGATAAATAATAGAAGTCTAGAAAAGTTCTAAATAATATAACTTTAGCATATTTTGACTCGATCGATTTCAAATGATCTTCTTTCTGTATTGACAACTGATGACTGTTGACTGCGTTCAGAAATCATATCGTTAAATCATCAAGTAATCGAATTATATTTAGATACCACAGGATTATGGTATAAGTCAATAATATGTATCAGATTAAGATTAACTGCTTATCTTTTAATTATAAATTTTGTTAAAATATAAATCCTTTTTAAGAGACATAATTTTATTTATAATTGATTTCAGAACTGAATTGTAATTGACAACTTTTAAATGTCATCTGTTTGACGGATCGACGTCATGTATTGTCAAAATAGTGCTTCTAGGTTATGAACGAATAATAAATTAAACATTTAGAAAGTTTTAAATTATTATTTTCTGCTTAAAAATCTAATTTTATTTTTTGTTAAAATGCCATCGTCTGATAGAAAAGAGAAAGATTTAAATGAGAAAAGTGTAGACAATATTTTGAAATTCGTGTTGGATATACGTAGCGGGTAAGTTTTGCAATTAATGAAGTTTTTATGAAAGATTGCATCCTAATAATTTTCCGTCAAGAAACTTGAATATAAAGAACCATAAAATTATTCTTATGTCATTATAATAGAATAGAAAAAGCGAACATCGTAGATATTAATATGAGGCATTTTAATTGTATCACCGTTAATATTAAACGTCCTTGCGTTCCGTAAATAATTAGTTAACTTTGTCTTAATCTTAAATAGTAGTTAATTGATGTTTACATTTAATGTTAATTTTCTTGTCATATATGATCATCAAATATCCTTCTTGAGTATGGTATGGTGCCTCACCAGTCACCCTGTATGGGTCCTTAAAAACATGTAATATTGGCTCATAGTTATTAAATGTCAAATCTAAAATTAATTTATCCATTACGCAATGTAATGAAACGAAAGCTGGACTAAGCGTTCATCCATAATTGGCACACAATTTTTTCTTTTCTTAACTCAACCTGAAAAGAGTGGTCTAAGAGTGGGGAGGCCTTCGCCCAGCAGTGGGACATTATAGGCTAATTAAAAAAGAAACCCTTCACAGCTTGTCGTATTTTCGAAACCCCCCTTCCTCTTGATGTGACATCAGATATTTTTGGCATAAATAATTCGAAGAAAATAGGTGTTCAATTTTCAAGTGTTCATTTTTCGTTTTCAATATTTTCAATTTTGATTTGTGACATTACAAAGCTTTTGAAGCCCCTGCCTGTTGTGACACAATGTCACATTTTGGTAATGCCCCAGCCCCCCTTGAATGTGTGACATAGGTTGTTCCTATATGCACTGCCAGTATACTGCCGCAGTACCCTATGGAAATATATGATGTCATAAATAGTCAACATTTTTGTACTGTAAGTATTTTGAAGCTGCAGTGCTCTCAGTACTTGATGGTGTGATCAATCAAAAAGGAGAGGCTCTTGTTTAAATAAATTAAACAGTTTCCATAGACTATTATATTACTTCCGAGTGCGGAAAAACAGCCCACGAAGAAGAAGAAGAAGAGACTATTATATTGTTAAAAAATCATAGGTGACGATAAATTGTAGTATTGAAATATTGAAAGAGTGAAAATGGATAAATTTAATGCGGATGTCAGTATACTGGACTGCGTTCCGTTTTAAACTGTAACCAGTACAGCTAATGAATAAGGAACACCTTTACAGTATACAGAATTGATGTTGCAACAGTGCTCGTAGTGTATATCGGAACATACACTATCTCTTTGCACATTTTACTTTTTTGTATTTAATTTGACTGAGTTTGACATCTTCCTATATATTTCCTTATCCTAAAGGTTGTATGAAAAAGATCGCTCTCCAGCGATAACACTGCCTTTTCTTCCCTTTTTCTTGCCTGTATCTTATAATGTGTTAATTTCTTTGTGGTGCGTATACCTTGATTTTTATATATTGCTACAATATGATTTTGTAACATTGTTTTATCTTTTTTCAATTGTGAAATAAGATAAATCAAACAAAAGGTGTTGCTGTAAAATTTAGGTTTTATATGACAAGTGTTTCCAACAATTTATTGAGTGTTTGACAACTTAGTGCTGATTGGTTATCGTTATTTGGTAACTTTGGAAATATTTGCGTGGAATAATGGACGATTGACAGAGTATTCGTTTGGCATCAGCTGAACAGCGCTTAAAGTTTTAAAATTCATAAAAGTATTGAGATTTGTATCTTATAACCATTTTGGTATATTTAAAGAACAAGGACTATCAAATCTAAGGATGTAAGCAGTTTGGTTCTTTTTTCCCAAAAATGCATGTATATTTTTTTGTTCTCGAAATGGTTTTTTACTTTCTACTGATTGTTATTCCGTCTAGCTATGTTACTCCTTGCAATATCAGCTATCTGCCAGTGAAAGTCCCATCGAAATCCGTACAGCCGTTTTGGAGATTACTCGGAACAAACACACCGAACACAGTCGAAAAAAATTTTTACTTGCGTTTTTGTTAATTAATTTTGTTACTAATTGTATATTGCTATTTATAATAGAGATATGCAATTAGTCACATGCAGGCCCTTTAATTTTGCTTTGATGTATAGCCGACCAATAAAGTGTTTTACCATTTTGGATGACAGTTCCTACTTAAAGAAAATTTTAGGTTATTGTTAGAAATTAACGTAATGCATAACAAGCAAAAATGAGCCTTATAACTAATTGACGTGCAAACGACATTCGAACCGCCCACGTATGTTGTTGTAACCCCAAATTCCCAACCTAACAGCCACAAACAACTAAATTATAATATAACAGTCACTTTTTAATATATTACTGTATACAATGATGTAGTCGTCATTATTTATAATTGTATATAATTATATATAATTTTATATACAATTATATATAATTGTATACACAAATGCGTTATATAATGACGATTTTTTTTTCAATTTACATGTTTGTAACGCTTTACTGTTAGTTGGGAATTTTGGGTTACAACAATTTACGTGGGAGGTATCGATATGTGGGAAAGACACACCAAGGTGGGAGACTTTTTAGCGAGGAATGAAAGGTGGGAGCGAAGGTCAATATGCTCAACAGCCGTTCTAATACTCGACCTCCTCTGTGTTTCGGAATGCACCTAAAATAGTGGGACCTCATTAATGACACGTCATGGTTTTGTTGATAAAATGATCAGATTATATTTTTTGCGTATACCTTAGAGTATTTCCTTCTCAATAAAAAATAAACGCGCTCGAATATTTGTTTTTTATTTTCAACTTTTTGACTCCCATTTTCTTATTTCACGCTGAATTCGTTAGATAAGTGAAACATCAACTTAAGCTGTATGTAATTTATTAACTTATCTTAATTCGACGCGCCCGAGTTTTTAAATAGGCCCTATAAGGGTTATAAAGAACCCCCCCCCCCTATATTGAAAGTTCTTATTTGGTGGGGGATAATATCCGACTGAGGGACATAAAAGAAATAACTCTTATATCTATGTTTGACTGACAATTATAGCTCTAAAAGTTTTACTACTTTTATTGATTTCATGTGAGCACATGAAATGAGTAAAAAATTACATCTTGTCTGAAATGGTTCCATAATTGGAACTCTAACAGATCACGTATTTTCAATAGAACTCGCGGGTAAACACTGTACGTATTATGTTATTTTTTATTTTTCTTTTACAAGAGGCAAATAAACAGGTGGCTCATCACTTAGTTAATACTGACGCTCATAGACATCTGCATCACCAGAAGGCTCGCAGATGCGTTGCCGGCCATTAAAGAGGGTTTTAGGCCTCCGGAAAATCACAATTTATTTGGGGAAAAATTGTGATGGTACCATAACTCTTATACTGGAGCCAGACAAAGCTCAAAGTGCTTGTACATTTTTGTCCTTGAAGTCTACAAAGTTCTACAAAACTTTGTGCATTTACACAAAGTCCCCGGTCACACTACATGATCATTTAAATAATCATTCAAATGAAGCTATGTCTAGCTCCGGCTTAGCAGCCAATAATCTAATCCATTAGCGATAATGCTTGGAATTGAATAGCTTCAGCTGTATGTTATATGTCTATTATGAAGATATTCCCCGTTTCCATTCCCGTTCCAATTCTCGTAACTAACAGACATACATTTTTAAATATAAACCTTGTCCTAACAATAAACTTGTAAAATAATTATTTGGAAGTAAGTATGTAGTTTTCTATTTACGTATATGTAGACATTAAAGGCGATTTTAAAATTGCTAAATTTTAGTACAAATTAAAACTTTACGCTGCTGTAATGTAATTATTATTTATTTACAAGAATGAGAACTCCATTTACAAAACAGTCGCGGGACACATGCCGCTCGCGGATCATACGTTGCAGAGCGCTGGACTAAAGGATTTTATAGCAAACTTGTTTCTTCTTTTTCTATATAATGTACCCAAAACTTCAAACTCTTATACTTAGATGAATAATTTAATTTTATTATAATATACAAAATTTCCGTGTGCCTAATATTTCTGTTACCCGTTCAATTAAGGGGTTAGTCGTATTACAACCGTAGATTGGGTAATAAGTAACTATGCACATTGTGCTCAGGGTGGGAGTGATAATTACAGTAAATATAATTGCTATGTATTTGTGCATAGCATATCCCCCATTACAACTATATAAAAAATTTAATGATGATTTAATATTAGAACTTAATCCCACAACGAGATCATAGGTTATTCATAAATATCAACACAAGTATTAAATAAAATATGACTTGCAATAATGATACAATCCAAGAGGATCGTTGCATTCGGCATATTTTTTATTTATTTTTTGTATCTCTTTGTTTTAAGTTTTATCAAATATCAAAAATGTTACATAACTAGAGAATTAGAGCTAATTTTCAGACTCGAGGCGGGAATCGAACCCACGACCCCGGAGCAGAAGGCAGGGTTACTGCCCACTGCGCCAACGGGCCAGTGGGCAGTAACATATATATAACCAAAGTTATATAAACAAAGTAAGCAGCGAATAAGTATATTGAAATAACAAATTAATATGTTTGTTTATGAAACACATAGTATAGAGTAGTTTTTTATTTATTTACATCACATTTTGCGAGGTAAAATTGTTGTCAGCCTATAAATATGTAGTAGGGTTATTAAAATATAATGTAACTAGCTGTGCCCCCGACTTCGTTCGCGTAAAATTAGGTAAAAAAACTAGATTTAATTTAAGCGTGAATCATCACGTATTATAACCTACATAAGGCGGAACTGAATCATATAATAAATTAACAAAATCATGGCCGTTAATGTCTACTACGGGATGTATGTTTCAATTAGTACATGCGCACGTAAAACAGGTCATAATGAAATCAAATAATATAAAAAGTGCTCCTATATATTAATGAACAAGTTCTGTAAGCAGCTCCGGCCCCGTTGATTCTGTCAAACTTTGTGAGTTTTGATTTTGCAATGTTTACCAAAAAAAAAATAAGGCGTTTCATACAAAATTTAGAGACCCCTTGAACCTTTAATTAGAGGTAGCGCCAAGCTTGTAGCCGAATAGGGCCGGCGCGTCCGGGTACCAGTACCTCTTTCTCACATGAGATCGGTGTGAAGCTAATACAAGCTATTAATTTAAGCTTGGTAGGAGGGGAAAAAGGTAATATTAGACATACCTAAAAAGTATTCCTAATATTCTTTTAAAAAAAATAACAGAGCAAACGTTAATAGGATACTTTATTTCGATTTTGTAACTGCAGTGAATCTTACCGGTGGCTGCGCCATCAAATTGTACAAGAAATTCTGTTTTGATTCTCCGAGTCGCTTCGTGTTCGCTGTCGCTTCTCTGAGTTAGCAGAGAATCTATTTCGTCTATGAATATTACCTACATTTAAAAAACAATACTTGTTAAGTTTATAATTATTTTATACTATCGGAACCGGCAGACGTTGTCCTACTATTTACTACATTCTATTACCCTATAATATTATTCCCGTTCCCTTTCCCAATTTATTCGAAAATTACCGTCAATAAACAGACAGACATATTTAAGTATACAACTTGTGTCCTAACAATAATGAATACAATATAAAGAGTTGGATAATTTGGTGCAATTGTTCGGAAGTTATGCGGGTACATACACTTAAGAAATTAAATTTTAATTTTACAGAAGATTAAAACAATTCTTATCTTTGTTTTTATAGGTACTTATTACTTGAAACAGCTGCTGGTCGCACTTGAAGGGATTTACTATGAGCAGACAGCAGATTTTTTAAGGAACAGAATTTTGTTAGGCATTTCATACACTTACCGCTGGCTGATGACACCGAGCCACAGCAAACAAAGCACGAACCATTTTTTCACCGTCTCCAATCCATTTGGAGGTAAGCGAAGACGCCGATATGCTAAAGAACGTGGCGTGGCATTGTGCAGCTATACATTTACCTAAATTGAAAAAAAATCTTATTTTACATAGGGATTTTTTCTGTTTCTTAAACAGCAGTGTAGTTAAAGTTAGTTACATAGCATTGTTACTTGTTTATTGGTCTTTTGAAAACGATTTATATTGAATGAATTCAGGAATAAAGATCTCTAATTATCTTAGCATTATCCAATTTTTCCTAAGTACAAACACTTATTGCACATGTACTACAGTTTAAAGTTTTCATGTGTTATTTATAGGCTATTTCTATTCGTTTCAATGCCAAACTGTATATTTTGGCAGTGTGGTAAGGGTCTTCATTTTCAGAGGCTAAAAAGTAGTAGCTTCAATTTCTGAGGCAGTCATTAACTTTTCCTGCGATCACAAATTGGGGCACACAGGGCACATTGTAAGGTGTGTTATTTATGAATTTCAGGTTATTGTAGGGACTCACCGATTAGCGTTTTGCCCGTGCCAGGGGGTCCAAACAGTAATATACCACGAGGTGGCCGACGGAGTCCTGTGAAAATATCAGGCCGTAATAGCGGCCAAACTACCGCCTCCTGGATTACCGACTTTGCCATTTGTAGGCCAGCAATATCATCCCAACCTGTATGAAATATATATTTTTTTTCAAAAAGTTGAAATCTTGCATATTAATAATTCTAAGTCTTGAAATTAGACAATCAAAATTAGAATAAAGTAACATTTTACTACAAATTTGGTGTCTTTAACAGACAAGGAAAGGCAGGTGTTACTCCACTATTTATGGCTATATATGCCTATACAAGAGTGACAGTTCTTACCTCAGACTAGGCAAGTTTGGGGTAGGTGTTACAGCATTGCATTGATGTCATATAGTAAAATAGAATTTAGTATGATACTACTCATCATCAAGTTGTCTAAAATTGACCTATAAGCTTATACTACATTATTGTAAATACTCATTGAACCTTAGTACATCAAGATATTGTAAAAATATATTAAACTATACTTATGGTATATTTCAAATATTTTTCATGGTACCTATGGGAGATCCCTTATCAATAATTTCACTCTCTATCAATTCTATCATTTTTGGGTCAATATTTTTCAGTCTTTCATCTGATACCACAGGCTCACTTATATCTTGTTTTTCCCTGAAAATTAATAAAGTTACAAACAACAAATATTTAAAACCAGTTAAGCACTTACTTGTGTTAAAAAATTAAATTGGTATAAGTTTTATACTCCCAGAATAGCAGTGTCCTCAGTGAATGAGGATGTCCCATGCCTGAGGAAAATGCCCATGTGCTCCAATCTAAAAGTGTTGCATGGCAAACGTCTGAGGCTACTACTTGTTCAGTCAGAATATGGCTAATAAAGGGTCTTACTTTATGGCTAATAAAGGGAGTTACTTTTTTTACTTTTGAAATTTGATACATTTACATAAACTATGGTTTCTTTAGAACATACAAATTGGAATTTTACCGATGTGGGAAATATAAAAGAAATGTGCATTAAAATAAAATGGGCATTTTATAATGCTGGAATGCTTACTGAACATTAAGCATTGGTGAAATGAATTTAGCCTGAGCTTTTCTTGACGCTCCCAAGGTTCTTCTTGAAGCTGGGTTTGTAGATAATAATTGTTCTTTTGCTGTTTTGAATGTAATTTTTGCTACTTGACTCTTATGAGCCTTTTCCTCATCTTCCATGTCAATATCTAAATTAGTGCCAAGTTTTTCTATATCTGCATCATGTACTTTACTCTCTATATTTGCAGCTGGTAGAATTTTATTAGATACAGTCTTTTTCTGCCTTGTATTACCAAATTTAGGTTTAAAAAGTTTATTACCTTCCTCTGCTTTAGATTCGTGACTTAGGTCTCCTAAATTCAAGCATCTAGTATTATGTTTTTCAGGCTTAACAAAGAGTGTGGTGTCACATTTACAATCACATTTCATGAAAACTGTATCAGCTGCTTGCTTTGAATTAGAACACATTCTACATTTTGGAATGGATTTTTCAAATATTATTAAAGGATCAACCATTTCACTAAAAAAGAACAATTAAAGTTATAAAAAACCCTACCTTTAAATTTGACTAACTCTTAAGTAGAAAAAAATGTAAAACATTTAAAATAGTTTCCACTACTTAAATCAGGCCAACCAACACTTTTTTATATATTTCCTATTTAAAAACCCAAACTTACTAAACGAAAATAGTACATGAATATCTATATTAATATATAAAGCTGAAGAGTTTTTTGTTTATTTGAACATGCTAATCTCAGGAGCTACTGGTCCAAGTTGAAAAATTCTTTCAGTGTTAGATAGCCCATTTATCGAGGTAGGCTATATTTCATCACGCTAAATTTGTAACTAATTTTTTTACCTAATTTTACGCGGACAACGTCACGGGCACACCTAGTATCATATAAAAATTAAAGTCTTCAATAATATTTGTTTGAAATTTGCTAAATCCTAAGACTTTGGCCATAATAAATTTCAAGAATTCCTTTAACTTTCTTTAACCCTTAATTTCTCTTCACATGAAATGGAATTGGCAAGAAAGGTCATCTAGTATCTGTATGTAATTTATCCAAACCCTTATTTAATAAAGCAAATTGTTGATGAAACAAGTCTCATATTCTATGCTTTTTTGAACATTGATAGTCCATAATAAACAAGATACTAACTGCAAAGAACTCTTCCAAGATTGTGTGTTATCCAAATTAGAATTTTGTAAAAGTTTAACTGTACTTAATATATCACCAGTTGCTGCATCACTTAATAGTTCATTATTTGTTTGCCAAGAATCTTCTAATATCAAATTCGAGGTAATATTTGATGACCTAAAATTAACAGACTATTTATATTAAATCAAAAAAAGAAAATTAATATCATCATGTCATGTACAAAACAAACCTTTGAAGCGATTTTTTGTACTGATGAGCAGAATTTTTGTTGAAAAAAGAAAGAAAACTTCGCTCGTCATTCACAGATTGCTCTGCTTTACGCATATTTCTTGATTATTTATTTCATAGAGTTAACAGTAACAATTAATACAGCAATTCAGATAAATGGCGCCAAAACCCAAAATACATGTTATTTTGTCCAAATTCTTTAATGTACGGCCCTGGATACGAGTCTTTTTCAAATTTGATGAATATTTGTTTCCCTTGTCTAATTTTTTTGGTGTTTCTCTGTGGTATACTCAGACTGTTGTGAATATAGTTTATTGTTAGTTACAACTTGATTTCAACCACTACAACAAAGCACAAAATACTACCAAAATCACTAATTCTAGTTAACAACACTGTAAGAGCTCAGTGGTACAAGAGAATGGGAAATTGCCGAATTCGGATGTGACAACTTGCAGAATCACTTGCGCGTGGCGACGCATCTCCACATTGTATTGAATTGGACGCGAAAATATCTATATATACTACACAGCGTGGCGACCGATGGAAACGTTAAAGCCCCACATTATAATACTGATTTACATACTTGAAAATAAATTAACGCAGTAGTTGACCGAACTTTCAAATTCTCCTATAGACTTGCTTTTCCTAATGGATTTAAATTACCATAGCTACTACCATCACATTAGCATACTCATGAAACTTCATGAGAAATGATCGATGAATATTGCAAAGGTTGTATGTGTGTGACATTCATTGTGTCCAATTGTAAAAGACGTTATTTAAGTTTTTGCTTTCTATTTTTAGAAAATGTGGTAGTTGTGACTGGCAAAATGACTCGAACATATCTTTCAATGTGAGGCTTTGTATTAAATACATAAATTTTTTCTTATTTGTGTTTTATAATTCCAAGTGTAAATTTCGAGTTACGTCTTCTATTCTAGTATTTTAATATTATAAAAAATTACTGTTCTACAATAAATTTTTATTTGTCACCCTCCCTGTCTTGTCACCCTACTCTACCGCTGGAACGATTTGGATGATGTTTTGTCTGTAATATCCAAGGGATTCGTAGATGGTTTATAAAGACAATTGGGTCCGGTAAGAGGCGCAGCTGTCAGCATATAACTTAAATTAGATATGTTTCTCAAAATCGGCTGAGCCTTTTTGACTGTTCTGTTTTATTCGCATTATCTGGGAAGGTTTAATAAAAATTAAAAATAATATTTTTAAAATACTAAAAAATGTTGAGTTGGTCACATCTTCAAAATACTTCCAATAGATGGCGTTAGTACTGAATCTTTCGTCCGACCTAAGAAGATTAGAATAGAAAAAGTAACATCTCTGTATATTTAAACAAATTACGAAAATAAGGGGAGGCGTGACATCTGCTTCATCGTGAATTTCATTCATACCTTAACATTTGTCTATACCCGTGCCTTTCTGGACGGTTTTTGAACTCGTATCTAAACTATAATATAAACAATAATGTTGGACACTTTCAATTGTTCTCCGATAAGAGATGTTACTCCTTATATACTAATCTCCATATCTGATCATAAACCGAACAATACAAAATCTGCCTGGTCTGCTAGTACTATTATAAAAATGTAGTAAGCTTCTGTCTACTACGTAGTACGAACTACTGTACATGCCAAATAGAGAACTTGTGTTACCCTCAATAGATGCATTGAATCGAAAATTATTAGATTTTTATGTGTTTGTCTATTTTTTACGAAAACTCAATCTATTAATAATAATTATATAATCGAGGAGCAATTACGAATAGTCTAAAAGTAATTTAGCTATAGCTTAAGAGAACTAACTGTACTTAAAATATAAAAACTTTACATATAAATAACTAACTTATACGAAATTCAACATTAATTTAATAATAATATTCAAGATGTAATTTTGAATAATCTAGAAGTTATTCTAGTATTTAGCTTAAAAAAGCAATTATGCCCACACAAATATATATCTTAGTCTGGGCATACTTGCCTTTTTTTTCTGCTTCAAAGAAAGCTTAATTTTATCAATACAATGTGTTATTTATTAGGATATGATAGATCAAAGTAAAGCTAAAGGACTATTTTTATAGAACACTCCAACATAGTTCTTTGAGTAACCACTTTTACTTGGTTGCATCACCGATGGCTTTTACAGAGTAGGGAATACAATTAGAAGGGAACGATTGATACATGGTTTGACGACCTCCATGGCGTAACGGTACGACAGACCGCTTTTCGGCTAGGACCTAGTCTCGATTCTCCAGGTTAAATATAGTATTTATATTTTTCATATCAATGACTGTATGACTGATGAACTATATTTCTGTTTACGGTCGTGGCTTGTTGTCGCCATTATATGTATCATAAATTTTTGCTGGCTCCTAAAACTGCTTTTTTCTAAAAACATGTTTTTGGCTTAATACGGTTCAAGGCAAACGTTCGTTACAAGATATATTTTTTTCTCTTTTTGTAATATATCACGTTCAGTAAAATTTAAAATATGTTTAGGACTTCGAATGCAATTTCCCTCGAATAGACATTATTGATATTATTTATAAAATTAGGGACGTTTGCCCTCTCCCACACACTTTCTCTATATCGCCGCAACTGTAGCTTTATTTCTATTCAATGAACACACGATGTCGTAATTGTCGAAACACGTAATCTTTGCGCCGCGTTGAGATTGATGCGCTCGTCGTGATGCTCTAAACCGCAATCAGATTATATTATAACTGGCCCCGTAAGACCGTCAGTATCTACAAGAAACAGCCTGAACACTGCAGAAAGAGAATATGTATATATTGTTTTGCTCTGAAGAGCGCCACAAATTACACAAAGACTTTTTACAGGTTGTACTTATTATCGATATAGAAGCTAGAAGAAAAATATTTAGGGGACTAAACGAATTAAAAACATAATTTATGCTCTGAAAGATGAAAATCTTATGTCTTATGTACTTTTTAATACCTGCATGCTTGTGGAGTTCGCTCTGTGATACCTGGATAGGTACCAGGTGAAAAGGTATTTAAAAAAAGGTGTTACTGATCTTTTTTTATGGCTGATTTTATATATATTTTATTTACTCTGCATTAATAAGTGTCAAAAGTTCATAGACCAAAACTTTTATCAGACGCTTGAAAGCTTCCCAAAAAGAAATGAACTTTCCTTATTTGCATTGGCAATGCTAAAAAAGAAAGTTAGAGGAGGTCGTCGCCTAATCAGTGGTCGAAATCTGAGTCGATCGCTAGGTTAGATAGCTTTTGCTGCGACCGGGTGATAGATGGGTGATCCATTCTAGCATTGGTTTATATTCGATACCCGGCCTCCCCCGTGTTTCAGAAGGCACGTAATACAGTGGCACTTGGGAAAACGTGGGGGTTCCGAGGATGAAGTCAGATGGCAATCAATCATCTTAAATCGCCCCACAGCCACATCCTCTGCAATCTAAGTGGACCCTGGTACTTAGCCGGGATAGCGCTGGGAAGAAGAAGGCTAAAAAGGAAAGTATGTACATACATATTAATGAAATCATAATTCTTATGCGTGAGGGTTCATCGCGCTTGATCATGTTTCACTGGAGCTTCGAATCCTTTTTATTATACAATATTAATATTATAATTCCAGGTGTTCAAACCCAATTTTTTTGCTCATGGCTTGAAACAATATATGTGATGAACACAACGCTTGAAAGTTTGGAGTGTACGTATAGCGTGCTGGCCTATGAGACAGTTGTTATTAAATGCTAGCCATACTTTAAAACAATAAAACAAGTTTCTTACGTAGCGAAAATTTATTATTAAAATCAAATTTATCTACAAACGTATAAAAGATGTTGAAGTATCACATCTCGTTCTGCGCCACCAATAAATTAAATATTAATCAACAGCTGGACCTTGGGCCCTTTACATTTGAAGCCAGTAAATAAGACATCGAAACAATTATTCCTTTCTCTAATTTATCACGAAGTGTATCTTGTATTCTTTCACTTATTGGGACAACGAGTAACAGGAGATACGGTGATAAATTCCAATTGTTGAATTTGTGCCAAGAAATTCTATTTTTCCCTACTGCTTTTGATTGCATTTTTTTTCTTTATTTTTTTACGAAGTTCCTCAGCTTTTTATTACATGTCCAGTAGACGTTACTCTTAATATTTACTCACTCATCGCGTGTCATCAAATTGCATTTTTGTATATAAACATTATCTTGATGAAAAATGTTAAATGCATTAAGATCTTGTATCCATAATGTTGTCACTCTTCAATTACTGGTTTCTAACTATAAATATATTGTATATCTATTTAATCTATTGTTGTCCAACGTGGTCGATTTGGGACTGCAGATTGTTGATCACCTCAGAGGGCAGTTGGTCACCCAGGATCTCGAATAGGTTGATCCTTTGGTTGCCAGGAATCCCACTTACAAATGAAGCCTTTATAAATTTACACCAATAAGGAGAGATCGTTAAAAAGGAGAAAAATGCAAATGCCGAAACTTACGGACATCGTCTTTTGTATACTGAAAAGGATATGTTCCCGACTGACGTTATGCTGGAGTATTCTACTGAGGAATGTTACCTATCCTGGCCGAGGTCTCCTGATTCGGGGCGATCAAGCCTAGAGCCCACCCCGTCAATGGACAGCAACCAGGAGTCTCCAACCCATATTGCGTATAGAGGATTGCCGAACGACTTAATTCTAGAAGACAGTTCGGAAGATATTGAGTTAGAAGGTTCTGGAAAGAGACGAGGAAGGGCCACCAGTGCAGCTGTTTTGAGAAGACGTCGCCTTGCTGCAAATGCGAGGGAGAGAAGACGGATGCAGAACTTGAATAAGGCTTTCGACAGACTCCGCGGGCATCTACCGTCCTTAGGAGCTGATCGTCAACTCTCCAAATATGAAACGCTCCAGATGGCGCAGACCTACATCGCAGCTCTCTACGAACTCCTGCAGTAACCTGGTAGGTTAAGTGCTTCAGAAATTTTCAAGATAATTTATTTGAAGTTGATGAGGAAGTATTGCCAAATTTTTTATCTGTTAGAATTTAGATATACAGGGATATTTATTGTCTGTAGGTTAAGTACCGTAAATCTCGTTACCATGTTGGTCTTATTAAGAGTTGAAAATCCAATTTATTTCATATTTGCTTTGAAAATTTAGGTCAAATTAAATTTAAGGAAATAGCCGTTTATTCAACAGCTTTTTAACCTTGTTTCGAATATAGGAAACAAATTGTCATAACAATAAAAAAATGTTTTATGAAGAAAATATTTTATTGCGTCAATTGTCTTAAATGTGTATGTTTTAAATTTAATCCATACAATCTCTTTAAATTCATTATTTGTCAGTTTGAGACTAATTTAAGAATAGGTTCGCCAAAAAACTTGATAGAACTACGATAACAAAATTTGTTACCTCTTATATCAAAAAAGAGAAAATTTTTATCTGCACTCAAAGATACAAAAAGCGGTTTAATGTTTTGGAAATTTCAGTTAGGGTTATTTCTTAATTTTTTACTGGTGTGGAATTGGGTTTAATTTTTTTTTTTGTAAATATTTGAAAAGCCTAATTTCACATCATTAAAACCTTTTAGCGCAGAAACTGAGACAATTTTAAAACTATTAAGAATAATGTACTTATGTTATTGAAAAAAACCTTCAGTAGAATTACGACTCTTAAGCCTTTTGTGTTTAACGTGAAATGCGATTAAGCTGTTACCTATACAATTACAGTGTCGTATTTCTTAAAAAGTTTACGCTTATTTTTTAAAATCTGTAAATTTTATCGTAAGTATTAAATGTACTCCGTCCTACCGATTAATTTATTTAGTTTTATTTTTTAAGCCGTCCTTTTATTTTATTTTTTAAAGTGTTGTTCTTATGACATTTAAAGCAAATCAACATTTTTGATGGTACTTTATGAAAACGTTCGAAATAATGTCAGTATGTGATCAGTGTGTTGGTTATTCACATTAATGCCAAAGCGTCATCATAGTTTCTTGGAGGAAGCAAATTCGGGTTTGGAAGTGGCGAAGACATTTTTTCTAACTAAATAGCACTTTAAAAAATAAAATGTATTAATTTAGTATAAGCAAATTTTCTCACTGAAATTTTTATTGGCAAATGTAATTTAATTATGATCAGGAATTTGTAAAGTTGCCTATTATAAAAATGTCAAGAACATAGTACATAGTTGTCCACTTCTTTGCTTAAGTAGTTTGAGGAACCATTAAGAGGCTGTGTTTAATAAAAATTGCAAGACTTCTTATTGAGAAAGTATGTTACTTTTAAATAAATTAAGTTAAATAATAATTTGTAAATCATCGTCATACATATTTAAATTTCAATTACAGAATTTCTAGCTGTATGAATAGGGTTCGTAGCATTCCTAATTAAAAAAAAACCCTGTCATTCGTCAACGCATTTTTAAAAAATGGAATATTTTAATGCCGTAAAATGTTTACTGGTAGTTATTATAATATTGTATTTATTATTTATAAGATAATTTACCTTTATAGAATACAACTATACCTGTTAAAACATCTTGCCGCTGGAGTATTATTAACTGTGAATTTTACATTCCGTTTAGGGCAAGTTCGTTTTGATCATCAGATTAGTCTTTAACCGAAATTGTAACTCGAATAAATTTAGAAGTTTTATGATTATTATTATAAATGCTACTGTTCTATTTTGTTTGCGTTATATTTGAGTAATTCATTTCTGGTGATCAAAATAACTGCCTTTAGTAAATAGTTTTTAGGTTTTATATTATTAGTTAGATAGTAGATTGTTTATAGTATTATGAAGTTTTGTAAATAAAAGTCTGTTTTTTATAAAAATTGTGGTTTATATTGTTACCCATAAGTATTTAAATGGCATTACGTGATGTTAATATATTATATACCTTTTTATATAAAATAGCTGGCACTTGAGTAAACATTCACGCCCTTGTATCACTGCACTACCTGAAGGCTCGCAGTTGACTCGTGTTGCCGAACTTGAGAAATCAATAATATACTATCTCTTTGATGGTCCTTAAGTCGTATCGGTTTTGTTCCAATTGGAAAAAGTAAGGCCTCATAAAACACGAAATCAATAACCAATCAGTCAGGGTTGTGCTAATTTTGCACATGTTCGCCCCCCTCAATTCTACCCTCGGTTGAACCGTAGGTTATTATGAAGTACATTCCTTAAGCACTAGTTAATCTGTGTACTCTCATGTTATTCCAAATTTTTACTGATATCAGACTTAGGCTTTGTGCATTATTCCTTCATTGATACAGATTATAACCAATATTTTTTTCATGTTCACAAGCGTAATTTTTTTAAAGGTTTTTCGATATTTTGGTAGAATAACCCTTCACCTTTTGATGGTTATGAGCAGGCATGTAGTCTCTAAAAGCCGGAAACTTTTACTCTTCAAAAGGGGATTTTACGACTCGCTGAAACTAGCAGTATACGTATTGCCCAGAAGAGTCTTCGTCATCAGCTGAAGCAAGGGTTTCAAGGTTAAATACCCTTGATACAATCTTGGCTGACGAAAGTTGGCGCCACATTAATCAAAATAAACATAGTTGCCGATTTTTATTCCCTCTATTTGATAACGATACAGATGGGGGATAAATAATAGAAAACTTTTTTCTGTTTTTTTTTTAATATATTACATGGGGCAAACGAACAGGCGGTTCACCTTAAGGCTTACTACCAATGACCATAGATATCACCAGTAGGCCTCACCAGTAGGCACATGCGTTGCCGTTCTTTAGGCCACTGGGAACTCTCACAAAGCGAAAGAAATCACAACCTAGGCAATTTAGGCGGACCCTGATACTAGACCAATTTAAGACCTATAGAACTAGATTATAATATTTTCTTTATAAAAACAATGCCTTTAGTATAGTTACATTTGTTCCCGTAAACCAGTTTTCAAATAAATGTTCATTTCATTAGAAAAAAATAAAAGGATGAATAATGAACTCTAAAGATGAACCTTGTAATGTTTTTAGTTTGTAGGTTATTGGCAATTTTGTTTTATTTTTTTCTCACAAACTGTAAAAGGGAAAATGAAATCTGTAAGAGGATTTTTCGAACCCACTAGTATAACGAATCGAATCAATCAATTATCGACAAACAAAGCAATTCGCAAGGCTTATGTTAAGGTAATTATTTGTATAGGCACTTTCACTCTTTGGGGTTCCGTAGTCCTATAAGGAATCCTTTATAGTTTCACTCTGTCCGTCCAGTCCTACAAGGAACCCTTTATAATCTCGCTCGATCAGTCCTGCCATCCGTCCGTCTGTCCGGCTGCAGTAATGTCCCCTCTAATAGTTTCAACCTGCTAGATATAGAAGACTTGAAATTTTTCATGTAGATAGGACATGTTAAAAAGTCATAAGGACATTTATTTTCAGCGAAATCGGAAAAAAAAATTTGAAATTGTTTAACAAATACCTTTATCGCGTATCAGATACGGAACCCGACTATATAAGCGTGCCTTGTCTTGCAGATAGCCACTTCAGCATCTCTGGTCCATATTATTTGAATACCTAGAAGACCAACCTGAAAAAATAAACAAGAGGTATTATTAAAAAAACCGTTTTTTAATAAATAATTGAAATATTGCAAGACCTATTTATTAAATAACGTATATCGATAATACCTGTAACCTGTTATTTATCTGCTATAATTTTTCTTTTTAAATCACTAGTATGATTCTTGCAGGCATTTTTTTAAATTTAATTAGAATATATAATGATAAGTGCGTCCTACACTCTTATTTTTACGCACTGCCTAGACGTTTTATAAAATAAATATGTCCTATGAGTAAGAAATACAAGTTTATTAGAAAGGTTTCATTTCAAAAGTACCTGCGCTGGCCTGGCCTCGTCGCACGCGCCCGACGAGTAAGTTTGCGTATATCCAAGGAATCTTAAAGGCATTAGAAGACCAAGTATCGATTACACTACTGCTATTCTACCAGTACTACTAAATACTAATAAATAATATTAATGGAATATTAAAAGTCCTAATTTTGCTTAAATAGCCGATAATAATTACTAGTGCCTTTAATCATCTTGCCACTCTTTAACGTCAAAGATCACAAAGGCGTCTTCAGATGAAGCAAAGTTGCTAATCTGTTTTAAAGACGTTCCTTTGGCGTAATTTATTATTATTATTATAAAGTGCTAACTTGCATTTAAGATGAAATTTTATAGGCATTAGGTTCTGCAATTAACTGCTTTCCCGCAAAGGCGTCCAAGTCACGCCACCTCTTCCTCAGCCTACCTGGTCTACCCATTCTTAAACAATTTTTTTTGTTGCAAACTAACATACATATGCCTAAAAAGGCTAGAAATAAGAAATATAAAATTAAGAGTGAAAGTAAAGAAGAATACAACATTATATACTACTTTAAAATGGCACGGGCATAAGCCCTGCCATTTTTAAGTAGTAGCCTTTGTGGAAATTGAGTAAGTAGGAAAAAAAGGCTAGAAATCAAAGTATGATTAAAAACAAACACATTCCCAAGAAGGAACAGGCTTTTCTGTATAATAAGCCATAATTAGCCACGAATAAACTGAAAACTCTTTCCTATATGTGTCAGTTATTATTCTTAGCGGCAGTGCTTTGGATATTTTTTTACCGGTTTAAAAGAAGAAGGTTGTACAAGTTAGTTTCAATGTTACCTCATGTCAAGTCAGAATTGCCAATTATTGGAATAGCCTATAAGGTTTCGGGAAACACAGAAGGTAATTGGTTCACTCTTAGTTACCTTATTTTCCTTGACGGTGTTTTTTTTTTCAATTAATTTAATAAAAATATACGAGCAGGGCTCTACTTTTTTCATTAAGTCAGTCAACCAGAGAAGATTTTTTTATGGAAATATGTGTAGATATATACTTTATATCTACACATATTTCTATAAAAATATAATATAGGGCTATACTTGAATACAAGACAGGTGAGTTGTAAACCGTGACTAGTTATTTTTATAAGGGTTACAGGTAACTAGCCTGTCACCCTTATAAAAATAACTTAACATTAACAGGTGAGTTGTAAAAGGTGATTTTAAAGCGGTGACAGGTTAGTTTTAAATCCGCGACAGGTGAGACTTAAATCGGTGACAGATTAGTTTTAAAAAGTGATAGTTCAGTTTTAAACAGTGAGAAGTGACGTTTAAACGGTGACAGATTACTTTTTTAAACCAGTGACAGGTTAATTTTAAACGGTGACAGGTTGTGTTGTAAGACAGTGATAGGTTATTTTTGTGACAGCTGATTTTTAAACCGTTTAAAGGAATTTAACAATGACACGCGGCCAGACAGCTCAGTGTTTGTACATTTTTGTCCTTGAAGACTACAAAGTACTACAAAGCTTTATGAAGCTACGTAAAATCCCCGGCTACACTACATCATCATTGAAATGATCATTCAAATGAAGCTGTCTGACTCTAGAATAAAATTAAAGTAACCTTTAACGTCCACGGTAGTATTGTTATATATTTCGATGTTACAAATATACACTTAGATTTTTTTTATTTGTAAATATTAAATATTAAATATATAATTTTAGGTTACCTAAATGTTTTAAGTCTCATCCCTTGACCTCCCTAAGGACTAATTCTAATCTAATTCGTTGTTTCTATTGGAGGAAAACTCATTCATTAATTCATTAAGAACGATTTTTCATACATACGTATCGATAAAACTGCGCAGTTTAAACTGCACAGTTAAATCGCAACGATTTATCGATTTGTGTGTAGCTGCTATAATACGGGTGTATGATACGGTCAGTATGAAAATGCGTTATAGAAGTGCCGTGTTATATAAGGGTTTACTGTATATTAAAAGTAAAATACGCAACAATATTGTAGGATTATATATCTTTCCATCCATATTTCTAATATACATTTTTGAGTCTTCAATATAATAAATTCCACATAATAAATCTAATCGCTCGTAATTAGCTCGAATCGTTTTTGTTATAAGCTACTAAACTAAAATTTCAACTTCCAGAACCTAGATGATCGACTAATTTACAAAGATTGTAAATTATAGATTTTATAAACAAATATAATTTTTTCATAAAATTGTCAAAAGCGTGTTAAGGCACGCTTATATAGCAGGGTTCAGTACCTGATACGCGATAAAGGTATTTGTTAAATATCTTCAAAATTTGTTTGCTTTAAAATGTACTAATAATTCGGAAAATATACGGACGGACAGAGCTGAATTATAAGGGTACCTCGAAGGACTGCGGAACCCTAAAAGTGAGTCCATCATTTATAATTATTATCACTAGAATATTAATAATTATTTCAAAAAATATACTGAAATAATTGACTTTCACAAGAGTTTATTAAAAACCAACCAACAAAAACCAACGTGAAAAACCATACATTCACATCTGAATCTAAAGAGTTTAAAAAGCGCAGTGTTTCATTTAAATCTTCTAAAATCTCCACAGCGCTTTGATCTATTTTATATTTAATTTTATTTAATATAGACAAAATATTATCAATGCCAATTTCTTTTGCAATATATGTTCCAGTCTTAGTCTGTAAAAATAGAAAAAAGAACATAAAAAATTAAAAGAAAATGTACAGTACAGTATAGATGTTTTAGTATAAAAATGCACACTCCTCCACTACTTAATTGCAATGCTTGCTTGTGTGTGTGCAGATTTATTATTGTAAACTTAAACCCAGCCATGTGCTGATAATATCGACCAGCTTGAGTGTTTACTTCTACACACTATTTTGGTCGTAAAGGATACTTTGGAGGGGGCGTGTATTTTTAGACTGTACGTACTCTACCAAAAATATATTCAGATCAGTCTATTATATCCTAAAAGTAGATTCGAATCAGGTACCTTAAAGGCTTGAAGTAGTAGTTCTAAAGTTTCTTGTTGCAAAGAGGGTCTTTCTACTTGGAACCAAACTAGTAAGGCTTCTATTAATTCTCGTGTTCCAGCCAATTCATCCTCGAAACACCATCCCAACTGAAGCTTCGCTTTCAGTAATTTCAGTGAACGCTCACGTATTTCTTTCAAAGGGTGGTCTAAAATTATTTTTTTTATTAACATTTACATTGCAACCTATTAGGGCGGTAAAAAGAATAGATAGGATATTTACTCAGTTTTTTTATATGTACAGAGGATACACCAACTGCATCCATTTTAAACTGAACTGTAATTAATAATTTTAAACTAAAAAATAATCAGTATTTTTAAAAAAAGGTTCGTATTTACAATGCAATGAAGGGATAAACATAATGTCTGTTAACTGTTTATGTTTACTTGCGCAATTAAGGCTCGAGTAATGAGTTGACCACAAGTTCATAACTCTTCAAAAAGTTGTAAATACTAAATTGTAATTTTATTGACGGTTAGCAGTTTGATTGCACAGATTAGATACTTGTGCCAAGTCATGTGTTCAAATATTTGAAACATATTTGAATCTGGCGCCCGATAATAAAATCAATGTTTAAACATTATACTTCTTCTTCGTTTGTTTAATAGCTTGCTTTTGAGCATTTGCACTAAGTATTTCGCCAATGTCACGGTCAATGAAGAAGATACGAAAGCGATTGAGCAAAAAAAAATTTTTTTCTGTACGTTAATACACAGAAACATAAGAATATATTTCTGTGCTGTAATACGTGTTGGTCAGAGTGACTTTCACAGCGTCAAAGGGTGGGGGTTTGAACCGAGCTGGGGGTCAGCCGTTCGCGAAACCCCTGGGTTTCGCGAACGGCTGGGGTTCCTAGGGTTATCGGAAACCGGGTTTCCGATCGAGGTCGGAATTCGGAATCGGGGACGGGCAACAAAATATAACTAAAAGCTTTTGATACACTATAAAAACTGCTATATTAAAAATTATTTATAACAACACATTTTAGACGGTTACTAAATTAAGCAGTTTGCAAAACAACACAGATTATAACTTGAGTTTGTTTCGCTTTATAAATTACTCATTAATGGATCAAAATATCTAAACACTAACATAAGAAAATACTTAACATCTACGGGACGAGATATTTTATGAGGAAGGATACCGTATAGTTTATAATAGTAAGGTAATGTGACAATTTGACAAATAATTCAGTTGTGTAGAGCTTGACGAAGGTGATAGCCGCTACACAGAGTAAATTATATGTATGAACCAAGTATAATATTCCTCTATGGATGGTAAGAACCCATATTTTGTTACTGCGGCTGGCTGGCCGTGATGCCTAAGACAGTTATCTTATTTCTGATTTAATAATAATTTAGAGGTATCATTGTAATTTAAAATAATTTATTGTGTATGTAGTAATATAACATTAATTTATCTGTAAGCTAATAAATTGTATTACGTTACAGATGGCTGATATTAAATCATTACTAAAAGAAGCACGAAAATTAATAGACGACAAAAATTATAAAGAAGCACAAGAATGTTGCAAAAATATATTAAGAAAAGATAAACATAATTATTTAGGCTTAATTTTACTTGGTAAGTCGTTTGAAGAATCAGACCAAGCTCCACTAGCTTTTCAAAAAGCTATAGCAAGTAAGCCTGATTATCCTTTGGCATGGCAAGGTCTTGCCAATTATTATGAAAAAAAAGATGATACATCTGCCAAAATAAAGCTGTTAACAGTATATGGTGAAATCCTAAAGCTCAATATTGATGAGGAGAAGTCTTTGGAGATAATAAACAAGCTTGGACAGTTAGGCTGTTCTCTTAGGGATAATCAAACATTGAGTATTTTTATTAATTATATTCATGAAGGTTTAGATAGTAAAGTATATGCAGCTGCTGAAAAGCAATTAATAGAACTCTTAAAAAAAGATTTGCCCTGTAAAGAAGATGATATTCCTAAAATTGTGAAGTTTCTGGATAAGATTATAGAAAAAGATTCCAATGATTCTATACAAATATTAATCGGAAAAGTAATTCTTTTAAAATCGAATTTTAATGATGCAATGAAAGAAGTAATGGAACTAAATTTTTTTACATCTAATGTGTCATTTAGAGAATGGCTGTGTAAATTTTTATGCTCATATTTCATTCAAAATGGATCATTTTGTGAATTTGAAATTGAAAAATATATTAAGGAAATTACAACAGGTATTGAGAATTCAAAATATCCAAGTCTTTTGAGAAGCATGATTTGCTATGATAAGGAGTTATTCTTAGATGCTTACAAGCAATGTGTCCCACTTATAAATTATCAAGAAGCTGATGTGACCGAAGCTACATTTGTTATAAAATGTACGTATAAATTAAAAAAGTGGTCAGTAATGCAAAAACTTGCCACAAATTTCTTAATTAAGGTGAAAAATCAAAACTTTGCAATTACTTTAAAAAAATTTCTATTTCTATCATTGGCTATGCAACAGAAATGGAAACAAGCCATTTCCGTAGCTTCTGAAATTTCTCTAGAGTGCCTCGATGTGAATGAGCAGTCAGTTTTGGCAAAATGTTATATAGAATGCAATGAACAGGCTGATCATGTCATGAAAAACCTTAAAGATACTGAACAATACAGACAACTTGAAGCTCTCCAACTTATTAAAGAAGAAAAATTCAATGAAGCTATAGCATTGTTAGAGCAGTCACTTAATGATCCCATTAACTTATTTTACGCTGGAATGGCATGCTGGCATTTAAAACAATATGAGAAATGCCATATTTATCTTCTGAAATCAGCCAAAATTAACGGGGATCATGCAGAAACTTTTAATTATTTGGGCATGTTTTATGGTGAATGTAAAGAAGATTTTGAAAAAGTGGTTTCAGAGCCTGTTCAATGCAAACAAACAATCAAATTTTTCCACTTTATAATATAAGTATTGATACATACAAATGAAATTAATATGCAACGTCGGAATTAAACTACTTTACTAATTGTGCGTATAACACACAAAAAGTTTTTCTCTCTCCGAAACGCCTAGAGCGATTTAAAAGGGACTTTGAATGGCAGATAACTAATGTTACAAGGAGTAACACACACAGAAAATAAATACCTGAAAAGTTTACGAAATCACTGAATTTACGCACACACAGCTGCGGGCTGCAGCTAGTCTGAATATAAAATATAATAAAATATTTGTCTTTAAAAGGAACTGCAAGTCTCATTTCGGTCAAGTCTCCCCAACGGTTTGTTTAGGTTTATCACTCACTTTGACTGTTTGGTAACAGTAAAATAAATCAAATACAAAAAAAAACTTAACAAAACATCTACCAACAAATTTAACCATGAAATACCAAGATATAACACAAACACTAAAGAACTCATATTGACAAGTTGACAGGAAATGCAAAGTTTAAGCACCTTAACAGTTTTGGGTTCTTTTTGAGGCACAATTTTTATCAGGTGATTTAAAATATTCATAAAAATTAATACAAGGATTAAAAAATAAATAAAATTTCGATTAATATATCAAATAACTGCGTTTTTATTTATTGGGATCATTAGAATACTTGTATTATATTTTTATGGCACATTAGCGTAACCTTATTTAGGGCATTAAATGTAGCCTTATCACAAAGTTTGCGTTACGTTGTCAGATACACCCTGTATAGAAGGGTTCCGTATCTGATAAGCTATAAACGTATTTGTTAGATAACTTCAAAAGTTGTAGGCCGATTTCGTTCAAAATAGTTTTTTTAATGAGTTTTTAGCACGTTCTATCAATATGGAATATTTCAAGTCTCTACGTCTAATAGTTTGGAAATGCTAAGGGGGCCACCTTACAGGCAGACAGACGGACGAACGGACGGACAGAGCGAAATTATTAGGGTTCCTTGTAGTAATAAGCTTCCTGTAACACAGGCATTAAGTTGTCTACTTTAGGAACAGACGCCTGTTCCTCAAAGTTAGATCTTTGTTGATAATTTAACAACTCTTAATGTTCGCCTGCCTACTTAAAATTTTACAAGCCAAAGTCGGCGACGGAACAAGCTTCAAAACTGCCAACAAATTCTAGTTTACAATACCTTTGTTCCACCAAGCCTATAAAAATATTTACCTTCAAACGAAACGATGTTTTATAAAGTTCTATATTGTACTTCTTGATATCTACTAATTATAAGACTAAATATAGATGTAACACGCAACTTCGCCCCGTGAACTCAGTGATTTTGTTAAATAAAAATAAAAATTTCCTATCTCGTAAATTGTATCAAATCTATACGCTATACTAATATATATAGCTAAACAGTTTGTTAGCCTGTTTGACCCCTGACCGATTTGTTTTATTCGCATTATTGCTGTTAAGGTCACGTTCACTAATTATTTTATATTAGGAAGCTATCTCATTCACGTGTACTAATTTGTGCTCTTAGATGAATATGTATGACTTATAATAAATGTTTTTATATGATAAATAGCAAATGGTAGGCTATTTTGTAATGCCGGAGCCAGACATAGCTTCATTTGAATGATCATTTCAATGATCATGTAGTGTAGCCGGGAACTTTGTGTAACTGTACAAAGTTTTTTAGTACTTTCTGGACTTCAAGGACAAAAATGTACGAACACTTTGAGCTATGTCTGGCTCCGGTATAAGTGACTTTTAGCAACTCAGATTTAGCTATCATGGCGGATTGTTGTATTTTGTGGTTTTCTTTTTTTTGTTATCCCTATTAATCTCGCTCGTAATATACGTTTGTTATAATAAATACGTTTGTTAAGCTTTAAGTATCTTTTTTTATAAAATAAATACATAATTTTAATGATTTCTGTGTGTCGTTATGCCTATTAGCCTTAGGGAACAAACTTACATAAGTCTTAAAACTTTTTTGTACATTTTAAACCTGGAAACATCACATCACGTAATCAACATAAATACAATACTGGAAGTACGTTATATTGACTTAAGTCCTGCATTATATATTTTTTATTAATTAGATACAGGCATAGAAGGAACCGTCCGTATGATAAGAAAAAATGTATTTCGTAACACTTGAAATTTCCTTTAATATCGCGTAATAACGCCTATATCACGATATATATTCTTAGATATCGGTATACTTGGAGATCACAAACATTATAAAAGTTTCTTTATTTCTCCTTGCTGATTCTTCACGTGGATCGTATCTTACGAAACAGTGGTAGTTTTTAAAATATTTGACGATGCAAAAGAGCTCGTAAACGTCTACTTGAATAAAATATCATTTGAATTTGAATAACCGACGAAATCAAACAGTTACAACTGATAAAATCAGCACCAAAAGACGATATAAATGAATTACAGTTAACGCATATAATTAGAGACAGCGTCGAAACCATTTGTACACTGACAGAACAAATCTCAAATGTTTTTTTTTTAAATTCACATTCGCTGTTATGAAACTTCTGTCAGGGTGATATATGTATAATTCAGTTTTGTTCATACTACGCCACGAATTCACGCCTTGATTCTAATAAATGTGTTATGTCAAATATTTCAAAGTATCAGGTCGTTGAACGTCTGGTTTCAGAATTTGTAAAGGTCTCAGGTTCAAGTACGTTTAAGGGATCTATAGCTCAACAGGCTGTGGAAATTTTGTAAAAGCTTAAGCTATATCGCTATTACAGTTAAAAAAACGGCTTGATCTCATACATTTGTCGGATTGAAAGTTAAAAAAAAGTTAAAATATTTTTTTAACTTTTACCACTTAATACAATATACAGCTACATTTTCAAAGAGTGGCCTAACTTTATATGAAATTCTAAATATAAATAATGATTATAAAAAACATCATTTTTTTAAAATACTTTAATTATGTGATTGCGTGATTTATGGCCAACCAAGCACTGACGCACACAATATTATCTCATTAAAGTATATCGACACGTAAGTACGTATTCTCAACATTTATGCTTAGTTGTGTGCGTGCGTAGTAAATTTGTAAATTATGAATGACTTTTTAATTTTACTATTATTACTATTCCAATAGGAATTGTTGAATACAACCATATGTATTGTCAAGGCGTTCTGTGTTTTAGAGAATAAAAAGGAATTAAATATTTAAAAAAAAAAATTTTACAGCGTCATCGGCTGAATCGCGTTGTCGCAATCTGTGTTCGTCTGTTACATAAAGTGTCAATTTTGGCGGGAATTTGAAAGTGACAGTTAATACTTTGTTTAAATATCGTCTCATAATGAGTCACAAAAATCTTATATGGATTTGAATAGGTCAATTCAGGGTTATTTACACTTGTATTGTATACAAAATAGAATTAATAAATAAGTAATAATTAAAATTATTTAGCTTCACCATAGGATACGGATGTATGGCTAAAAAAAAATATTTTTGCCATATTTCAGGCAATTCGTGTAGCACGAAAAACTAAACTGCCTCGCTAAAATCCGCAAATGAATTCAAATTATTAAGACCGTTTATCATTGAAGAAATTTGTTTCTGATTGAAAATCGCATTGCATTAGGTAGTAATAATGATATTATACAGTATTCAGTTAAGAAAAAAGGTAAAAAAAAATTACATCTCATGAAAAAGCCGACAAAAAATTTCACCACTGGGGAGTCTAGAATCATGTACCAAACCCATGGGATGAGTATCCTGTACGATGTCAGATACACCCTGTATATCTATATTCGCTATGTCGGTCATATTGTAAAACGGGAGTTCAAAGTTCATTTGCATATATTTTAAACAAAATCGGGCTTTAGCTTCGGATAATATCAATAAAAACGCAAAAGTCGTAAAATTCAAATACACTTTAAACCAGTAGTAAAACCCCCGGCTGTGTCGTGCATTGTTTTGCACAAAAGCAAAAAAAAAAAGTGACGATTTAGCCTTTTATGGCAACTCCCATAAAATGAAATTTGATTTAAAAGGTCATTTCGTACAAAGTAATAAATAAATTACAAACTTTTACAACTACTGTTAACTTTCTCTTTATTTATTGTATTAAATTTAGAAAGTATAATTAAAGATTTGTTGTCATTAAATAAACTTCAAGAAAAGTGCATACTCATTTCTCAAAGGCCGGCAACGCATCTGCGAGCCCTCTGGTGTTGCAGTTGTCTATGGGCGTCGGTAGTCACTTAGGTGAACCGCCTGTTCGTTTGCCCCTTGTTATATATAAAAAAAAACTTAATAAATGAAGTTAGTATAACTTGACAGAGAATTTATACTATTAAGAAAACCTTGCACTAATTAGAGTAAAGCCTGTGTTTAGGATGTTCTGTAAGATGTATCTAGCCTGTTTATAATTAACCAGCTGTGCCCACGACTTCTTCCGCATAAAGTTAGGTAAAAAAAAATAGATTTAATTTGAGCGTGTTGATATATATCCCATAACCTTTGTAGATAAATGGGCTATCTAGCACTGAAGGAATTTTTCAAATTGGACCAGCAGTTTTTGAGATTAGGGTGTTCAAGTAAACAAAGAAATAAACAAACTCTTCAGCTTTATATATTAAAGTATAGATTACTATATAAACGAATACAATGTCGGAAAAAATTTGTATTGCAAAATAAAGTTTGATAGAGCAACAAATCGACAAAATAAACTCAACCACTTCTTAGGAGATATGAAAAAATCTGCATCCAATATTGAACGTATTAAATACAGCACTAATGATATAAATTCCCAAGCCATTTTACTGGAGCGGAAATTCAACAAGAAATGCTGCAAAAATGTCAGTTAATAACCTCAGTTGGAGTGTTGGGAGAATTGCCAAAGTTGCATAATCAGGGTTGACTTACTTACATCGAAAAGTGTCACTCTTGAAGTCCACACATGAAACCGAATAACGAGCCAAGTTAAAGTGCTTAACTTGAAATCACTTAGCTACCACTTCAGCTTCTAGTTCCATAATAGGAAATGTTAGATCCGTTTCCGATTTCGCACAGGATTTTCAAACTTTCACCAGTGGATTCGTTGATTGATAGCTCTTGAAATTTGAACTGATCGTCGAATTTGGAATGATAGTGGAGTGTGTTTTTAGTCGATGGAGGGCGTAACGGGATTTCTAGTTCGTGAATAGCTTGCAGAAGGCAGCGCGATTCCATTGTCAACTTAGGTGGTGATTGTACTGTGGAAGGGGACATTAAAAAATCCATTTCTACTGTGTCTGCTAACAATTGAAATAGTATTATTCATTTATAGCATAAATTACATCAAGCCTAATCTATATATAAATCTCATTTTCCCTTGGTCACGGCATCACGTGTGAAGTGACCGATATCGCTAATAATTTTTTTGTTGTATTTGTTAATGTCACGAGAAGAAAGGAAGGAGATCATGGGGCGGGAACGAGGACGGAGATAGAGATAGGGAAAGGGTTGGGGACATCGGGAACGGGAATGGGAATGGGATTGGGAATAGGAATGGGATCGGGGACAGGGAAGAGTCCGGAAGCGGGGTAGTAAGTAACCCAACGTTCGGGCAGGTCAACGTCTGCCAAAGAAATGAAAGACAATCCATCTGTCTGTAAAGAAATGAAAGACAATCCATTGTGTACTTCTACTGTATATATAACCAATTCCAAAGGCCGAATGGCCTAGATGCAACAAAATTAAATTTAAATTCTTTTGTTCTCTTATTTTGGGCTTTGAAAGGGCTTTGTTTTACTGTGACCCTCCTTCTGGGCTTATCTCATAGATAAAGAACTTTTATTACCCTTTCACTTCGTCTTATTTTATTGGCAACGTTCATCATAATGTTGATTAAGATCTGTTCGAGTCACTCAAAGCGGATATTTTCCTTGATGAAGTCGCTATCCTTTTTCGGTGTACCGTGCCAGAAAGAGACGGTGGAAAGTTAATTAAATGGCTCTACCATAAAAGCAGTTTATATTTCCTGATGTGGAGTAAGTTTTGTTGCAGTTCTTGACCGACTTTTAAAAATAAGGGGATTCAGATTAGACCACATCTTTTGCTTATATACGATTACGTAAACGCGAAAAATATCGCTAAGATTATTTAGCAATAAAGCAATGTTGACATAAAAATGACCTTAATTGAAATGGTAAACATGATGTAAATGTATTAAGGTATAAATAAATACCTGAGATAAAAATAGAAAACATTTAGCAGAAAATTCTTTCAATATTTAAAAAGTTTTTGTAAAGTAAATATTTACTTAAAAAGAACATCAATTTTCTTCAATAGCGATGATAAGAAAGTTTTGCTAATTTATAAAGGTATTTTAATGAATTGAAGCAGTATAAAAACTTATTAGAAATAACAAAGTTTTGATTGAAATGTTTTCGGGGTTTCATCATCTGAATGCCGAAACCAATGAAATGCTTTGATTAGAGAAATACTCTTAGAAATCTGATATGTATTCAATTCACTGATGGAAATATGAAGATTTCTTCAATTAAATATATTACCTTAGTGAATTGAAAACCAGTAGAATATTGAGTATTTATTCTGTACAAATTAATGAAATTGAAGTGGCTGTTTATGAAGTTATTGTGAAAAGGTTAATCTCATCCGATTGGGGAGCCTCGCCACGTATCATGCGGACGTCTGGACTAGCTTTTTCTGCTGGGGAATACGCTTGCCTTGTAAGGAGTCGTTCAGCTCACTCAAAGCTTGTGGATACAGCACTCGATTGAACTTGTCGCATGATTATTGGTTATCTGAAATACTCCTGAAATGAAAAATTTAATTAGAGGTAGCGCCACGCTTGTAGCCGAATTGGGCCGGCGCGTCTCACATGAGATCGGCGTGAATGCTGTCACGTCTAGTGATGGTGTTGTTGTCGCGTTTTGTTCGGTTTGTGAGACTTCCCGGTGGCCTAAACTCGTCATATACTGTAATCCCCCCTATAGCACGGTGCTCTTATAAATTAATATTATAATATATACGTGTTATAGGGGATTACAGTACATGAAATTAATATTAAATTGGTAAAGGATTGGTTTTATTACATACATTAGTTTGCGTATACCGTATTAAATAAATAATTATAATTTATTAACAAATTGGTGTCGTTGGTATTGGTTTTCTGTTATGGGTTTTCTTTATTATAATAAATAATTATGTTATTTTATTTGTTATTATATATTAACTTATTTGTGTTTACTTAAATTGAGTATTCTCAGTGGAAACCTGTATTCGGGTAGTTATTATTTGTATAATGTATAATTGATACAAAGATTCTGTAAAATAAGCATAGACTGTGAAGAAAGTTCTAGGGCCAAAATTTTTTTTGCTTAATACTCTTGTATTCTGTTCTTTACGGTTAGTGTACACCTACCGGAATATGAAAAGGGTTTTCCACTCGCTTTTAGTTTCATCTGAAAATTTTAAATATAGTTTATTATTTATGTAACTTTTGCAGAATTTTCTAAATAAAGGAATTAATTTATATATAAATAATAAATAAATAAATAAATAATTTATGTTTTATATTTTACATAAATTATCTTTACTACCATCATACAGAGAAAAAACATAATTTAAACGTTTCGATTCGTAAATTAAAACACGCTTCAGTAAAAGGACATAATGTCGAAATAAAAGGAAATTGATGAGACTGCACATCAACGCAATTAGACACGGATAGTACAGTTTCCGTCACGTAAGATGGCTGTTGGCGATTACCTGGGCGGTGTGCTTTTTATTTATTCATTATATACATTTGATGATTATCCTTACATTAACTATTATTTTATCATTACATAATAAGCCTTTTATTGAAAAAAAACAGCTTATTTATAATACTTTAGCGTGAGACTATGTCCATATGCAAACTCATCCCTAGCAAAATAGCTCAGCGGCCATTTTACGTGACGGGAACTAAACGTATCATTTAAATAGAATAATACTTACAACAGCATTTCTTTCCTGTGTCAGTTCGTGACACTGAGTCTTCAATCTGCTGTGTCACTACCGACAAGGATAACTGCACTAGCAGAAAACTAGTAGATGCGTCGCCGGAATTTTTCTGAATTGTCTCCCAGGAAGCCATATTCATGTGAAAAAAACAACTATTTTAAAGAAACCAGGTCACATTACGTGTTTCCGAGTTAGTGTCCACATGATAAATGCTAATCGTCGCCCATAAATGTCTATTTATGGCTCTTAATGGCGCTGTTTGGAATAGTATTGAAGAGTTTTATGACTTCAGTGGAATAGAATTGAACACTATATTAATAAATAAATATGTACAGGACTATATGACACACGGACGTTTGTTCCTAATGTAGACAACTTAATGCCTGTGTTATAGGTAACAGACGCCTTGAACCTACCTTCCGCTCCGGGACTGTTGGTTCGATTCCCGCCTCGAATCTAAGAGTACATATATATCGAAATTTCCTTTTTTAGCGTATGTATAATACAAACTACTTCTTTGCCAAATTTCGTATCTATACCTTTTTCATTTTTATAAATAGATTTGTTCATAACATACACATCAATCTAAAGAAATCCACAACATCAGGTGAGATCATCGTCAAAAGAAAAAACAGTCAAGTACTTTTGTAATAAAAAAAGTCATTCTGATGTAGATCAACAGACGTACAATTTCACGCAGAAAATAACGCGTCTCGGAAGTTTTGATCCCCTGATACATTAGGTCAAACTAGTCCCGTTCTCTTCTTTTAATTGCATCATATTTTTCCATTTCATCGTGTAGGGCCGTTATTGCTCAGTATTTGTCACTCTGTATTTATGCCTGGACGAAGAGTGTGGGTGCAAAAATGGCGAAAAAAGAGAATCCAAAGGTTAGTTTATTAGAATATATACATTGCACTGTTAGTATTATTGTGCAGTATATTTAATCGTTTAGATAAAGCGCCATTCAATCTTATTATTCAATAATTTTATCGTGCAATGTTATTGCAAGTCTAGGGAACGCCTAAATCGGTGAAGCGACAGTAAGTGTTACAATAACATTCAATAGAGTCTAGAAACAACGGCACTTAACACTATCACGATTCGTGAAGCTGCAGTGTAGAGGCAATGTCTTTCACCGCCTTTTTACAATTTATTAAATCTGTGCATGGTTTTGTGTCCGGTTTCTGTAAATTATTCATATTACTATCTAAAAGTGACTTATAACAAAAAACAATATTTATAACTTGTCGGCACATCTGTTCATTCCGACGACGATCGTCGCCCGCATCGCGAGACTTTTTTGTTTTTTGTTTTCTTTCTTGACTTGTCTTTCTATTTCCTTTATATTTTTTTACGTTCGTGTGTATGTCGCAAATAGATAGTTTACTTGATTTGATGTTTGATTAATTTAGACAAGTTTAATCAAAAGTAATACAATGAACAAGCAGTGCCGACCCGAGGTAATTTGTAGGACGGAGCGAAAACATCACACACTATAGTATTATAAGTTAGTTTTAAAATGCAGACTAATTGTTATTGTTAAAAATCACCTTATATGTGTGTAATGTGTCTAATAAATATTTTCTCTCTTTCTTTCTAATGATATAAGGTTCTAATTCTTAAAACTTTAAGCAAAAATATAAAAGCAATCTTGTGACCTGTTAATGTGAAAGCAGTTCCTGTATCAGTTTTACTTAGTGTCAGCCTTACGAATAAAAGAGGTAAAATTAAGACGCAGTCTCTACTGCCTTCTTATTAGCAAGAGAGCCGAGCGCCGCAATTCGACCGCGCCTGACCTTCCTTCGCTCCACATTTTCAACAGCCCACACCAGCAAAAGGTCACGCAAATTTTATGTTTACTAGCTGCTACCCGCGACTTCGGTTGATATCTTTCCATACTTTGTAAATTACTGTTTCCGTGTTGTTATAATAATAGAATAATTGTCTAAGATCATTAGCTTAAAGGCATTTGAGTTGTTCGCTAGGTTAAGTTGCTCTGGCTGCGATCGGGTGATAGACGGGTAACCCATTCTAGCAGTGGCTTATATTTGATATCCGACCTCCTCCGTGTTTCGAAAGGCACGTAAAACAATGGGGCCCGATTAATGTCACTTTGTGATAATAGTCGTAAGGTTGTAGAGATCGTGGGGGTTCCGAGGGTGACGTCAGATGGCAATCGGTCATCTTAACTCGCCCCACAGCCAACTCAATACATTCAAAATTTTCTTAGCAAAACATCTAACCTCGAAACTATGAATGTATTGGGTGAATTATGAACGAATGAGATGAAACAATTGTAAATTAACCATATTCTTAAGTAAGTGACTGTATTGTCTTATTAAGATTAAATATCTTTAAACCTATACAAGGTGAGGAGGTCGTTGCCTAATCAGTGGTCGGCATTTGAGTCGATCACTAGGTTAAGTTGCTGTTGGGTATTGATGGGTGAGCCATTCTAACACTGGTTTATATTTTATATCGGACCTGTTCCGTGTTTCGGAAGGCACGTAAAACAGTGGGACCCGATTAATGTCACTTTGTGATATTAGTCGTAAGGTTGTAGATTCTTATTTACTGTCCTAATGACGTAAGCTTACGACACGGCCGTAAAAAATAATACCACACTCGTACCGAACGTATGGAAGTGTACATTATTATGATGTACATTCCAGCTTTCATTATGGAAAATGGAATTGTTTGGAAAGGTTCTTTCAGTTATTGTTCCATTCACTATTGTAAACTTACTGCCTTTTGCTCAGGAGTGGATGAATGCTTTACGTTTAACTGGAGGGCGAAACGAGAGCACTAGTTATATACTTACGATGAAGTATTACTGAGATTCTATTCCTTACAATGAGTTGGGGTATTATAACATGCTGTTATGCCGGAGACATAGCTTCATTTGAATGATCATTTCAATGATCATGTAGTGTGGCCGGGGAGTTTGTGTGACTGTACAAAGTTTTCTAGTACTTTGTGGAATTCAAGGAAAAAAAGTGTACAAACACATTGAGCTACGCCTGGCTCTGGTATTAGAAAAAGTACAATGACAGTAGATACTGTAAATATCTATACACAAAATAGAAAGTAGCCAAGATCGTGTCGAGACATACTTATATACGGGTTCCGTATTTGATACGCGATAAGGTATTTGTTAAATAAATGTTGTACGATTTCACTCAAAATAATTTTCCTAACGAGTTTGTGACATGTCCTACCAACATGGAAAATTTCAAGTCTCTACATCTAATAGTTTGGAAATCCTAGATGAGGGTCCACCTTGCGGGCGGACGGACGGATAGGATGTATAAGGATTCCCTGTAGTACTATGGAACCTTGAAAAATGGATCCCTATCTTCTACGATTACGCCATAAATTTATAACGGCTGAAACAATTTAAGTATTCTTTTAAATACCTATAAATATATATGTAATTATATTGTACGTGTGTACACATGTCACTGAACTCCTCCTAAACGGCTGCACCGATTTGTATGACTGTTTTGTATGCGTTTGGAGACGCCCTGGTTGGTTTAGACTCACAAATCAGCCCGACAGATGGCGCTGTAGTCGGTCTCTAGGTTGACTCTTTATCGATTTTTACGTACGGACAGGACAGCGTCTGCCGGGTCCGCTAGTACTTATATAGTCCGAGAAAGATTCTTATTTAAAGAAAAAAAATTAGAGTTCTTCACAAAAAACTGAAAAGCATCGAAATTGTGATAAATCATTGTCAATCTTCATGAAAAAGAATCCACGTATGTATTCCACATTTTTTTCGTAACATAACACGTACGCATATATACCTACGTAACGTAACAGGCGTGTAAATTTAATTTTAAAGGTCTCCGCTCTAGCCGGCAGGTGGTAGGTAATTAATTACATCAGCTATAATAAATTCTTTCCACGTTGCAGTTTTGAACAAATTAAGATTGATGGTTACAAACGCGCTAACTCATTTACATTATCATTTTTCATATCCGTCAGTAAATTGAAATGTACCGTTTTTGATACTTTGACTTTTAACCTTTATCTTTTTTCGAATATACTGTCTCTCCGCTCTCTCATCCTATCTCTATTTTACTCGATTGTTCAAAACTTGAAGTTCAAACAGACAAAAGTTCAAAAGTTGAAACAGACAAAACCCAGTTTTTTATGCCGGCGCCAGGCATAGCTCAAAGCGTTTGTACATTTTTGTCCTTGAAGACTACAAAGTTCTACAAAACTTTGCGCAGCTACACAAAGTCCTCGGCAACACTACATGATCATTGCAATATATCTATATTGCTGCTTAGAAAGTGGAGGCGCTGTTAGCGAATTTAAAGAGAAAATCGAAAAAATATTTTGACGTGACCTGTCAAATTCATTGACGTAAATTGTCAAATTCATTGACGTGAAATGTCAAATTCATTGTCGTGATGCCGGAGCCAGACATAGCTCAAAGTGCTTGTAAATGTTTGTCCTTGAAGACTACAAAGTACTACAAAACTTTGCGCAGTTGCACAAAGTCTCCGGCCTCACTACATGTTCATTGAAATGGTCATTCAAATGAAGCTACATGTTTGGCTCCGGCATGAACTGTAAAGTTCACAAATATTAAAATGTTTGTAAATTTCGACATTCAGCTCCAATTTGCGAATAAAAAAAAGTATAAAGGTTTTTTGCGACGTACCGAGAGTTTTTGATATTCCATTTAACTCAATCGCTTTTTGAAAATAACGAGAAATACATGTAGCAATTAAAAATTCGTAGCGACATTTGTGTTGCTGTCATTTTTCCATCGAGTTCTCGTTAGTTTAGGGCGAATAATATTCACTACAGATCGCCGACTGGTCGAAATTCACCCAAACCTTTTTGCGTAAAACGAAACATTTTTCTATTCACAGAAAATTAATATACCATACCTTTGTCACGACGACGCTTTAACATCATCCATGTGTGTGTAAATCGTTTAGCATCTGTGTGCGTGTGGTTCTATTTTTATAATTTATTCCTCTATATGAACTACAATTGTGTATATTTCATATTCTTCCGTCCGCGCAAATTTCCTAAAATGGTGCCTAAAGTTTTCGCTTCACGTATTAATATATAAAATTCCTTTAATCACGTAGAGTGCATACGTTTTGTTGAAGCGTCTGCATGTGGTTAAGATGGCTGACTCTTTTATAATCGAGTAATTTTTTGTTCGTTGCCAGTTACAAAAATAATATGTTTGAATCAATAAAAATATTTTTAAATATTCCTTGAAGTTTCGTGGATGATTTTTTTATAAGAGAAAAATTAATGTTCACTAAAGTTAAAAACCATCAAAAATTGAACAAATTAAATGTGATAAATGTGGAAAATTACTCATTCTCGTACTCATACATTTATTCTTTCCTGGAATACAGTTTAAAACCTTAATTTCAATTAGACTTAAAATTACAACTTAATTTCTGAAATAAAAAACCCCCCTAAAATAAAAGATCACTTTAATCTATACAAATAGGATTTATTGTAATAGTAACATAGAAATGGTTCCCGAAAATTGGAAACTCAGTGATTGAAAAAGGAATAAGGAATAAATAAAATGAGATTAATAATCCACAAAGTTAATGACGTCAATCTGGCTAATAGGTATTTTACACCGTGGCTGGCATAGATCTTGATATACAATTCTAGATCTTATTACCAAAGCATAGAGTTTACTGTATTTGTCTGTAAAGTTTTATAGACACCCACAAAACCTTAATGGGCGAAGTGCAATTAGAATAAAGAGCTTCAGCCGTATTGTTGCTCTAACCCGGTTTACGATTGTGGCGATACAGTAACGTAGATATGTGAGAAAAGAGGAACATTTGTGTTTGTACGTTTGTATGTAAAGATATATAAATAAATATATAGGACTATATGACACACAGACGTCTGTTCCTAAGGTAGACAACTTAATGCCTGTGTTATAGGTGTTTCCATCAATTAAGGGCACAGCTCTTCACGCGCCTACTGATGACCCAAATTATACGATATGAGCATTCCATTCAATGCTATCTCGTCTGTCTGTGCGGTTTATCATTAATAACCGTAAACCCTTAGCCTTTAAAATTCCTTTTTTAAACCATTGGGTTAAAATTATCATTAGCCCGATTTGAATTAGACAAAATAAATTGTTTAATAATGCGTTTTGACTTCGGATTTCAGTTCGTCGGCCCGCCAATTTGTGAATATAAAATTATTGACCAAATTGACGACGTAGTTATTGGTCCTTCTAATTTGAAGATAACCCGTTCCGAATAAACTAATCTGTTACAAATTATAAAAAATGTCTTAGAAAAACACGTTTTCATTTACCACCCCTCCTTAAATGAGATTTAGCTTGTCTCACCCCTCACCCTGTTTCGATCTTTCAAAATGTTCTACCCCAGAGTCAAAAACGAGTAATATTGCGTCAGATTTCTTAAGCGCCAAAAATCTAATTTTGACTGAACTGTAGATTTTTTAATAACAATGATTGCAAAAAGGCTCCAGCGTTTCAGCTCTATTGAACATAATGCTTAACAAGCAGAGGACAACCAAAAATTTTAAAAAATTGTTTTTATTATAGCCTTTAGTATAGCTTGTACAGATCATAGGCATTCAGTAAATGAATTCGATATTATATCTTACTAGCGGACTCGGAAGACGCTATCACTTCACGCCGATCTCATGTGAGAAAGAGGTACTGGTACCCGGACGCACCGGCCCAATTCGGCTACAAGCGTGGCGATATGATATAAAGCCTCATAAAATAAGATATGATATAAGGTCTTCCTCGATAAATGGGCTATCTAACACTGAAATATTTTTTTTAATCGTACCAGTAGTTCAACAAACTCTTCAGCTTTATATATCAGTATATCTGTGTCGTCTTTACATATCGTAAACAGTCTCTTAAATCTTCAATTATAAATCACGTGCTCAAGAAAGTTGAATTTTGTGCTAAGAAGTAAACACTAGATCTGAGCGTACGAAATCAATAGATATTTTTTCATGACTATTTGCAATGAAAGTATATTTTATATTGACTCTTATGGACAATTCAAGGGGATTACGAAGAATTTGTTAAATCGAGGAAGTCGTTATATTTAGGTACGTTATATTAAGGTTGCACTGTATATAAAGTTGAAGAGTTTGTTTGCTTGTTTGAACTCGCTAATCTCAGGAACTACTGGTCCGAATTTAAAAATTTGTTCAGTGTAAGATAGCTCATACATCGAGGAAAGCAATAGGCTGTATACCGTCACGCTAAACTTTTTCATCTAATCTTACGCGGACGCAGTCGGGGCAAACGGGTATTAATTTTAGAATTTGCTGTTGCAATTATTCAATCATATGTAATTACTATTCTTAGAACATTATATTCTAATGAAAATTAACCAACCTTGATTTGCCTGACAAAAACATTTTTTCCGTTGTATCTAAACTAATATGTAAAGCTGAAGAAATTTACTGTTTACTTGAACGCGCTAATCTCAGGATCTAATGATCCGATTTGAAAAATTCTCTCACTGTTAGCCCATTTATCTCGGAACAGGCTATAAATCACATTGAATTTTTTTTTATCCAATTTTACAACTACTAGTGTGATATAATTGGCTTATATCTTCTACTGAATTTGCCAAAATCGATGGCAATACGATCTCATAAAAATTTATATCGATAAATAAAATAACACAACATAAAAATACAATAAAATAGCTACTGCTAGTGCTAATGTTTGGAGCGAGAAGAATTTACACATACATTATACACCCAGACTCGAGGCAGGAATCGAACCCACAACTCCAGAGTAGATAGCAGGGACCGCCACCAAGGGACTATTTAGCCAGAATATGGACTAAACTAAAATGCTAAACCCATTTTAATGAATTTCGGTTTAGAGATAGATTGGATCTAGGGGATGAACATAGGCTACCTTTTGTGGCGAAAATGAAATTTCAAAGGGGTGAAGTAGGGGGTTGAAAGTTTGTATGAAAATCCGTCATTTTTGAAACTAGAAACTCTTTTTCTTATTCCTAGCGTTATCCCGGTGTAGTAGTACCAGGGTCCGCTTAGATTGCAGAGGATTTTGGCTGTGGGGCGAGTTAAGAAAGTACAATACCTACTCGGCTAATTCAACTAAAATATGACTTTCTTTGTTCTTCTCAAATTAATGTTTTGCATTATTTATTAAATATTCGTACACTCTAGTGCGCAATGAGATTATTAAAGCGATTACAAAAATTACAAACAGAGTAGCGCGTAATACTGCGGTGTAAATAGAATAGTGTGAACATTTCATAAATCCCGAGCGGACGGCATACAGAAACGTTAAGACAAATAAATACATATATACTATTGTCTTACTGGTTAAAGAACTTTGTAATAACGCCTAAAACGTATTTAATAATCTGACGTAATAATAAGTAAGATACATTTATTGTTTGGGGAGCTTTAAGGCGTCTGACAAATATGGACGAAATATATTGCCAATGGTAATGCACAATCATCGCGTTTTATAGCTCAAATATTAAATTGAATTCATATGTTTCCCGGATCTCTTCTTTGGTTAAACTATTGCTTATACTATTAATCTAATCTGCTAATAAATAATTAACTATTCCCGCAAAGAAGCATCTTCACGAAAAGAGCATACTCATTCCATATAGGGCAGCAACGCTTTTGCGTGCTTCCAGGTTGTGCAGTTGGTCATGGGCGTAGTCACTTAGGCGAACCGTATGCCCGTTTGCCCCCAGTTTTTACTTTAGATATAGGAAAATATTTAGGGTTCCACACAAAGAAAATTTTACAAACTTACTGAAAACACGAGTCAAGGAAGTAAACTTTATGAAATTAGCTAAGAGAGACCGTAACACTTTTTTGTACTGCCTCTATCCTGATAGAGGTATTGCAAGTGCAAGGCAGTATTTATCGCTAATAATATTAACCTGTTTTAATCAATACTAATAATTCAAGTACAGGAAAATGTACGTGTAAAATGCAAAACAGAAAAAAGACATTTTTAAGATACGACTTTGTTCTTCGGATTACTTGTAAATATTATAGTGCAATATACTTTAATAATATTGAACGGCACCTGATGGTTTAAGCATTATGTAATAAAGAACAGGAAATGCATTTATAAACAGTTAAATTACGATTACGACACATATATGGTATTACATAGGACTTAGTTATAACATGCACTGATTCATGGTTGCAAGATTAGGTCACAAATGCTTTAGGACACAAATATGAAAGTATAACGGATTTTTGTAAAGATTTATATCATGGTCAGTACATTTACATGGTTAATATTTTCCATTTGAATTGGATTTGCCGAAAAACACTTCGTCACTTTTATATGTTAGTGGGCCTTTCTGTCTGTCTTTCTATAGATTGGAGATTTCCTTAAAGAAAGGACTTATCCCATTTCGATGAGGTTTTCTCTACAAAGAAGTACATACTATACCATATATAATTTCCTTATATCATAATTGAAAACTAACAAAGATAAAGAGTGAGAGTGTAAAAATTATTTGAATAACAATCACATTTTTAAGTATCCTGAACATTGGGAAGCATTCGTCAAAAAAATGTTGATGTGCAAAACAAGTCAACGAGCCGCGCCGCACTACCCCTTTTACACAGTTTTAAGTTTGATATAAAAATACTGAAAAAAATTATTTCCGATTTAAAACTGCATTCGGACAAATAGTAATAATGATATTGTATTTTTTCAAGTTGCTTAATCAGTTGTAGTAAATGACCTAAACTAACATAACATAAAATACAAAACACATACAATTTTATAAATTAATGTAAACTCGTCAGAACTTGAAATTTCACTCTCACCACTTTGACATCCTGAAATCCACAACCGTATGATTGTAAATAAACTCTTTACCTTGTAATGCCTCTCTGGAATCAATTATCAGCTTCAGTATTTCCAAACCAATATGACTTAGGGACCTTCAACGTAAGAGGATTCCTAGTCCAAATGAGAGCCCTCTGGCGTTGTAGTTGTCTATGGGCGTCGGTAGTCACTGGAGTGAACCGCCTGCCCGTTGGCCCCTAAATAGATAAAGAAAAACTATACAGGTGTAAAACTTACATTGCTTTCCTCTTTCATACGTCAACAGTCTATGTTTGCACAGTTCCTTCATCAATTTATGCACACCACCATGACGCAAGTTTGCAATAGATGCAACCAATGACCCAGGCACAAGTTCATGATTCTTCATACCCATTTCAACCTGTAATCAGTCACTGTTTTATTTTAAATAATGATACTTTGATGTTAAATTGAAAAAGCTGATTTTGGAATAATGGCTTTACAAGATAAGGAAGCTCGTTGTACTTTTTAATATTGAATGAACATTAACATAGAAGTCTACAATTATTATAATGTAATTTGATTTTGTAAAAAATATACGAATTTAATAATTAAAATACATACTGCTGTTAAAACACGAAAGTCTTCGGCTGTTAAATAACGTAAAATTGCAACATCCAGTTTCCCCATTTTCTTAAACTTAAAATTACTCAATTATAAGTAGAAACAACCGCTACAACTCTGTAAAGTCAAAACATATTTTTTAATAAGCATTCTATAAAAATTAATGTTTGTAAAAAGGAAAATAGGTAAATATTCTTGTTTTTATATAAAGCAATGAACAAAATAATTACGCACATAATATACCAAAAACATTTAACGTGAAATTCCTTTTCAAGATATCAAAAACACTTATAGAAGTAAAACATGTGTTAACATTTTAGGTGATCTTTGTTGCCCTGTCATTAGTTACTGTCATTCGATGGTGCTAACGGTCAATGTCAGCTGCAAAACATGGAGTATGGAGAATTTATTTATATATTAAAATAAAATAATGGAGAAATATAAAATTTAGGTAAAAAAATAGAAAATAATATATTTAGTAAATAGAGCAATCTTTAAAAGTCTTACTGAATGCATGGCGGGTAATTGGATGAAAACTATCAAGAAAGGTTTTCCACCTATAACTGGGTTAACGTTAGGAAGTAGAAAAAGAAGACACTAGTAGTCGAATCCGGGGTGGGTGGGTTGTATAATTTTAGCTAATATGAAATCAAAATTAAGGCTCTGTCGTAATTGTTCAAAGTTCATATATCCAATTGATATTTGGATCAATAATAGAGATTGTTGAATAATCAAATAGGCATATGGAAGAGTTATTATTTTATTGGCTCCTCAAATTACTCATCACTTTAAATATTCCTGTGTTTGTGGCTTTTTATGCTGGCACAACATATAGCTTAATTTGAATGATGATTTCAATAATCATGTAGTGTGACCGGTGACTTTGTGTAGCTGCGCAAAGTTTTGTAGAACTTTGTAGTCTTTAAGTACAAAATATAATTCTTTTACGAATAGTTTTAGCTATATCAGGCGCCGGCATTAAACGCTGACAGTTTGACACCTTGTCATTCGATTCGATATAATTCTATTCTGTGTGTTTCCTCAGAAAACACAAAACTGTCAAATTGTTAACGCTATATTATGGTAAAAATAAACAGACTGAAAATTATATACTTACTTTAAATTTAAAATTTCTTCATGGTAATTTCTTAATACTATTTTGTCTCATTAGTTAGAAATGGAGCTTGAAGGTGTAGGATTTACAAACGGCACCATATCGTTTGATGAACCAAAATCTGTTTTTTATTCCGGCCAAGTGATTTCCGGGAAGATCAACTTTAAGCTTAATACGCCGATATATATTGCAGGTAAGCATATTTATAATATAATGTTATTTAGGTTTACGCCGTTTACTTACTTATAAAAGGTGTGAGGTTTAAAATTTTAATGAGATTATCCACAATATGCACCTTAATTTTATTTGTTATACTTTAAAAAATTAAATAGTTGTTTATAAGATAGCAACCTAACAATATATTACATTTTAACAAAAACAACGGACTTCAAAGTGTCAGAACAGGACCCAATAGAACCACATAGAAAGCAACAGCTTTGTAATAAAAAAGGATCATCAAAATTGGTTCAACCAGTCAAAATCTTTGAGGTAACAAACAAAAAAATACAGTTGAATAGTTCTCAATAAATGAAACTGCTGCTATGATGCAAAAATTGAGATTCCATTTGTACTATACTAAAAATTTGATCTCTATTTATGGCATCTGCACCCCCCTCCAAACTGTTAAAACTCTACTAAACCGTTTGTCCAATTAGTTTACCTTTAAATGTGTGGTTGAGATTAAGTTTACAATAAAATTGCTGCACATATACAAGCAAGCATCACAATCAATATTTACTTTCACACTTTAAAAATAATGGATCTTAGTGGAGACGTGTGCATTTTTAAACTAAATGCCCTATACTTAGATACATTATGTTAATACTGTATTAATCTGTATAATCTTTTTAGGAATTGAAGTCTATTATTTTGGTGCTGCGAATGTTGAATGGACCGAAGAGCAAGAAGAAACATATGGTGGTGTTAAGCAGAAGAGAGTCCTGAAATATGCTGGTCATGAAAACTACTGGAATTATACACAGTGTCTCACCCAAGGTATTGAAAGGAAACACCTTTTATTTGCATTAAATTTAAAACAACTGTAGATTTTTAATACTAACATATGTAGGAATTTCTTAACATTTCATGGTCTCAACATGCAGGTGCCGGGTGCATTGCATTGCAGAGAATGGAACCATAGCAGTGCCGGAACTTGTGACCCAGGTGTAGGTTTAAGAACGCTCTTTATAGTGGCCACTTACACTCAATTTCACTGCTAGTGTTCCCTCCTATGTCTAGCGAAATCTGGTATGATCCTACTAGTGCAGCTTTGATGTCCTTTCTAATAATAAACTTATGATAGTTCTTGACAAGCCAAGGTCTTTTAGAAGGTTGTACAGAGATTTTGCTGGTATACGGTCAACCATTTGTCACCCGGTCGCAGCCAGAGCAACTTAACTTAGCGATCAACTCAAATGCCGACCACTGATTAGGCCACGACTAGAGGAAATCATGTAATTATTTAATACTTTCCTATATTTTAAAATACTAACTACTAAAATCTAAATATCAGAATTTTGGTTGCTGAATAGAGGAGAAATAGTAGTAAGTCAAAGGAATAAATTGGTGTATTTTTTATCTTCTAAATAAAAGGCGGCAAACAGGCGTTTCGCCTGAGTGACTAACGGTAACTATGGACATGTTTGCATGAGAAACTAAACTACTTTGCTTTAATCCGCGAATGAATACGAGGGAAAATCGGTGTAATGCTGCAACCTGTCGAACGAAATTGATCGAAATAATTTCGCACGACTCATAAAGCAATTGTAGGAAAATATTATCCCACCAACAACATTTTCATGTAAAATGATGCCACGACGAGACCATATGGATTACACTGTCAAAAATTTATCAGATCTCTTTTGGAGTCATGCTTCTAACTCTTCACGCCGTTATTCTACAGGTGGAAAATTCACGGAATCTGCACCTTAGTCAAAATATGCGGCTTGGCGAAAATTTACTGTTAATTACTTTTCACCATCGGTGTGTCGGTGTCGAAAACGAGGTCTTACTGAAATCGTTCACGAAACCTTTATTCAAATGAAATTTGCTGATAACTTTTCCAGCGCCTTCGGCTTGAAGAACTAGGCTTATGCAATACCTCCTCTAGTAAACAAGATAGTATACGATCTGGCCATGTCAGACAAATATTTTTATAATATAAGGGAAGAACGGGAGAATCTCTAGATCAGCGTTTCCCAAACGTTAGGTCGCACCCCAGTACCTGGTCATAGTTAGCAAACTGCCGAATCGCAAAAGATCTCGTGAAGATCTAATAGTTGATACTTATACGTCTGTCGGCTTTCGAAATTTCGTGTTATGAGACCTTTCGCTTTTATAGATATGTGTTAGTAAGATATATTAAGTTTTCTTTGACAAAAAAAATCATTAAAAACAGTTATATAAGGAGAGTGGTAACGTTGCATGTTATCAGAGTCAAGTACCAATACGTTATTTCAGTTATCAGATAAAAGCTCACTGAAATTAGACAATGTTCTCAGTTTAACTGAATTGCAATTTTATTTTTCAAGTTCTATTATGCGGTATCTTCTTAATCACAGAGCTGCAGAGGTACAATGATAAATAGATAACGTATAGATGATCTATACACATTCACATCTATAATCGGTATTTTTTTAATATTATAAGGGGCAAACGGGCAAACGGTTCACTGACGGACCACCGTTTCCCATGTGCAACTGCAACACAACGGTGCTCGTAGATAAGTGGCCAACTTTTGAGGAATGATTATGCTCTTTTTTTGAAGGTCCCTGAGCCGTAACTAAACTAAATTATCATTTGCGTAATATTTAATAGGCTGGTTGACTATTTTTCAGAAAGTAGCAAATATTATGCCTTGCAGTCAACTAAACCTTAAATATTAATATTTCAACGAAATATAAACTTTCATATGGTTAATTTTGTGTTTTTAAAAATTCAAATAAAATTTAGCGCCAAACCGCTCAAACTGTCATGGCGTCTTGAATGAGATAACGACGTGCCAAACAAACAGTGAGTGTGATTGGAGCGTCCGTTAACAATAAAAATTTGTTTCGCACTATCCACAACAAAAATATATCAGGATTTCTTTTAGTAGAAACTACCCTATTGAATCCACGCTAAAATACAATTTGTGTTCTATTTTCTATTTAGCGGTGCGGCCACTCCGATCGCTTCATGGTAGGTCCGGCCCCGTTAATAGGGAAATATGACAAAAACGGCTATAACTTCCGTGTACGTACACTTAGAAGGTTGATTTTTACGCAGCTTCAGTGGAACGTAGACCTAAGCATTTGGTATCAATTTCAACTTTATACCTTAACACGTTCCTGAGAAAAGGGACCTTAACACGGAAAGACGGACAACGGACTAATCATATACGGGTTCCTATTTTCCTTTGGAGGTAGATAACTACAAATTACATCTATGCCTGTACTGTAAAGTAAAAAAGTCTTACGAGAGAAAATAATTACGATATTAATAGGATATTTCAAGGAACGTAAACACATGATTAAATATTTCTCATCGAAATATTTAGGGTTTCTTATAATATTAAGATAATTTAAATATTTCTTAAATATAAGAACAGATGAAATTACATAATTTCAATTTTCATTAACAGCAACTAAAGTAGAAGTTAATTACACTAAGCTGACAGCGACAGAGTCGCGGGAAAACGCTCTTTATTTTTATATATAATACCTTTAAATGGCGACGACATTATCAGACAGCATATTATGCCAGAGCCAGACATAGCTTCATTTGAATGATCATTTAGTGTGTCCGGGGAATTCGAGTAACTTCACAAAGTTTTGTAGATCTTTGTAGGTTACACTTTACAAGATCAATAAATTAATTTGTAAATTGAAAAGGTGTGGCCAGCATTTGTAAGTAAATACATATTTATGGTACATATCTGGATAACAATTTTTAGTTTTTCTAGAAATATACCCCATATCTATCTTATCTCATAACCATAAGATTGAAGTAAGCCTTTAACATCAAACCTCTGTCTCTATTTAATCAACTTAAATATGGTATGGTTAACGTCATTTGCAAAACAAATACTATTAAAACATATACATGCTACATGTTTTTATAGTATTTGTTTATAACTGTTATAAGTACGGAGGTATGAATAGCTCAACGGTATAAGGTATGGACTGAAATCCCCAAGGTACCCGGTTCAAACCCCACCGCCGTTGGGGTATTGTCGCACCCACTCCTAATACAAGCTGCATAATATACAGTGCCTCTCTTGAAATATGTAAGGTAGTTGTGTGGATTCCCCTCTGGAAACAAGATAGCATTATCATATCTTATCTCAAAATGTTAATGACTCTATTAAAATATATAATCTCATAATTCTAAAAAATAATCCTCTTTCCAAAATAGGTTTTTTTTTAAATTGCAGGCAATGTGCATTTGAATGTATATATTCTTAAACTAGCGGACCCAGCAGACGTTGTCCAGTTTGAAGGTTAATTTACTTAGTATTTACTACATTTTATTATCCTATAATATTAGAGACGAATTTCTTAGCATTCCATGGATTCACCGTGCGGGTGCCGGGTCCATCGCGTTGCAGAGGAAGGAAGTTTTTAATTTAGAATACTATACCGTATGAATATTTGCACTAGTTCCACGTTACTGGCGTTTAAGGTTTTCTTTTAAAAATAGTACAGAAATATATTTTATTTATTATTAGCGGACCCGGCAGTCGATGACATGTCCGAAATTTGGGTCGTCTGCTATTAGGCAGTTAACCAATTTCCTAGTCTTTTCCATTAAACAAGAAGCCAACAATTTTAAATGGCAAATCAATCAAAAGGTTAGTAGGTACGGACGTCATCTATTTGCAGTAGCGACGAAATCAGCATTTTTTGTATTTTTAAACAATCTTTTGACTTTTCCTTTACTTATTTAATTTTTTCAAACCTTTCCTGAGAAAAAGGGAAATATCTCATCATGGCACTTCAGTCGCCCCCTGTTACCCTCAGACCGCGGACTCTAAGCCCTCCTTAATCAGGTCCTATCGATATCTACTCAATATAAAATACTAATTAGTCAATACATATTTTTTGTACGTCAGACGGTTTTTGAGATTTCGTGTTAGGTAATGTTTCGCTTTTATATGTCTATATTAAGTTACATAATACGAAAGAATATTTAACTTATGCAATATTTTTACAGTGTATAATAAAACAGAAAAGTATACAATCGTTTTGAACCAAACGCAATCTGAAATAAAATTAAAAATTTATGTATTGCTAACATACGTGTAAAACTTTATTAATGCACTTGTTTACCTTAGAATATTTTAAATACCTTATTTAATATGTTAACATAAAGGCGCCACCTACACTCACATCGCCCGCGGCGATAGCTTTGATCTTGGCATAAGGTTGTGTCCGTCAATAATTAATTGAACGCAGCTTAAATTAAACACTCCATAGGGGAGACCGGGGATTGTAAACTAATTTTTTACCTTGTATCATTATCATTTTTGGCTTTGCGTAGCAATGACAAAACCTTAGCTATCGTATTATCAGGCTTGATAACAGGATAGATATTATGACAGGTCCGATCAAACATATTTTTTGAATGTTACCTCTACGAGAAATGTTTGTTAATGTCCGTATGATAAAAAATTTTGGATGACAAATTTTGGTATTTCTTTTATATTCCTTGAAGTCTGTGGAAGGTTCTAGGTAAAGAAAACAGTGAATTAGGTTTCCGTACAAATAATTAGGCCCTTCAAATCGAACAGTCATTGATTTAAACGCTGATGAAGTCGCGAGTGATATTTATATTGTGCTTGTATATTGATATATTAGTCAATCTACCTATATGGTCATCCGACCCCAGTCTCCTCTAATGTCTCTCAATGAATTTCATAAACGAAGGTCAAGTTAGCGCCTACGGAATGATAGCAGGCACGGGCAACATTCGATAAATGGTAATAGGCGAGCAGGAAACTTATGGAAGTAGCTTGGCTGACACAATAAATTAAGGGCACACCGGACGGCCATTCATAAAGGTAATCTCGCTTGTTTATGAATGAAACTGTAACAAGCCTATAAACGTGCAATTATCGGAACCACTGTGTGCTATTGATAGGCGATTCGATCACATTAAATTTGCATTCGGCACTAGCTTTCCGCCTATAACTATGCGTTGCACACGCAGAACCCACCGTTTCTGGATTCAATTTAGTGCCCATTGTGTTTGTGGTTAGGGCCCTCGCAAATGTTAGTTTCGGATGCAATTGGTGTAATTAGTTTTGTGCCAAATTAGATTTTATTTATTTGACATGATTACCGAAGACTCTGTTGAAATTGCTTGTATATAAATATAATTAGTTTGCTTTATTTCTGTTCGACCAGCACCAACTTAGGGCGTGAAGAGAGATTTAAAAAAAATAGAAAATCTCCATCAGTGACAAGGACTTGAGATCGAAATGTTTAAAATATTCCTTTTCTAAGCGTATTTTATGGTTACTTGAAAGTCTTATCAAAATGAATACATTGGAATTACAAAACTTTAATATAAAGCCGAAGAACTCGACAAATGTGGTCGAAAGAGGCCCAAGACCTTGATGGATGGAAGAGATAGGACCTTTGCTCAATAGTGGGACACAGATGGCTGATTATAATATAATATCTTTACTTCTATACTAATATGTAAAACTGAAGAGTTTGTTTGTTTGTTTGAACGCGCGAATCTCAGGAACTACTGGACCGATTTGAAAAATTCTTTCAATGTTAGAAAGCCCATTTATCGAGGAAGACTGTAGGTCATATATCATTACAATAAGACCAATACGATCGGGGCACCAATGAAAAATATTCAAAATCGGGTTTTTTTTCCTTATAAAATTGAATCCAATTTTATACCTAATTTTGGGTGGACGAAGTCGCCGTCAAAGCTAGTGATAATATAAAGCCTGTCTGTGTTACAGATGTAAGTTGTAAAAAAAAAACTGGATTTAGAATTATTAAGAGCATTTCAAACTCAAGGAAAGACATTTAAATTTTACGTAATACTTAAAAGCGAAACATAAAATAATTTTTATCAGCTCAAACTTCGTAAGATCACGTAAAGATTTTTTACTACATAATATTTTTTATAATAATGCATGTACCACATATTACCGAAAGAATAATTGTCCTTTTGTTACACTGGACTACATATTTTATTTATTTTAACGTTATACGCCCGTAATTAAGTTATCGTGTTTGCGCGACTTAATTTATATTTTGCAAAACCTTTCACGAAATCCGACGCTTAATCGGATACCTTTCACAAAACACTTGTATCTATAGAATAAAATTGAATAAAAATTAAGTGTCCGTTTGTAATCTTGAATCAAAATTATTTGCATACATGTAATGTGTTTTTCAGCTTATAGTAAAAACTTCTTTATTTAATGTTTGAAATTATTAGATGATATTCGGCAAAAATCCTAAGCTTTCCTTCCATCGTTCAAAAAACCCTTTACATTATAGCTAATAGGATCTTGAATGAGATTACGGTGTATAAAAGATTTTATATTTACAGTAACAATTCCGAATATTACCGTTCAGTTAATACTAATATAGTAGCGGTAATACGCTACTTATAGTTAAATAGAAGTAATATTTTTGTCTATTTGTCTGTCTGCTTTTAGCGCAATCGATAGGTAATCGATATTTACAGTGGCAGATAGCCGATGTTATGAGAAATACTGTAGGGTAATTTAATTAAAGCTTACAATGTTCTTTGGTAAAAATAAAAAATAAAACTCTAGAGTTTGAATTCTATAAGATGCAATATCTATCTATCTCTCTATTAATAAATTTAAATGACTTGTTATAACATTAAACTAGACATTTAAAAAACCCCCGAAACTCCGGTCGGGTATGTTGAATTCAGTAGATTAATCACTTTTAAACCCAATGTTGTAATACACAAATCAAACCTATTCATTTGATACCCCACTCGTATATATTCGCTTTCTATTTGAAATTTCCACTTTTACACCTCATAACTTTTAAACGGCTCAACCGATTTTCACCAAACCTGTCTAAGAACACTCGACATAAGTCACCTTTAATAAAAAAAAAACTAAATTGAAATCCCTTATTCCTTTCGGGAGCTATGATGCCACAGAAAGACAGACACTTCAAACTTATAACACCCCTCTTTTTGCGTCGGGGGTTAAAAAAACACGCTTATTTGTAAGGCGTATGATATACGTAGACTATATTAAACATAAAACTGTATGGAATTGAGTCGCTCTCGATTTTTACTTTGGAGTTTTATACTATAATAGATTTTTAAAACGTGGAAATGTATAAAGAGGAAGATGGATCAAGAAGGGGGAGGCCTTTGCTCAGCAGTGGGACATAATAGGCTGATTAATAAAAATTGATCTATATTTTTCAGTATCAAGAATCAGATTGCAAACAAAACCAATTATGTAAAAGGTGTAAAAACTCAGTGTTTTTTGGAAAAGTAGATGTAAAGTAGAAAATCTATTAAGATTTATTAACAAGTATAACCATCTATTAGTAATAACCTGCAAGACTTACACGTAATCTTTATAGGTGCATCCGGTTTCACTTTATCTTTTGTTACCCTTAAGTCAGTGTACGCGCAGAACACGTGAGACGTAAACACATAGTAAAATTGAGTCAATGCAAAAACGACCTTAGAAACCCCACCGCCGTTGGGGTAATGTCGCACCCACTCCTAATACAAGCTTTTAATTTAAGCTTAGTAGGAGGGGAAAACTATTCCTAATATTCTTTAAAAAAAAAATATGTAATCTTGTTCAGTTAAGTTTATTTGGAAATAGAGCAAACATGTAACTTACATGCACAAAATCGCAGTTGATATTATTAAGTCATTGAATACGAATAATAATGTAGTCTTAAGAATGTGCAACGCGGACAAAAAATGTGAAACTTTGAAATCGGCCGCCTTCTGGAACTTCCACTATCAGAAATGCGAATTTTCAGAGCGGATAAACAAATTTTCCAAAAGCCGGCAACGCACAAGTAGTTCCTCGAGCAATTTTTAATAAAACCTTGAATAATCTATATATCAAATGGATCAAGATATATATCATAATGGATCAAGATTACATTTATAAATGAGAATAGTATTTTAATTTGGTCGGATAATAGCGAAAAGAATTTCTTTCATTAGTATAAACGAATTCTGAATCGAGATCGGAAACGACCTCGTAGCAGAACAAGAATGCGATGGAGAAAGGAGTTGGATCCTTATAATAAACATTGGCAACGCATAGCCGTATACAGAACCATATGGAAAGAGGGCATAAGAAGGCCTTTGCTAGGCTCTGAATAATAAAAATAATCATAAAACATCTCTTTTATGGTACAGGATCCCGGGAACAATTTTGCTGTTTAACTTTGTTTTAAATTAATTCCATGATAATATATTGCAAAAGTAAGCAGGAAAAATTACACAACGCGTGCGATATCACTCTTAAATGTAACACAAAAAATTCTGTATGAATTTGATGTATTAAGATTTTTTTGATTACGATTAACTGATTCAAAAGGTTTTTTTTTTTTAAATAAAAATCATACATCCAATTTTTAAGTAACTTTAAGCACTTCTAATACTCGCGTGTCCTATGTAATTAGAAATTTTAGCTATGCGTGATAACAAAAAAATTGCCCGGCTGAGTTTATTGTTAGGACAAGGTTTGTATATTAAAATAGGAATGACGAAATGGAACGGAAACGGAACGGGCTCGGGAACGGGCACATTATGCTGTATTTTGCCGATACTCAAAATATTAAATTACTACTTACTATTATTTATGATATTAATCTTGATTAATATTATATTTACTTTAAGATTATTCCGCAATTAATAAATTTAGTTCCATTATTCAAACTAGATGGCGTTAGTAGTACAATAAATCACGCTTTCGTTTTGATGTTCTCGCTGATACTAAACTATTGCTCGCGACGAATATGGTTGCCATCAGGAGGGTCTTAACTGACTCGACTGAACAGCGGGTGATGATTTAGGATATGAACCCTAGTGATTACAATCCGCTCGCTCGTGTCTCAACTATCGCAGAGGCACTTGTCGAATATCTGACGCTGTTTTTGGCCAAATAGTCTATAGATTGTGTACAAACATATATAAAATTGAAGGGTCGATAGCTATAGTAAAAACGCAAGGTAAAACATGTTTTTTGTTTCTCTGTTGATTTGTCTGCCTGTCTATTTGTTGCGAATAATCTCCGAAACTGCTCTACCAATTTGGACGGGACTTTCTCTAGCAGAAATTTGATGTTACAAGGTACTCTTTGTAACATCAAATTTATGTTGCTAGAGGAACTTAACTCAACTTTTCGAAAAATAATTAGAACTCCTTACATGAAAATGAAAACCCCTAAAATTTAACAAACTCACACGGACGATGTCGCGGGATTTAGCAAGTTTTTTTAAAAATAAATTTCAAAAGTCCCCTAATCGTTAATCAATCAATTGTCGTTAGTAAAGATGCAAAGATTTCTAAAAGATACATTAATAAAAAAAACCTCACGCAAACAGATGCAAAACGATTTACACACACATGAGTATAATTTTACTATAAGATTGTGTATCAAATAAAGCAATGTCAAGATACAAGGAGTTAAAATTTTGAATAGAGATATTATTAAATAAGCATATAGTGAAAATATTAATTTCTAAAAATAAAATTTTTAGAAATTCATAAAAAATTTTGGCTGACGTATTTCTGGTCTCTAGTACAAATATATTCGAAATCGAAAACATAAAATTTCGTATATACCTTCATTCGCTAAAATCAACTCTATGACTTCGTTGTAAGGAATATTAATTTGTATGTGAAAGGGTAACTCCACTTTAAGGTAAAAAATATGGTACACATTAATACCCCGATATTATAGAGAAACAAGCTGTTTCCTGCGATTTCGCCCACGTAAAATGAAACTTGCCCGTAGCATTGCTTAATTTGGCTCTATCAAAAAACCCCTTCTTAGCGAATATCTACTAACTATAAACCACCTTATTGTCAAATTACATCTTTATACGTCCTGCAGTTTTCGAGATTCTGTCTCAGGTGACCTTTTGCTTTAAATATATAGAAGAAGATATAACAGTTTTAACTGCAAATAAAAAGCAATCGTTAACTAATAAAACTAAAGGCTCCAGTTCATTATAAACAAAAGGTGTTTTTGTTTGATTTTAATGACAAGAAAAAAAACAACCTTTATGAAAAGAGCAAACTAATTTTTCAATGACAGACAACGCGACTGTGAGCTTGTATTCCACAACTAGAAGGTTCTGATTGTAAGTAGTCTTGGCAACAGCCTATCCGATTAAATGGGTACTTTACTGGGACATACAGTATAAAAACTAAATTATAAAGTACGATAGACGTTTTCCTGCCCTAACTTTGGATTGCTTACTATTTAATACATTCTGTTCATCCTATCCTATAATATTAATCCCGTTCCTGTTTCCGTCCCCATTCCGCCCCTTTTTTTTGTCAAAAGTACTAAGGTTACATAAGAAATAATTTAATCAGTAGAACCAGAGATAACCCGGACCATATAAACTCACAAACTTTACCTCTTTATAATATTACTAGTTGCTACCCGCTATTTCAACTGCGTAAAATAAGGTGAAAAATTTTAGCGTGATGTTTATACATCGCCTGTAGGCTTCCTCGATAAATGGGCTATATAACACTGAAAGACTTTTCCAAATCGGACCAGTCGTTCCTGAGATAAGCGCCTTCAAGCAAAAAACAAACTCTTCAGCTTTATATATTAATATAGAAATATAGTAATACTAGCTTTATTTTTATTTTGTTTGCGTTGGCCACCCTTATCACTTAGGGGTTTAAAACTAGTTTACGACCAATTCTCAAACCTATAAAATAGAACGACCGCGTTATATATTCCACTGTTGAGAAATTGAGTTTTGAAAATTTAATCTAAATTATCGTACGTATAAATAAAAACAGTTTTTTAGTCTGATCAAAACTCCGAAAATGGCTGTTTCCAATGTTTCATTCCGCTTATTTAACTTAAGAATAACTCGGAAGGATGTTTAAAAAAAAATTATAAAACATTTCTGAGTTGCAGAATCACTTCGGAATAATTCCTATAGAAAAGTTCGTACAAGACCTTGGGCAGGACAACGCCTGCCGGGCCCTCTGTTTTAATATAAATCGCTACAAATTATGTGAGTCAGTTAACAACACTTTATTTGTTTGAAACTCACCTCATAGTCACCCACACGTTACTGGATATACCCTTGCATATGCTCAATTGACGTAATAATAACCACCCACAAAGAATTGGATGACAACTCAGTTGTCATTACTGGAATATTAATGAAAGCTGCCGGTATAAAACCTCCGATGCCAACACTCTCAACACACTACATCCTCAACCACCTACCAACGAACAAGAAGGGCGAAGATGAAGACCCAAACAGTAGTAACCTTCCTGGCTTTGTGCGGTCTTCTAGCGACGGTCTGGTCCCAAACGTCTGACGACGCTCAAATCTATTGCGGAAGACGGCTGGCTACAGCGCTAGCGATACTATGCGATGGAAATCTGATCAAGAGATCTGATATGTATCACGCGGTCTACGGGAAACCCTGGATGATGTCACAGAATGCTCTCAGCGTGCGCCGGATGAAGAGACAGGTGGTCTCCGAATGTTGCGACAAACCGTGTACGAGAGATGAACTGATGTCGTACTGTGGTAACTGATGGGATGGTGTGCCGGTGTAGATGGTTTATTGAAATTGTGATTGTCCTTATTGCTAATAAGGATAAGATTAAATGATTGCTTAAATAAATGTTTTCAACTTAAGTTTTTATGTTTTATGAGCAACTGCGACCCGCCCCGGATTCATATGGGTGCATTGTAGATATACGCGTAAAATGAAACCTGCAATCTTTAGACTTTCTTAATCTGGGCTAGATTAAGAAACCCTATCGCAAAATCCGTTCTTAGCGAATGTCTATAAAACTACCTCCATGTTAAATTTCATCTTTGTGCCTTCCGTAGTTTTCTAGATTTCGTTATTGGGGACCTGTTACTTTCATATTTCTTTCTTTCCTATAAATTACAAAAATGTATAGTTGGTTAAAAGAACCTATCCATATTTAATTTGCTTAATATTACGCTATTATAAACATTAATATTTGTAAAATTTTCGCATTGAGCCATACTTATTTCCTTTTAAAATTTATTCTTTTTTGTTCATGATTTGTACAAATCAATTTCCATGTCTTATTATCGATTGCTCACTTATTTTTGTTTTTGACAATATGTAAATTAGGTAATTTACGGGCGTCAGCTGTATAATAGTTGAAATTCTTCCATTTACAAATACATACGAATCCGTTGAAACACCTAACGTATGAGAACCATTAAGAAATAGCGTAATGTTTGGACTGTTGCCAGATCGCAGTAACAAGTGATTGTATTGAAACTCTAAACTATTGAAAATTATAAGCATTCTACAATAACATACAATCGGAACTTGAATCGTTTACAAACCGATTAAGATTCGAGATCGCATTATTAACTGAAACTTTACGTAATTGTTTTATTTATATACGTAGTAGTGTAATCTCCCCTACAAAACGGCAGGTTTATTCCACATTATAGGACAACGCGTTGTAGGATTATTCTTATACAACGCGCCTGTACGGCCCCGAATGCCATTTATATGAGATTATATATATTATAATATTATACCAACAATCCTCCGCACAACTCTCATCCATTCCACGTTCATTCATTCACACAATCACAAGCAACACAAGCATCACAAGTAACTTCAGCATTCAGCAGTCTTGACATACATAGAGAACCGTCACAATAATATATATATATATATAAATCACATCGTCAACATATCATGAGGGTAAAGGGGTACAAACAATTGAATGGCCTTTTTTCTGAGGGTATCTGGACAGAACATTTAGGTACATCGACTTCGAGTCGAGTTAAAATCTAATGAAGACACAATAATATATATATATAGGGCGTTATAAGAGCACCGTGTTATAGGGAGGATTGTAGTAGTACTTGGAGAGCATACAGTTCCATGGGAGACCAACATCTCTTAAGACAATCTGATAAAAACTAACAAGCACTTTGACCTAACGAACGCGCTGACCAGAAACGGTCTATGCGCGGTAGAAGCGGGAGCTAGGGGTATACAAAGAAAATCCCTGTACAAGCTACTAAAGGACCTTGGCTTATCACGAACTATCATTAGTTTTTTATTGGAAAGGACATCTAAAGCCACACAAATAGGATCATACCACATTTGATTAGGCAGAGCAGGAAATACTGGAAGTGAAAGTGAGTTTTAATTGTAACTAGATAGAGCACTCTTAAACCTACACCTGGGTCACAAGTCCCGGGCACTGACATGGTTCCTTCCTCTGCAAAGCGATGGACCCGCGCACCTTTACAGTGAATCCATGGAATGCTAAGACATTCGTCTGTCCGTGTTAAAATCGGCGTGAAGTGGTGGCAATGCTGCCACGTCAGCTGATGGTATTGTTGTTGCGTTACGTTCAGTTTGTGAGACTTTCCTGTGGCCTTGATCCCTACTTAAAGGCCGGCAACCCATCTGTGAGCCTCCTGGTAGTGTTGTTCTCCATCGGCGTCGGTAGTTATTTAGGTAATCCAACCAAAGGTGTTAGTCGTAATATCGTCCGCGTTGAACACAATTGTTCAAGTTCATTGGTGTTAACTTTTTTGAGAAAAACCTTGCTCTTCTTTTTTTTTCTTCATAAGAATCTTCTTATGAATTATTAAAAAAATATTTAAATTCGCCCAACCGTTGTCAAGTTATAAATCAAAGAAACTTGTGAAAATTTATAAAATGTACCAAGAAAATTAAAATCTATCGTTCCTTTTGCCTAAACCTATACCTACTCCTAACAGGCATGATGACAAATTTTGAAAAATATGTTTATAATGTTCTCAAGTATCTATTATTTCCAAAAATTTAGTATTTCCGCAGATATTAACGTTTTTATAGCAATAAAAAAAACATTTTAAATTTAAACTTTATGTATCTTATTTTATTAGATAAATATGTACATAAATTAAATGATTTTTGATTACTGTCGTCATGCCTATTGTTTCTAGATGTCAATTTAAACATTTATGTTTTCTTTTTTGGTGACATTAGGTTAGGGAAATGAATGTATGAAATAAAAAAAAATACCTTGCTACGTCATTTATTTAACTACATTTATGTACCTTTTTTGGTGATTTTACTGGCAAAGGAACGACATCAATCAGCTGTTCAGCGCGTACGGTGAGTGTAGCAAATAATAATAAGATAACTTTCTTCCAACAACACAGTAATTACTCACTACATAACTGATCAGAATGAACGCCTTTTCTGCTTAGAACGAAAGCAGTGTAGTAATGTTGTATGAAATATCACTACTGCTTAATACTGGTTAATTGTCACTCATTAAGTTTCATATAAAATGTATGCATTGGATGAATAAGATACTGGCTGAAAATAAAAATTGACCGACTTCATACGAAAAAAAAAGTGGCGTGCATTTTATACCGTTGTAAAACTTTTGTAAACAAGAGTTTAAAAACGGATATAGATAGCGTTGTCGGATTAAAAACGGCATGTTATAGTGTGTTGACGTGGACTCAATTTTTTCCCCTTTGGAATTGAACTCACCTTTTTATGGTATTGTTAATATAACTGTTACTGTAATATTAATTGATTTTTCACAACAGAGAACTATTGAAACGGAAGCGATTTTTTATTACATACTTTTTCCATATTTCACGAATTTTAGTCCATGTTATATGTAGATATTTTAAAAATTTTAATACATATTTTTCCGGGCCTTAGCCATTAGTGATAGAACGATCATGGAGGAATCAGCTTATGAAGTTCTTACCTCGATAAGGAGTCTCCTATCCTTATCCTCAGGCTTCAGATCGAAAGTGAGGGTCTCGTTCCATTCATTATTATTTATATATTGAATGCAAACCTAGTTATATTATAACATATATCAGATTATGTAAGAATACTATAAAATAAAGCAAAAAAAAAATATGACCATCTACAGTATTGTAGTAAGTAAAAGACAAGATTAAATCAATCATCAACTGATTACAAAATTCAAAGATAATTTAAGCAATAACATTTGTGCCCCAATAAAAACACGTACAATCCAATTTTTTACATGATCACAATACAGTAAACATAAATATCTAATATTTAAAAAAAAAACAGAATCAAAGGTTGTTTGTTACATAATCATAAGGTACAACCTAAAATACTTTTTAATTTAAGGTCAATTTGTATTAGAGAGGTTCACAACGTACCAAATATCTACTGGTGTACGGTGGTTAGGTTGCGGTATCAAATCATTGAGATTTGCTGAACTTAGTTTTACGAATTACGAAATTAATTGAATTTATCTTGGTGAGGTTTATTATTTTAGGATACCTACCCGACATCTTTTTAAGACATCTATGACTTTTCGCGAAACCCTAATAGCAGAATGCGTCAGATACTTATGAATCACGATAGGATAATCTGAAGGATTTCTCAATATCAATTTTATAAAACCTCAACTTTAACGCAGATGCATCATAGGAACGACTTTTTGTTGCCAAACTCCTACAAAACAGCTCGACAGATTCTTATGAAATTTTCTTTTGCATATTTTGTAGGTCTAACAGGCACAGTTAGTATCTAATAGTAAGCACTAACTGTGACTCACTCACGTGGTATTCTGCACCTCATGATATCAACATTAACCTAGATTTTTCGAAACCTTGCGAATCTGTTAGCGCGCTAATATGTATTTAGCGTTAAATCATATTTTTCTTCGATTTTTCACGAATATGACATTAATAATAGCCTCAATAGCTCAACAGTATAAGGTATGGACTGAAATTCGCTAGGTAACCGGTTCAAACCCCACCGCCGTTGAGGTATTGTCGTACCCACTTCTAATACAAGCTTTTAATTTAAGCTTAGTAGGAGGGGGATAAAGGCACATACCCAAAATGTATTCCTAATATTCTTTAAAAAAAACACGAATTCAAATAACTTGCTAACAATTTTTAGCACAAATTAAAATTTGAACGAGCATGTATAGAATTTATTTACGGCAGTAACTGTATGGAGTAATATTTTACTATTAATTTTTCAATTATCTTGGTGGAGAAAAGGATTCACCCAGTTTTTAAACCTATAAACATGCTGTCTTCAGTATTTAATTCTTGTTCTAATCCAATGCGTTCTGTATCCAACCCTAGATATAGCAGCTGAGCAAGAACTTCTTCAGATTATTGGCAATTTTGCTAGTTTTGATAGAAGTATTTTTTACATAAAAATAGCTTAAATAAAAGACCAGTTTCTTCACTGACTATACCAACCTACAAAGTTAATAAATATGCATGCAGTGCAATTTATTTTATTTTATCATATACCAATTTAGTCGTAAAACCCAGAAAACTTATCGACTTTGGTGTCAAACTTTTCTTAATTTTCTTAGAATTACCCATAATTTCGCTGAAAAAATTTCAAAATTCTTAAACAAAATCATAAAAAGAATAACGCCAAAAGAGCTTTATTATTTGTTATTGAGCCTTATCATTAGAAGAGCTTTATTGTTATATACTCTGCTGATGAATTACTCGAAGGCAAATTCAACACGCAAGAGATATAACTAATGGTGCTGTAAGTGTAAAATCAAACAATCCTTCTCGGTCATATGTAGTGTCAACTTCATCGCCATCCACATTAACGTGAGGAATAAAATAAATTACATACATAAAAATAAGATGAGAAGAGTAAAGCGTGTAAAGTATCTAAAAAGGTAAACCTCTTCAGTCACGCAAACTTATTTTACGGTCTCATAACATCAGACATAAAACTGAATTAAGTCAAAATACGTCAGATAAACCGGATATCGTTAACTTAAGGAGATTAATTAACTTAAGAGAACAACACAATACTGACTGGTCGATAGAGAACACTCTGCACAATTACTCTCTTTGGCACACGCTAAAGAGAGTAATTGCGCCGGAATATTTTTAAAATCGGAACTATCTGTCAACTTTCAGACATTTACTCACATTTAATAGTAAAACAAGTGCTTATTTTTCATAAGAATGCATGAAAAACTAAACTATTTTGCTTAAATCCGCGAATGAAGCAAAGTAGTTCAGTTTATCATGCATATCATGGATTTTCGCAAAGTAACGCCTGATTCTATCAGTTACGTTTTTAGAAGTTTTAAATGTTTTTTCGTCTGCGCATATCGATACATGGGAGGTCCCACGTAAGTTGGTGTAACTCCAAATTCCCAACTTTACTGTAGAACTTTACAAACAACTAAATTGTAATATAACTGTCACTTTTTAATATATTATTGTATACAGTAATGTAATCGTCATTATTGAATATATAATTGTATACACAAATGTGTTATATAAAGACGATTCTATTTCTATTTACATGTTTGTAACGATGTGAATGTTCAAATTCCACAGTTAAATTTACATTCTGTAGCGAGGTATGGTTTTTAATGTTATAATAATGCTAGGGATAAATAGATAGGAGGAAAGGAAGGGATGGTGTAAAAGGATATAAATGAATGTTTGATATCGAGTGTTCCCACCTCCTCCCGTGTTCTGATTAGGGGTTTCATCCGTCTGTGCATGCTGGGAATGAGCGAAAAAGAAAGTGTTTTGTTTAGCTTAGCTTTTTTTTTCATTAAACTTTTAGTATGGTGTTGCAAATTAATGTCAAAACATGTTAATTTAATTGTTGTTTCATTTTTAATTATCATTCGTTTAAAAATAAAACTAACTGATTACTAATTTTATACCACGAAAGTTGTCGAATAAAGTCTGAAGAACTGAACTAAAAGCATGAAAGAACTGTCACTAAGTGATATTAGTCGTGGGTTTGTAGAGATAACGTCAGACGGCAGTTGGTCATCTTTACTCGCCCACAGCCACATCCTTTCCAATCTAAGCGCATCCTGGTAGACCTGAATAGTGCTAGGTAGAAGAAGACCCATGGTATGGAAGAGGGTAGTAAAAGAACGTATACAACTTGGCCACGCCACCTGCATCACTCGTGAGCGAACAAAAGTTCGCAACACTACGTTTTTTACAATCAGTCACTATAAAACACGCGTTGATAATGATAAGATAGTGAAATCGTACGATATCTCTACTCGAGTGTTTACCAAATAAAAGAATAAGACTAAACGTTTGGAATTACCGTTACGTAATCGGCAATGACAGTTGTTTTACTTTTAGTACACCTGGTAATATTGTTGATAGTTTTCCACACATTAAATAACAGCATTTATGTTGAGTTTTTATAATTTACGATAAAAAGTTTTATACGGAGGTAGTCGTATGGACTAACAGCGGTATAATCTTTATTATGAACTAGCTGTAGACTACGTCCGAGTAAAATTAGGTAAAAAATATATAATAATAAATCGGCTATCTAACACTAAATGATTTTTCAAATCGGATCCGTAGTTCCTGTGATAAGCGCGTTCAAGCAAAGAAACAAACTCTTCAGCTTTATATATTTGTATAGATTTTAACGGATTATGCCAAAACGTCAGTCGGTTTCCAATTTTTCATATGTACTAACATCTACAGCACCTCTAACCCTTCAACCTATATCGAATTTATTAAATCTGCGAAAACTTATTTAGTTTACAACAAAACTTTTCCTATTTTACATTACTTCATACATTGACTAATACCGGCTAATAATCGAACGCCACGAATTGAATCCTCCTCCTTAAGAGTCGGTATAAACGTTGCGTGTGTATTTTTATCTCGGTCTGAATTAGCGGCTTTGTTTGTGTTTGGTGCAATAACGGAATTGTTTATGGACTTTTACTGACATAAGGTTATTGATGCGGCTTTAATGGTTTGAGGAAGTTTTCTCATTTTTAAATTGTAATAAAAAATCCAAAGACAAATTTGACGAAGCTTTCATCTCGTGGAAAAGGCAACCGCACGCGTTTCTATAGCTCATCATATTATAAATAATGTTTCCATCGATAAAATATTAAACTTTCGCCACCTTATATCCCTTACTCAGTTTCCCCTACAAAATGCTCTCTACCATCTCCCAGAAGATGCAGGAGTCGAATCCTTTTCTTCTATTTAACCTCACTTGAAATAAGGAGTTAGATATACAAAGAAGTGTTTTTAAAAAAAAAAATATGATACGTTTGGATTTGTAGCTCTAGGTAGGTCTCATAAGTAGGTCTAGTATCTAAATAAACGCGAAACTTAAATAATAGAATTGATATAGCTCAAAAAAATTGATGCAACAGGACTCGAACCTGTGACTTCCCAGACGTGTTCTGAGTAACGCACCCAGACGGTTTGCCAATTATGCCAGACGGTCAATGACCTGCGGAGCCAAATCTTTACTACGACATATACTATTTTGACGCGTTGATTATGACGCTATCTGGTAAGGAACTCTACCGTTTTCCGATGACATTTGATCGAGGGATTTTGCTGTAAGTGGAAGTTCATATAGTAATTCATATGTACTTAAACTTTTCACTAATATCTAAATATTAATACGTGAAGCCAAAACTTTCCGTACCATTTTACGAAAATTGCACGGACGGAGGAGTATGTAAATAAAACCACGCGCACACCAATGCCAAATGATTTACACACACATGTATACATTTTAATATAAGATGGTGTCAACGCCTAATATGACGACCGTATGTATATTAATTGTAAAATACACCCGTTTACAAAGAATTAATAATTTGTACGTAGCTTTAAACAAGCATATAGGACGCAAATTTAAAGATTTGTTTCTGAATATCGGCCAGACAGCGATCTCTAGTACAAATTAATAGAATACCTACTACTTGGAAGAAAATATTAAAAAATTTCGTTTCCCCAGAATTCGAACTTGCATTTTCTGGAAAACAAATTGATTTCCAGAAGATGCAATATATAATTATATATACATGTACATATATACAATTTTTATGTTGAAATGCTAAAACTACGTATTGCGTTTTTTGGAATTATTAAGAGAGGTCATTTTATAAAAGGAATCATAATGTATGTCACTTGAACATTGGAGTTGTTCTTAAAATAAAGACTTAGTGTTATATTTTTTTGTAATTGATAAAAATAGAACTGTTATTATAATAAATCAGTATATGCATAATTACATATATTATCACACGCATTATTTATAGTAAGAGATATGATTTGGTTTCGTTATCGGCTAATTTATCTCACATATGTATTTACGAAATCAAATCCTAATAATTACAAGAGCAATATAATTTTATCTTAATAGCTTTTTATAAGGAATAATAAGTTGTACATAGTAAGTTTAAGGAAAACATTGGATCATTACTGATACCCTTATTTCTGGAAAATATTTTTTTTAATCGGAGTTTCTTATTATATTCTTTTCTGCAAAAGACTTTTAATATTTAAGACACTTTTTTTGATAAATGAATCAAAAGTTTTATCCATTATAAACATACTGAGACAGTTTTAAAGTACATGTAAATCACGGTCATAATTGCACGGCACGCTTTTCTAAGCTCTACCAATATAATATCTCACTTTGAAAACTAATAATTTCTACATAAATATCCTAATATACTTATTGTCAGTAACTGATCCAGAAAATTCTTTGAAGTAATTTGACAAAATGAGTACCTACGGTAAAAGAGTTACAAACAAACGCCAATGCGTCTTGGATGTTAGCGCTAGCTATACGTACACACACGTCTTTGGCCGATAAAAACGATAAGTTGTATCATGAATCAGAAATAGATCGCTTGACATTTCTGAGAGTAGCGCGAGGGGAAAAACGATAGTCGCTCTCACGTGCTTTTGTTTGTGTTATCCTGAATCGCACAACACTCGTCAAATAGCAAAATTTATAAGAAAATCGGGCGGTCGCTTTTCTCGCGTGGCTCTATTTATGTTATCCTGAATTGACAAACTCCTTTTAACTAGAATAGTAAACCAATAAATCTCACCATCGCCGTTCTCACCTGAATTTGTGTGTTATTACAAATTGACCGTTGAATAACACAATGTACCTTTACATCAGGTGATCGCTACTCTTCCTTGACTTCGTTTCTATTTTCCCGCCCTAGTGTTTGCCTAAGTTTGGCCGAGGAGAATCTGTTAGACAATACACGCTAATGAATAAAGTTGGTTTACTTGTACAATTTTACTGTTTTTACTGCCTTATTGGATATACTATGATGAGAAAATATGCCACTTAAAAGCTAAGAAGGTTTCTTGTGAATTTGAGAAGAGCGCACAAAAAAGTCAGCCAAGTATCTATTACATTCATAAAATTTTTCTATTGTCTCCATTTCCTCATTCCAGAAAGATATTATATTCGCGTGACGACATTTTAATATGTCAGCTAAATCAAGAATTCATTTGAGGTTTTTTATCCGAATCGCTGAAACGTTGGTAGTTCTAGCATGACCCAGTTTCCCCAAAAACACTTCATGAATTCTGCAAAGCTCGCTAATAGATACATTAATATTAGATTCCCGGAATTGAAAGTCGATACAAGTGGGTGCGACAATACCCCAACGGCGGTGGGGTTTGAAACCGGGTACCTTGCGGATTTTAGTCCATACCGTTATACCGTATACCGTTGAGCTATTGGGGCTCTAATATTGTAATGGTATTCCTTGTAAAATCGGCTATCTACCAGTGAAGTCCCGCCCAAATCGGCCCAACTGTTTCGGAGATTAATAACATTATCCCCCGTTCCCGTTCCATTTCCTTTTCGCTTCCCCTTTGCCATTCCTTTTTTATGATACACATATTGTCTTAACAATAACACAACAGAGAAATTATCCAATTTGGTGCAGTCTTTCGGAAGTCATGCACGTGCAAACATTTCAGCGACTCATTTTTATTTGCGAGCAAGTGATAACTGATAAAGCATCGCAGCAACAATTGGTTATATAAAAAGAGCCCATTATTTCTAGTGCTCGAAAACGATGACATTCCACGCTATAAAGCTACATTACTAATTGCCATTTATTTCTAAGATTCCTGCTAGTAAAATCACCTACTTTCTTAAATTTATATATAGGTAGTAGACATCCGCTAAGAACACATTTTTCAAAAGGGACAGCTTAAAGAGGTCTAATGCCGGAGCAAGACAGCTTCATTTGAATGATCATTTCAATGATCATGTAGTGAGGCCGGGGACTTTGTGTAACTTCACAAAGTTTTGTAGACTTCAAGGACAAAAATGTACAAACACTTTGAGCTATGTCAACTTTATAATAAAACACCTCCATTTTATTCCTCTGTTCATAAAGAGACATAGATATATAAACAGAGGACTATCAAGCATATTTTATTTATATAAAATAGATATTAATATAATAAAAAAGAAAAAAAGCTAGAATTGCGGAGGCCCTAACGAGATTTGAGTTAAAATTGTCAAATTAACTATTGAATACTTAATACTGCGTGAAAGAAATAGGACGGTTTTCAAATAATTAATTCCTTATACCACAGACAATGAATTAGCATCTATATATAGATATCATGTCGAAGACTATATTAAAGATCAAACTGCGTGGAGTTGAGTGGCTCCAGCTTTGTACTTGATAGTCAACATGCAAAAATGTCGTTGAGCTATTGAGGCTCTCAACCAAAATTATAAAATCTCTAAACCAAAAGACGTAATAAAAACTACTGATGCAACTCCCCTCCTACAAAGCTTAAATTAAAAGCTTGTATTAGGAGCCCAACGGCGATGGGGTTTGAACCTTGTACCTTGAGGATTTCAGTCCATACCTTATACCGTTGAGCTATTGAGGCTCTCAACCAAAATTATAAAATCTCTAAACCAAAAGACGTAATAAAAACTACTGATGCAACGCGTAAGTTTATTTACATTACTTAAATATATGTTTATAATCCGTGATTTCTTATCCGAAAATGTTGCTTTACTGTAAGTTACTTCTATGAGCTTGCACCCTCCTCCTTAGATTATTGCCGGCAAAAGTTCGCTTAATATATATTAATTTAATTATATTACAATCATGGTTTGCTCAAAAAACCTATAAACCTAGATATAATATTTTTAGTAGTCTATTTACAGCTAATAAAGTCGTATATAAATTTTGCACAATTGTCTATAGTTTTTTTTTAATTTTCTGCGGAACCCATAAAACTCATTGGGATAAGAATTATCTTGTGTGGTGTTTTTGTTATTCGCATCAATTTTATGTAAATAAAATAAATAAATAAATAGGACTACATGACACACGGAAGTCTGTCTTTCCTACGTTACGCCCTTTTATCTTAAGCCAATAATTGCTTTTTTGGCTTACCAAGCCAAGTAGTGATGAGAACGCATTTTTGCAAACGAACTCTGATTTGAAAGCGTTGAGCCATCATTCGTTTGATACCTGAAAAGAAACAAAAGTTACTATTAATAAATAACAGTCTTTTCTATTGGTAAATCATATATTCAAACATAAATCAGGCGCTATGACACAAACGCCCAAAAACTTCAATTAAAATATTTATTTTTGTCGTCTGAGAGGGATTTGGTAGAAAAGTTCTTATAAAAAAAGAACTCGGCAGAATTTCAAAGTGAAGACGCTTAATCAATCAGGTACTCTTGAGAATTCTTACACAGTCCTTCAAGAAAAGACTCATTTCTTATAGGCCGTAACAACGCACATGAGACCCTTCAGATATCGGGTACGTGACGGCGCTCCCGGCCGCGATAAGCTGCAGGTCATGGTTTACATGTAATATCCACAAATAACTTTGTTGACATTCAAATAAGCAGATATAGTTCATTTATATTTACAATACGTGGTTTAAAACATTTCTACAACAGACCGAAGCCTTCAAAAATAAATTAAAATATGCTTCACATTTATGTCTAGATATATAAAAAGCGAAAGGTCATCTAACAGGAAATTTCGAAAATCGTTGGGCGTATATGGCATAATTAAATTTGGCAAGGAGGTAGTCAATTGATAGAATCAGGCGTTACTTTGCGGAAATCCATGACATGCATGACAAACTAAACTACTTTGCTTTAATCCGCGGCCGTTTTTATCGAATTATAAGCGGAATAAGTCGTAAATGACAAAGTTTTTTGCGATTTCTCAAATATATACTTTTTCGAGTTAGGTCAGTTTATGACTAAGCTTGCGATATCTCTGCATATACCTATTTATTACGGAAAAAACTAAAAAAATTGTATTTTTACGTCGTTTATTTTCCCTGTTATTTTTTCGTCTCAATATCAACCAAAACAATATGTTTCAAAACTATTGTTCGTCAATGTCCTGTCATAATTAGTCTCTTTAGTCCATGCGGCCAGCGTCTTAGTTGCGCCAAAAAGTCCGTAACACTATTATAATACACCTTGACAAATAACATTATTAAAATCATGTTATGTGTATATCAGAGAAGCGTGGTCCATATTGGAGAGATTGGTCAACCAGAACGTCTACGATGACATTGGTAAAATGTTACATTTCTTTCATAAATTTTTACAAAACTCTTTTATCTTGTGTGTTTGCCAAACTTTATAGTGTTTAATGTAATATTATTCATTTAGTATAATTTTTTTTTCGACGTTACAAAGAGAAACTCCAATTTTATTTATTTTATATGTATAAATAATATTAAATTCGAAGTTTAAAAATCCCCCGATACACTCCACTCGGGTATGTTCGTAAAGTAATCCCCTACGCCATTAACACCCCCCCCCGTTCTTCAAATCACACTCACACACACACGCTAACGCGCACACTCGTCAGCCGCGTCGCGAGATCACCAACCGGCCGCCAGTTGGCCACAGACCGCCTCACGCACGGAACGATTTACGTGCCTGCATTTTCAAATTTTTGTACCTCGGTTTTGTTTGTTAATGTATAGTATGCATAATATACAGATCAGTCATTTTATGTATTACCGATAAGCCTGCAGCTGTCTAAAGATAACCTCTGTCCTTTCTCACGCCATTTAATATAATATTATGTTGAGCTTAATAACTAATGTTCGTGGGATCTCTCTAACAGAATTACGTCAATTGTCAAATATTATAGGTACGTTTCTTACTAATTTGAATGGCGCCAGTTTCATTAGTTTTCTTGAGGCCAGTGCAGAAAAAATTGAAAGCTTACATTATTTCTGATATTTCCTAATGTGGTAGGTTAGTTTGGTCTAAGCGATGAGAAACTAGTGGGAATGATATGTATTTAAAATATTATTATATTTTTTTTATATTTTATTTAATACCTTTTTTGCAGAATCTTTCTTTTATAAATAAGTTGAGAATTCTAATTTCGTATAGCTAAATAACTAGCTATACTTGATAGTTTTAATAGTAGACATTGGCTGGCGGTTGGAATTTGGTCACAAGTCTTAAGATTTGTGTGTATGCTTATTTAAAGCTATATATAAATTTTAACTTCTTTCTACAACATTGTATTACTTTTGCATTGTCTCCTTTATGTCTTCTCCATGTTATATGACACTGGCAGAATGCATACAATGCGTTTTAATTTCAAAAAAAAGAAACAAAATAAATATTACAATTAATATTTTTACTGATGACTACGCTTTAAGTCAAATTCAAAATTGTTTATTCATATAAGATTTTTTTATAAGCACTTATGAACGTCATATGAACAATATTTATATATTTTTTTATTCGACACAATCTTATAGTCAAATGTATACATGTTGTGTAAATGACTCGGCATTGGTGTGCGTGTGGTTATATTATAATCATTTAATATAATTATAATGCAAATTTGATAAAATTTTAGCATTCGCACACCTTCCTCTGTATAAGTTATAATGATGCCAAACTATATAGAGTTGCTTGTAAAAATAAGGTACCCAAAAAAACACAGACAGACAACATATATTTATTAATACATTCTTTACAACTCTCGTGACTTGAGATACATTAATATGAGCCTACACTCTTCGCACTTGTGAAATATGATTTGAGCGTTGCCCGAATATTTTTGGGGCAATTACTGTTCTAGTGGTGGAGAGCTATTCTTGCAGCCTGAGACCGGTGCAGAGTGCATTGAGTGTCTCGTGTTGCGTCATACAATTCTGGTCATTAGCATTTCTAACATAAAAACCGAAAGTACCTCTATTTCGCACTATTATCACTTCAAGTGAACAATTTTGCTTTAGATGGCAATATTTTAAATCTCTTCCGTCTAAAATTATCCCGCTCTAGTACCTGGGTCGGCTTCACTTGCAGAAGATGTGGCGAGTTAAGATGACCTACTGCCGTCGGTCGTCATCCCCGGAACCCCCACAATCTCACGACTTATATCAATCGGTGACATTAATCGGGGCCCACTGTTTTACGTGCCTTACAAAACACGGAGTAGGTCGGATACTTGACAACCAGTATTAGAATTCACCCATCTATCACTCGGCCGTAGTAAGAACTGCTTAACCTAGCGATCGACTCAAATGCCACTGATGAAACTACGACCTCTTTAGGCAATGGGTATCGAGTGATAATGGTAACTTGCAGTCACTGTAAGCTAAAGAAGTTCTATCGTAGGTATTACTTCTGAATCATCCTTCTTATTGTCGCATCTATATCTCAGCAGTCCCACATCATTGTATCCGTAAACAATCAAACGTATCGTCATATGCGTCCATTAAACGACTAAATATGCGCATAAACTTGCACTAACTATCTGGAGACTCGTCGGATCTATTACTCACTGTCAATATTGTATTATATCTACCAGCGTAATGTATAGTCAACGAAGAAATTGGTTAAATTTAAAAACTAGTGCTAATATTGTATGCGACAGTACCCAGCGGCGTCGGGATTTGAACTGGTTACCGGTTACACTGCATACATTTTATCGTTGAGCGATTTAGGACTCCTTGATTTATAGAATAGTTCATTACGTCCAACATTATATAATTCTTCTGTACCTGTGTATAGTCGACCAAGAAATTGGTTTGTCACGCTAAGGTCGAATATCGTTTGCACGTCAATTAGTTATAAGGCTTATTTTTGCATGTTATGCGTTATGTTAATTTATAACAATAGCTCTTAGTAAAATTTCTTTAACTAGGAACTGTCGTCCAAAATGGTAAGCACTTTCTTGGTCGACTATACATCACTAAACCAGAACGGCTGGTCTAACATTATATAATTCTTCTGTACCTGAGTATATCACTAAATAGGTGGATCGAAAAAAGGTTTACTTTTGCGGTCTCTTCCAATATAGGCCTAAAGCAATGCGGGTTTTGTGCGTGACTGTACTACTGTATTGATTATAACAATGTACAGTGAAATTGTATTAGGGGAAAAACTATATTTCACCGTTAACAAAGGTACATTTATTTTTGTCAATACATTGTACGTGTGTGTTTGTTGAAATTCTTTTAGTGGAAAAAATATTGAAAATATAAAAGGTGTAAATTAAACACTTTCCAACTGACGTAAATTTATTTACAAAACAAGTAAATATATTCATTTAAAATAAAAAAAGTACATAGGAATAACAGGCTTAAGATAAAGTGTTGATATAATAACTAGTTGTTTCACGCGACTTTGTCCGCGTTAACTTGCAAGAGCCCTAAGGCTTCCTTAATTAGGGCCTATAGAAAAACCCGCTCTTCGCGGATGTGTACTAACTGTAAAGTACATCCCTGCCTAATTTAATCTTTACACGTCCATCAGTTTTTGGGATTTCGTGATATGGTATTGTATGTATCATATAAAATTTCAAGAAAATCGGTCAAGCCGTTTCGGATGAGTATGGTAACTAACATTGTGACACGAGAATTTTATATATAAGATAGACTAGCTGTAACCCCACGACTTCGTCCGCTTGGACCAATTTTATCATTTTGGGGTTTATAAATTGGGTTTGGATAAAGATCAATATATCATATTTATAAAAACACCTTAATAATAATGCATTATTTTAGAACAAATTTGATTGACATAAAAAAGTTATAGGGAGCCAACCTTAAAAGATAGATATATATACTGTCGCGGACTTTTATTTAGAACTTTTAAAGGGGAACAATTTTATCATACATGAATTTTGCGAAACTTTAACCATTTACGCTGCGCACTCAGCGGAAGCTCTCAGATGGGAAAAAGAACCCCCGATTTTGAAACAGTTTTCATTGGTGCAAAATTATTGTTTACTTATCGAAATAAGTTGTTGAAGTGAAAGGAGGACATTCTTAACGGGTCTTTTTATATTTATCAGTTTGCAGTAATCGTTAAAGTAAATTATATTTCGGGGAAAAATTATTAAAGATACTGCAAGTGACCATTCTCGTTTATAAACAAACTAACGGACTCGGCAGACGTTGTCCTGCCATTTGGTTACTTACTATTTACTGCATTATACTATCGTACAATGTTTTCCCCGTAGTTGTAGGTATGGTTAAGTATTCTGAATTTCTTCAAGTTTCCGCGCAACTTTCTTAATTTTTCTTCCATAAGAACCTTCTCATGACTTTAAAAAACAGAATAAAAAGGAATTAGTGTATAAATTATATCTTAAGAATTTTTATTAGAAATATTATACTGTTTGTTTCCCAAATAAAATAAGATATAGATAAAAGTACGGGAATAGAAAAAATAATTATTTGCATACCTGTAACATAAATCAAACTAGCTCAATCACGCTACACTATATCTAGCTTTACTCCGGAGCACACTAGAATCTTTTATTGTCTTCACGCACACACGCGCGCGCCGACGTGTGGGTGAGTTCAACACGCTCACCCACGGCACCGGTATAAGGTGAACGCTGAGTTTTCTATTCACGGGGATGTATATTTGGAATATTTTTGATCATTTATTTCTTTTTGAAGTAAAACTTCTTTACGCACGTTGACTTTGATATTGTTGCTTCTAAACTATTTTTCGCAATTTATTACTTTCAAAGAACTTATTGAAAATTATGCGTGCGAAACGTGGCGGTCGTAAGAGGTGTCGAGATCCCGCTGGGTCATTTTTTTTTTAAATATATTAGCATTATTGTTTAGGTATGTCTAATTTTCTTCTTCTACTAATAATAATATATTAAAAGCTTCTCAATCATTCTATCACTTCTATCATTGAACTATTGAGGCTCAGCTAATTATGAAACATAATATTTTTAATTTTACTATATTATTTAGTATATGCTGATGGTTGTCTGAATACTGGCCTAGAGTAAGAGAGGGAGAGACGAATTTCTTAGCATTCCATGGGTTCACCATGCTACGAACGTTGAAATTGTATGAATTATTTTTAAGGCAAATTGTAATAACAGAAGATTCTAATAAATATTAACTCTCTACAAATAATAATAAACATACCATGTTTTGTTTATTGAAATACGGCCTTGATGTTAATATTATATACATTGTTTATATTATAATATTATATAATTATTCTGTTAATTGATAGAATCAGGCGTTACTTTGCGGAAATCCATGACAAGCATGAGAAACTAAACTACTTTGCTTTAATCCGCGAATGAATCGCGCAACAGGGGGAGCGCAGATGCGTTGCCAGCCTTTGAGAAATGAGTATGCTCTTTTCTTGAAAGTCCCTAAGTCGTATCCGTTCGGAAATACTTTATTTTTGAAAAATATTTAGGGTTCTGCACAAAAAATAAAATTCTTTTAAATTTAACAAAATAACTGAATTCACGCGGGCGAAGCCGCGGTTTTCAGCTTGTAAAAAATAACTTTGTAACATTGAATAAAGAAATATATTATTACACACCCTGTTCTAAAGACATGTAATATAACTAACTTTACTACTAAATAACTACTACTACTATCTCTGTATTCTATCAGAAAATTACTATTTTGACTATTCAAAAGAGCTTGTAAAAGTCTACTTGAATAGAATCTTATTTGAATTTGAATTAATTTACTGTTCTAAGACAGTCTGACTTTAAGTATATCATAAAACTATAACGGATTAAAACGTGACCGACAGTCCGGAACCCCCACAATCTCACGACCAATATGACTCAGTAACATTAATCGAGACCCAATGCAAAACCCAGAGGAAGTTGGGTATTTGAAAGAGCAGTGTTCGAATGGGCCACCCATCTATAACCCGGCCGCGATTAGAACTGCTTATCCCAGCTATCGACCCAAATGCCGGCTGTGATACACATGAGATTAAATTGATTTACATGTCCGAATTATCTATACTAATACACAAAGCTGAAGAGTTTGTTTGTTTGCTTGCTTGAACGCGCTAATCTCAGCAACTACTGGTCCGATTTGAAAAATTCTTTTAGTGTTAGATAGCACATATAGGAATGCTATAGGCTATATAAGACCCGGAGTTAATACTTGAAAATCATATATTTTAATCCGTCGTAAAAAGTATAGTTAGAGATAGCCTATTGTATGGGTACTATTTATTTTAAAACGTATAAACGTAGGTAAATTAAAAAAAAAAATTAAAAGGTTTATTTGTAACATCTAAATTAGGTTTTTACTAATTACATATGACCTGATATTATCACATACACATGGCATGATATATACGATACCTATAACAGAAAGCGTAGGTTGAAAAAATTTTGTCTGTCTTTCTGTTTGTTCCAGGTAATCTTCAAAACGGTTGGACCGATTTCGACGGGACTTTCACCGGCAGATATCAGATGTTACAAGGAGTAACATAGGCTACTTTCGTCTTAGGGAGTATCAAATGACTTATGTACCACACACATACAAAACTGCTCGTGTGGTGTTATTGAATAAAGGATTAAGGGGACAGCGTACATGGTAACCTTGTTGGGAGTTATGGAATAAAGAATTAGGAGGATAGCGATCTTTGTTGGTACCTTATGTAGATTTGTGAATTAAGAGAACACAGTTCTTTATAAGAACCTTGTGTGGCGTTATGGAGTATTTCGACGCTCGTGCACAGAGTAGATGATAATAAGAAGAGTTATTTTCGTTTATTTGACATAATTTAAGAGGACAGAGTTCTTTGATGGCGTTATGGAGTAAAGGATTGAGAGAACAACGATTTTCGTTTAAGTAACACGGGCGCCTTGCGGACAGACAGACGTATGGACGAACAGAGCAAAACCTTAAAGGTATCTAAAGCGTTTCGTTTAATTTCGGCGGCAGAGTGGAATAATGGCGATTTTTTAGCGTCCAGAGTATAAAAAGATATAGCCCTATTATTATATATCGTTGAAAACTGCTCAGTGAAAAAGCGTCGCGTGTTAAAAACGCTCCCGTGTGAACATTAACTTTGGAATAATATATAAGGTCTACTTATTTGAACGCTTTTTTGTTAGCACGGTAAAAAAGGTCTCGTGCATTGAGGCGTTTAAGACCGTGAACTTTGATATGACTTTTTCTGAAAGCTAACTTATTATTCTATACTTATACATAAAGGTACACCTGACTATAGGTGATTACAGACACAATACCAGAAGACTCGCAGATGCTTTTCCAGCTTTTAAGAAGTTAGTATGTTCTTTTTTGGGCACCTTTCGTAGGACGTATCAATTCCGAAAAATTTAGAAATAATGTTGCATTGTACTCGTAGCTGACTTTGGTTGAGAAACAAAAAAATCTTTGCGATATTTTATGGTAACGTTTACGTGCAAAACCAATTTTAGTCTAAAATCATATAAGGAATATTTATGGCTTTTTGTCTTTAAAAGGGCAACCCTTGAAAATATTTTCGAGCTAAACATACGTTTCTTATCAAGTTGGAACTTTTGAATACGTTTGATCTAGTGTTGTTTTGAAGAATGCTGTCACGTCAAGTGATGGTGTTGTTGTCGCGTTTCGTTCGGTTTGTGAGACTTCCCGGTGGCCTAAACTCGTTATTAAGGTTGTAACGCATCTACTTCTCTCCTGGTCGTGCAGATGTCCATGGACGTCAGTAAGCACTTAGCTGCCTGCTCGTTAAATAACATAAAACAATATAGTGTTTCTCTTGACTATTTCAAACTACATTTGCAAACTGTGATCGTTAAAGTAGTTTTTGGCTGAAACGCTCTTGTCTCTTGTTAACGCAACAGTTGCTGCTCTAATTGGCTTCGGTTACCGTGACGACCGACGGCCCGTCTTTGTTGCAGCTTCATATTATACAAACATCAAAGGAACATCTATTGCATACCTCCCCCATTTAATATGGGTATATATTTAAATGCTAAACGTCACCTAACACGAAATCTCGAAAAGCGCGAGACGTATGAAAAAGAAATTTAGCATCGTGGTAGTTTATAGTTAGAAGACATCCGCTAAGAAAGGATTTTTTATAGGGCAAGATAACAGCTCCAAGGGCTCTTGCAATTTTGTAGGAAGTCGTGGATATTACATAACCAAATATTTCATCAATTTGAGCCATTTATTTTGCGGACATATGTAAATAGGAAAATGTAGAAAGAAACCATTGAATCAGTTCATATTTTTTCTTCCAACTACGCAGTAATGTTATCATTAATCACTACATAACCGATCAGAAAGGACTTTTTCTGCCTAGAACTAAAAGTGAAGTAATGTTGTATGAAATTTAATTACTGCACTGATTTTCACTACTGAATTGTTTTTTATTTTCTTTTATGTAGAGAGAAAAGAAATTCTTATTGAATAAGTTTATAAAACTGTATTGAATGGGTTTAAATTAACAGTCATTGTCATCCGTAACATAGCAATAACTTATATTGAAAGACCTTAAATAAAGTTTCATATAAATTGCAGCCACTTTATATTCCTAAAGTCTGTAATATTTCGCGTTCAAAACTTTGATACAAACGAATTTGTATTCTCTATTTAACAATTTAATACAATTGGGTGAGTCCTAAAACTTCTCGGGAACAATTCGCTTAATTCCTACACTATAACAGAGTAATCACGCTTAGTATTCGACTAATTGACTCGAAACTAAGAAGACTAATCAATTAACTTAACGTTATGAACTCCTTTGACGTCAGATAAATGAGAAAAGTTTCAATCTAAAGACTTAGTGAGAACTTTCCATTTTCAAGGACTACGATATTTGGATGTGATATTAAATACCTCATATTGTACTTTGTCTTAATATTTAGAAATTGAGTTATTCTGCTAAAAGATACGACTTTCTTTAGCTGAAATAAGCGAGTGCTTGATCTAACGGACGGAGCCCTGATTCACGTATACGTTAGGCTGTAACATACACACGAATCAGTGCTCCGGGTATATTCTAACTGTTAGAAAGTTAGGAAGTACTCTGAAGCCTATACGATAAAACGCTTCTATATCTTGTAGCTGCTGCTACATGACGAGATGGCAATGACGTCGAGTGGAAAAAAGGTTACACTAAAACAAACTAGATGGCGCTGTACGGATGAAGACGAACGCAGTACAAATACTGAAAATCTCCATACAAAACAACTCACGCTAACGAAGTTTCTACTTACAATTACTAAATATAAACCTTCCGACGAACAACTGTAGGCGAGGCGCGGCCGCCCCGGGCAACTTCAACTAGCCTGGACACAAAGATCTTCCTTTGCGGTGGTTGAGCATATCGGCCTTTGCTCCCACCTTTCATTCCTGACGGAAACTTTCCTCCTTGGTGTGCCGTCCCTCAATCTCAACAGTAGAAAATGCATCAGAAATACATAAGATACTTGGCATGATGGCAATAATCAGAAATAAATTAAATTACGTATTTATCAGATAAAATAAGATACATAAAGCTTAACAAATGTATTTATTTTCATAATGCGAGCGAGATTAATAGGGATTAACAAAAAGGAAACAATAAAATACAACAATCCGCCATGATACGTTAAACACCCAGCAGAGCGTATGACGTCACGTATATTGTCAGTGCGTTCCAATAAGCGAGCGCAACGTTTTAAAAGCTCATTCAGATATTTGACAACCGCAATCGTTACGGTTGCGGCGAAAACGTCTATGTGACGCTTAGTGGAACGCACTGATTAGACTAAGTGACGTCATGTCAACTCTGAGTGTCTTGGAGTGAAAACTAATAATTTAAAAGGTTTTTTTTGCTATTAAAACGTTAATTTCTGCAAAAATATTGTAGGTTTTGGCAATAGTGGATACTAAATAACATTATAAATCTTTGTTTCAAAGTTTGTCATCATGCTTTTTTTGATTTGTTTTTATAATGCCTTCATATTTATCATCATTGTCAGACCCTGATAATCCAGCTGGGAATACACTTCCCTTTACTTCTACCACTCTCCCCTACCCCATGCCAATTTTATATAGCCACGTCCCGCCACTCTCCTAACATCATCCGCCCATTGAGCAATGGGACGTCCAGCGTTTCGCTAACCCAACCTAGGCCAATATTCTGTTAGGTTCGTACACCACCTGCCATCACCACGTCTAGCTATGAAAATAGAAACATCTCTCAGTAAATAAAAGCGTCTAACTTTCTTTCTTCTTCATTAAAGCAGACTAGTACTAAGTTTGAAAAAATTAGTGAAGAATAAAACTTGAATATTGTTCTTACTTGTGAAGAAGCCCAGGGGAAATTAACTGCCGGTCATGTTCATGCATGTTCCTTTAAATTTACATATTTTATGACAGTTGCGTTTTGCTATTGTTTAATCTTTTTTACTATTTAATATTCAAAGGTACGTAGCTTGCCTGTATTATGTCTTTGGGACTCATCGGTCTTCTGTGACTGATATTTGAATAATTTTGTGGTTAATTTTTTTCGGTAGCAGTGGCCGTTATTTTTTGTGGTCAGTAGAAACTTACACAACTGTCATTGCTAAGAATTAAAGGGAATAAATAATTATATATTATATCTTACCTCGCACTACCTTATCTTCCTTTATCTGTCCGATAACTGGTCAGATCCATTACGGGTACGCGACCCCGGAGCACCCTAGCTGCTATTGTCACTCCCCTTATACCTTCCGTGACAGTATTATCAGCATCCTTTCTCCCTTCCCCATCTACCTTAATATCTTTTTACTCCATCCCTTTCCCTAACTCCTTTCTTTCTAATTAGAGGTAGCGCCATGCTTGTAGCCGAATTGGGCCATCGCGTCCGGGTACCTATACCTCTTTCTTACTTAAGATTGGCGTGAAGTGGCGCCAATGCTGTCACGTCAAGTGATGGTATTGTTGTCGCGTTTCGTTTGGTTTTTGAGACTTCCCGTTTAGTTTTTCATACATGAGAATTATGTATTATTTAAAAATTCAATATGTACATCTTTATAGCGGTAGCTTGTTTTGTGTACCATTAGTAAAATAAACAAAATAGAGACCGTGGGCTGATCGAAATTCGGGCACAAATCTTTAGATTTGCGTACCATATGCTTATAGAGTAAGGTACTCAGCAGCCAAACTTTCGGTATTTTATAAAAGCTGAAAGTTTGTTAGAGCATGCTCTCTATACAGGTAAGAACAATGGCCCATTATGAAGTTTGAGTGATAGTGGCCTTGACAGGTATGCGGCACTAAAGGTGTGAAAAATATAAATACACATTTTTCATTATGCTCTCTATATAGTTAAGACCGACGCGCACCGGGAAGCTGAGGTAGGTGCTAGACATTGCTACTAACAACATTTTATTTTATAAAACGAGGGGCATGTAAGTAAATTATTTGACAATTTGCGTTATCACCGTCCCTACTAAGAGTATACAGCTCCGTAATAAAACCCGTCTGGATATATGAAATACAACTATGGTCATTAACAAGCAAATCAAACGTCATGTGCCTTCAGAGAGCCCAAAACAACATTCTGATGGTCCTATCATCAACAGCCTGGTTTGCTCGCAACTCAGAAATCCATGACTTTTTTATATTACAAGGGTCAAATTGGGAGGCAGCAGGCACCTAAGTGCCTACCGACGCCCAAGGACATCTGCACTAAATCCTGCGAAACGGCTTGAGCGATTCTTATAAAAATTGTTGTGCATATTTGGTAGGTCTGGGAAATTAAATTAAATTAAATTAACATGTTTTGACATTTAATTAAATTAACATGGTTGTTTCATATTAAATTATTATTAAAAGATACAACTAAATATTTTATATTCTTCCTATTTTTATGTTCCGTTAATTCTGCCGGTTTGTATATATCTTAAACCCCTTTGTGATAAGGGTGGCCTACGATGTGGACGAAGCCGCGCGGTACAGCTAGTTTTGTTTATTGAATTCCTGATCGAAGTTTGTGTAATATGAATTCCTTTTTATGTGCAAGAAATTCATTTCTTGATAAAATTTATTGGATGTTTCTTATATTTCAAAATTGCTAGTGTTTTATGTGTCAGGGTTTAAGTCTGAATAAATACAGGTTTCCGCTTTCATTCTTCCTAAATTATGTTATTAGCGTAGTGTTACTCTTTAAAGAATAAGGTTACTAGAGCTCTTTGGGAAGACGAAGCAACAAAGAGCAAATTGATTGGGTTTGTTACTCTACTCTTCCCAAACCGCTAAACCAAATTGGATAAAAGCTTGTGTGTATATTCCAAGGAGTTTGTGGATGGTTTGAAAAGATAATTGGAGCCGGTAATTTGCGTTGCTGTCGAAATATACCCCAAATTTGATATGTTTCTCGCTATAACGAAAATGGCTGCGCTGATTTGATACTAAATTTATCTTTAAATATATTTATAAAAAAAAAATTTTTCTTTTTTTATAATCGATATTCGATCTCCACTGTTTTTTAGAAGGTATGTATAACAGTGGGTTCCGAATAATGTCACTGAGTGTTATTAGTCGTGAGTTTGCAGATCGTGGGGGTTCCGAGGGTGCCGTCATACGGCAATGGGTCACATCCGCTGCAATCTAAGCAGACACTGGTACTAGACCGGGATGACGCTAGGAAGAAAAAGAAGATACTGAACTGTCTTAACTTTACTCCAAAATAAAAGACTGACTACTGCCTTAAAAATACAGTTCTATTAAAACTAGAGATCGCCGGCTGGTCAACAGTCGCCCACAAACCTTTAGCGATGGCCAATTAAAAGACATTTTTTATATTGCAATGATTTTGATAATAAAATTTAATGATCTGTATGCGTTATTCGTTTGTAAGTCATTCCAAGATGAATTGGCAATGCAGAATGATCAAATTTGTCTTTGATACATGGCACAATCACGCGTGATCTACCAAAAAAGGACGCATAAAAAAACAGGCGCTTGAAAAATCACCCTATATTACCGGAGTCAAGCCTTTTAAGCCCGTATAATACTTTGCTATTATGTATAAACAATTTCATAACTTCGACGGGCTCGAACATTCTCGTAGGCGAAGAACAATGGGTTCTTGGCCTAAGCCAAACGGATAAAATTTTCAGGTGTCGATTTGCGTGAACATTTTTTAGGACGCGGGATCATTACAATCAAGAGGTCCCCTCTTTGACAACTAGTTAGTATTTAAAAGCCATTGTTGATGGATAATCCTGAGTAAGTTATTGTGCTTGTTTGAATTAAGCGAACTATTTTTAAGTACCTACTTAAGCAAGGTAGTTTTTTTATCTACACTAATATTATAATGAGAAAAGATTTGATTGTTTTTTTGCATTGAAGAGTTTCAAAAACTACGGGAGCGATTTAAAAAAAATTTAACATTAGATTTGTACATCGACCTTGATGAACATAACAAGTATGTATATTGAATAAGTATATATAAGTATGTATATGGAAAAGTAAATACCTGTGCGAAGCTTTTCAAGATTGACCAATAACCTTTGAAGTTATTTAACAAATACCTTAATCGTGTATCAGATACGGAACACTTATAAACGCGTCCTGACGCGCTCTTGGTCGCTTTATTTATATATATAAATATTCAACCAAATATGTTGCTTAACAGGTAATCACGTTAAATAATAAACATATATACAGGACTATATGACACTCGGACGTCTGTTCCTAAGGTAGACAACTTAATGCCTGTGTTGTAGGTAACAGACGCCTGTTATACACAAATATATATATTTTTTTTAGAAATATATAAAAACATACATATGGATAACACACCCAGACTCGAGGTGGGAATCGAACCCACGAACGGAAGGCAGGGTCTAAATACAGAACTTAGAATTAGTCTTTCATAAAAGGTATTTGAGGTGTATATCTGATTGACGTGAAAAAAGTTATTAAAAAAACCGCTGTTTAATTTATGTTCCATTAGAAATCCCTTTATTAAAAGATTTTATTTAACTTTCAACGTATGTTCGTTCGGATGGAATGTTACAACTCAATTTTAGAGATTATCAGATATGTATCTTCAACCGAATGAGCTGAAACTCTTTCCACATATTTCTATCGGATGGTAATGCAATATTATGATGGAATAAAGCTGATACGATGATGGAGCTTGAAAGGTGGGCATAGGAACCCCATTATAAAACGATATAATTCCATCGAGTTTTGGCTCCTATGAATCGGTCAAGCCGTTTCGGAGGAATTTGGCAACAAACACTGTGACACGAGAATGTTATATATTAAACAAGTGTAATATATTACATCTATCAATTTGGTACCACTAAAAACTCACTTACAAAGTTTGGCAAACTCATATCTTTCCTCTGTGCCTAATGAATTCATACCTGAAACAAAGTAAGAAAAAAATAAGATTTAATAAATAAAAAGCATCACAGAAAGGCCGGCAACATATCTACGAGCGTTCGTTTATTATTACTTTATGAGTTTTAATACCGAAGTTAGACATAGCTCAAAGTGTTTGTACATTTTTGACCTTGAAGTCTACAAAGTTCCACAAAACTTTGTGAAGTTACACAAGTCCATTTTACTGGTATGAGAAATGCGATATATACGGTCCGGCAGACGTTTTCTTCCCGATTTACGGTAAGGCGAAAGGTCCAGAAGGTACTAATACCATCTACTGACAGTATTGGTGAAGATGCGATCAACTCTGCATTTTTTAGTAAGTTAAAACATACTTTCGAATTTAAATAATATAACAAAACAGATGCCTTTTAATTCGGCCAAAGCGTTTTTGCATTAGCGAGGCAGAAATTTGGGGCCTATATCGACAGCAGCGCTAACTACCAGTTCTACTTGTCTTTTCAAACTATATTTCAACCTCTTGGAATCACAAAATTTGATCCAAATCGGTCTAGCGATTAAGGAGGAATAGGGCTTCTATGGAAGATTTTTATGTATAAAGAAGATACACGTAACATTATATGAATGAGAATCACTAACAGTTCATTACTGATGGCCATTCATGACAACTGGTCCAGTAACATGTATGCAATTACTTGAGATTCATTGAAACGTTCTCATTGTGCGACGTGCGTGCATCAAACGAGCCTGAACTCATTCATCCCTGAGATAGATCAAAAAAACTTTGCACTGTGCTTCCTTTTGTGTAACCGAAACGGACAAATTGAGAATTATTTTAAGATAATTAAAAACTTATATTTCTACATATTAACTATACACTATTCATTTGCACTTGAGGCAAAATGTAAACAAACATACCAGTGTTTCCAAACCTTTTTGTCCTAATTTTTAATCACACAATGAATATCTAGAACTAAGTATTAAGCACAGATCGTATTATTTAACTATTACGGAGATATAAATGAAATATTCTAATAGCATACCTATTAGCTATATTCTATTAGAGTATATTTAAATAAATGAAAAGGTTGTTCTCCAAATAATAAATAAATCATTGAAATGATTGATAGAAATGTTGTAGCAATATAAAAAAGAAGATGGCTCTTTTAACATTTGGCAACATATTGCGGGCATATTGTTTGTTTACCCTTTGTCTCAAGATGAATTAAATATGGTATAATTATAATTTTCTTTAGAATGTTAGGTAAATCTTTATAATGTTACATACTGACTGTATTAAAATTTTTTACGGTGCTGTAATATCTACCTACATTTTTAAATTATGATACACTTGTATTAGAAATTATTACTCAAAGGCTAACATAAATGAATCAGAAACACTGATAGCATGAATCAACAGACATTAAAAATATGGAAACCTAAAATTCAACATTAAAGGTTCTTGCATACACTTTAAGAAACCAGAGCGTATATCAAAGAAGCCAGACAATAGACAGGGACAACATACATTAACAAGTAGCGAGCTATATGTAACATTACATAATGGAGGAGCCACAACCGCCGCTTTTAAAGAAAATACAAACACACTAATCCAATTAAAACATCGTTAGGTTGCGTTCGTATTGCGCAGTAATCTAGAAAGTCTAGGGGTTCCGAACCAGTGGTCCGCGGACTACTTGTGGTCCGAAGAGCGAAAATACATGGACCGCTTAATATCATCTCGCGAAATTTGACAAACCGACCTAACGAAACAAATGAGGCTTGTAATTTAACTGGATTTTGAGACGGGGCCAACTTGTTTACTGTCAATTCGTAAAGGAGAATAATATAAGTTACTTTGGATCTTTTGATTACTCGTATGAATCATAAAAGTTTTTTTTAAGACTTTTGTTTCTTTACTTGACAATGTGGTCTCTGTTCTAGCTATGGACATAAAAGTTAAACTTGTGAAGAAACAAGGTTCGATGCCACTGGTCTAGAGTCTAGGAACATCGATGCACCATCTGAACATAATATCCAGTCGTGCCTACGTGTGTACGCGCCCTCATCAAACGTCGTCGCCTGAGCCATTCATCCTGTCTCTGAATCACAAAACGAAGCGTGCACTTTTGTAGTTAACAGGTGACGCATTCGATGCAAGCAATTCGCACGAGGGGAAAGGTTCTCATACTTTATTTGCGCGTTTACGCCGAGCAGAGGGGGAGGTGAAGTGCCAAAAATGGCGGATGCGGTTAGGATAGCCGGCGGTGTTTTTTTCATTCAAACTAATCGCTTATATGTTTGTGCTTTCAATTTTCAATATAAGTTACTTTGATTTTTTTAATCTTATATCCCGCGAAAAGCCTCAGCGTGAAGATACTTACTGCTCGGGAACATCAAAACATCTTTACATACATATGTATATAGAATAGAGTGCAGGATCTTATCTAGTAATTATATATGTACCTACTAGATAAGATCCTGTAATAAGTTTTAAATATTACTAATAGTTGTTCCTG
>JANCMC010033613.1:4604447-4712323 GCA_024363005.1 Charaxes varanes
GTGTCATTCTTTTAATCAATGCTGAAGCAACCCGAGTTGACATTAAGGAGGGTCCGATGTGGGCCCAACACGAATATATATATACAACAAATTCGAATCTTGGACTCCAATGTCCTCAGAAACTTCTCGAACCGAGTTCTGCCGAAGAGTCAATTTCACTTAGGATGAAAATGTTCGTGCTAGGCCCACAGCGGACCCTTCTTAGCGTGAACGTGGGTTGAATTATCATTGATTAAAAGTGTGACACGATTAAGACTTAACACCTGTGGACCTAGCACGAACATTTTCACGAGTCGACTTGTCGATTTACTTTATTTCGGAAGGTTCGCATTGGCCCCCCTGTAGAGCTATCGAGTCTTTGAAAATGAGACTTTTTCATGAATGAAGCAAATATTAAAATAAAATTATTTTTTTTTAAAGTCTGTTTATCTTTAAGGGCTTTTGACCAATATGGACATGTCAGCTCTAAACTAGAATTAAAACATTGAAAATATCTAGGTTTACGTAAATAAATTCGATCCTTTGCAACTGTTAACCATATCTTTTTCTTTGACGGTTAAACTAAAAGATAGATTATTTGTTTTATAGTTCTAAGAAATTTTCTACAAGTAAAAAATCGACTAGACAAACTGCCATTACAAATTATGAGTAAGCCCAGCACTACCCTCGGATGACGAACTCTTCTAAAACGGATGTCCCCACTGCTGAGTCATACTAAGAGAGACAGCCAGTACTGGCTCTCTCTTTGTTGCGTTTTACTTTTATTTATTGAGTGAGTTAAGTAACTGTTAAATATTGCTTCGATGTATACGTTAATATACACACTGGCAGAATTAGCGGTACATAAAAAAGGGAGAATATGATATAGTTTTCTTTTATAAATAATAAAAAAAATGAAATAACACTTAAATTAGCATGTTTTGGCATTAATTTGCAACACCATGCCTATAGTTTAGTGAAAAAAGAAAGCTAAACTAAAGAAAATGCATTATTCTTAGATTTCGTAATGACAGAGAAATAGTTGGAAATTTTTGATATTGCGACGGTTTGGAATCAATTAAATGAATGTTTAATAACGAGCGTCCCCCCCCCCCCTGATGTGATTGAGGTTTCCATCCGTCTGGGCATGCTGCGAATGGTCTACCAAAAATGCGTTTTGCTTAGTTTACTTTTGTATGGAATATGTAAAATTAAATTTAATGTCAAAACGTGTTAATTTAATTGTTGTTTCATGTATAAACATTATTTGTTTATAAAATTAAACTAAGTACTTTATGGTCTCCCTTTTTTGGTTACACTAATTCTGCCGGTGTGTGAAATTATAAAAAAAAATCTCAAAGCCTTGTAATACAGAAATATCAATGTATCGGTTTCAAGTTCGGCTTAAATTTTTATTCTATGGTACTGTATATCATATGGCTTACTCGTCTAACATTGAAATATACTCTACTATGCAAAGAACAAGACACATCTCGTTTGAGAAAGAGACATAAACTATATCTATACTAATATATAAAGCTGAAGTGTTTGTTTGTTTCTTTGAACGCTCTAATCTCAGAAACTACTGGTCCGGTTTGAAAAAATCTTTCAGTGTTAGATAGGCCATTTATCAAGGAAGTTTACAGGCTATATATCATGACGTTAAACTTAAAACATATTTTTAAAACTAATTTTAATCTTTATGATGTAAAATAAATTAAAAATCAACAATTTACACTATAAACAATCAAGTGACACATTTCGTGCATAAATACTATTCCTTATTGCAATGAATAATCAAAAAATTTACCGTCTAAATATACAAGATAATACAGGCATTAAGTTGTCTACCTTAGGAACAGATGTCCGTGTGTCATATAGTCCTGTATATATTTATTTATTTATTTATGGAGACATATCTAAGACATTCAATATTTTAAAAATTTCTACGGTTTATTTGTATTTTATTTCATCTTAAGTTTGAGAAATAACTATACATGGATATCCAATTAATCGCATTAAAACTGTGTAAGGTATCGTATATAATTATTTTCCTTATAAATGTTTCTGTTTTTGTTCGCTAAAAGTAAATTACGGAAAGTTCTTACATGAAGCCCTACTCTGGCATATCTTATATTACACTGGCTGAAGAGAATTGATTTACCCTTATGTAACGGCGACATACTAGAAACCATTTCTAAGGAGCTCATATTCCGTGCTGTCAACTCAAGGGAATTTAGTGTTTCTTAATTTTTTATTGACTGTTGGTAACGACCCTGCTTTCCACTCCGGGGGCTGTGGGTTCGTTTACCGCCTTGCGTCTTGTTATATTATCTATATGTATGTATTTATTTATTTATACAAAAAATAATTGTGCATAACAAACGTCGGTTACCTATAACCAGGACGTTTTACTGCGGATACGTGACAGCACGCAGTGCCCCCCAGGAATGTCGTAAATATCAAAAAATTGTCATAAAAATTGAAAAAAAAACCGAAAGATTTTTAAAATTAACAACTATAATAATAAATATGACTATTCCACACATAGAACAGACGTCCTTATATATATTTATTTATTATTATTTTAATGATTCTATTTAAACTATTTTCCTACTTATTACAAAGCACGATATGACACCTAATTGATTTTACATTTAAATCCATTAAAAATTTTAATTAATACATAAATTGATGTTAACTGTTTGTTGCCATGAGAAAATACTTACACGATATCTATACTAATATATAAAGCTGAAGAGTTTGTTTGTTTGCTTGAACTCAGCTTGATCTCAGAAACTACTGGTCCGATTTGAAAAAAATATCCTTTTATCAAGCTATATAGAATCACGCTAAAATTGAACCTTTTTTTTTAAATAAGCGGCCGAAATCGTGGGCACAGCTAGTGACTTATAAGCCGTATTTTTAGCCTACTCTTGTAAATTATAAATAAATGCAATAGTAGCGTATCATAAAATTTTATGATGTAACGCAGTGAAAATTATGACATAAGTGCATCTTGAGGAGGAAAATGGAATCCATTGAAGAAGTAGATACTTATTATGTTACAAAAGTGTGACAAGATATGTTCGCACATAATCATAATTCAAGTGCTCATATCGTATTGAAGATGATTAGCCGTTATTAAAATGACTTAGCAACAAAAACAATGATTTGAATAAAATACGAAAATTTAATCCTCGCTCTGTACAAAATGTTAAACTTTGTCAACTATTTGAACCAATTCCAACACAATTTTTATTATTATTTCAAGATCAGAACTATGCACCTAAAAAATCTAATTTAGATTAGAACATTTTTTTTAATATATTACTCGTAAAAAACAGTCATCTCGAACGTAAAGATTTATAATATTGTTTTCGGGTGTAATTGTTTTAAATACCATGTTTCGGAAGACACGTAAAACAGGGGGTCTCGATTAATGTCTTTGAGTGACATTATTCATGAGATTGTGGGGGTTCTGGGGACGACGTCAGACGGCAGTCTGCTCTCTTAACTGCCCCTACAGCCACATCCTCTGTACTTTAAGCGGACCCTGATACTAGACCGGGATAAAGCCAGGTAGAAGAAAATTATTTCCACAAAATGATTGACTACAATTTGCATTATTTCATTTTTTATTGAAAATTGTATGTGACTCCGAACATATTACGCGACACAACAAATACGCGCTGAGGTAGATTTTACGGCCAATTTAGTAAGCGTGGGTTGTCATAGACATGATAGCCAAACAATGCGAAATACGAATCGGAGTTGATGTTTATCAGCCGTGTTACCAGCTGCTAAAGTTGGTATTCGTATAATTTATGCTAATTTTCAAGGCCACTTTGTATACAATTATGCGAAAGCTAAATGGGCCCTACGAATATTACCAACAGTACAACATACTTGATACACATGAGTTACGACAGACTAAATATAAATGCAACTAAAACCAGTTCCTAGTCTAGTCTAGTGTTTGATAAGCTAATGCTCTAGGGTTGTATCTTGAGATATTCATCGTCAATTTTTTTTCCGGATAACGCAGTCTGGCCATTGAGGCCAGGGCCGGTACTACCATAGGGCGCACGGAGCGGCCGCTCCAGGCGCCGAGACCCAGGGAGCGCCTCAGTTAGGAGCGACTCGTAATATGCGATTATATTAAAAAATATAAACAGGACAAGTAAGCCCTATCCTAAAATTTAGCTCGGACCGGCCCTAATTAGGGCCAACAATAAACATCTTTCTAGATCATAAGTATGAATTTTTAGAGAATATTGTTATTCAACTTTAGAGCTTAATCAGTGGCCGGCATTTGAGTCGATCGCTCGGTAAAGTTGCTTATTGCGATCGGATGATAGATGGGTGACCATTTAGGGCTAGTTTTCAAATATACGACTTTCTCGGTGTTTCAGAAGACACGTAAATGTGGGTCCCGATTAATGTCACTGAATGATATTAATCGCGAGTTTATTGGAATTCATGGTATGACATCAGACGGCAGTTCGTCATCTTAACTTGCCCCACAGCCACATCTTCTGCAATGGATTTTTGAATCCCTTTGTTTGATCTCTTTATTTGACCCTTTTGAGGCCTTTTTAGTTTCCTTTTGATATATCTGATCTACGTCTAGTTTTTAATAGCTGCTGATAATGCAATTACCTATAGTTGGAATTGCTCATATAAAAGTAAAATGAGTATTAATTTATTATAACCATAAGGATATAAAAGCAATACAGCAGGATTCTTAAGAATTTTATTGTTTAAACTATAAATCGTTATGTAATTCCATAATTATTATTATTCCGAACTAATAAAATTATACTAGATACTGCACATTTTAAATTACAGTCACTTATCTGAAATTTTCATCATGCATCGTTATTCAAATGGTTTAAAGGTAAAGTAACTTTGGTACACTTTAAAATTAAATACCCTAGTTTAAAAACATTAGTGTTACACCAAAACTATAATTTTAAACAAAATGTATAGAAACATCTTTATAGAAAAGTTATTGAAAATTGTTCTAAAAGCAGGTCCATAGAAGGTTCTTATGAAGAGAAAATAAACTGAATTGAAAAAATCATAGAGTGACGACTTTACGAATAACCTTAGTAGAGTCTATCTTCTGATGCCTCATTCCTATACAACAATTGTTGTAAAATATAACGCAATAACATAATGTAACTGTTTTGCGAAAATTTGTCCAAAATGACTGACACACATATCGGAAATCTGATATAGAATGGAAGTACCACTGACGTTTTTAGAGTTCCCTAGTCTAAGAGAGTGTAATAATAGATAAAGATACTCAGCCATCACCTTTATATATAAAAGCGAAAGGTCATCACGAAAATTCGAAAACCGCGGTACGTACAAATACGAAATTTATTTATTGATACGTGAAGCAGGCGAACACTTTGGGTACTATTTCAAGAAAATTGAGCCTCAATAGCTCAACGGTATAAGGTATGGACTGAAATCCGCAAGGTTCCCGGTTGAAAGCCTACCGCCGCTGGGGTATTGTCGCACCCACTCCTAATACAAGCTTTAAATTTAAGCCTAGTAGGAGCACGACGATGACGATGGCGACAATGATGATGATGAAGATGATGATGACGGCGACAATGATGATGATGATGACGACGACGACGAAAATGAAGATGATGACGACGACAATGCTGATGATCACGACGATGACGATGGCGACAATGATGATGAAGAAGATGATGATGATGAGGACGAGGTTGATGATGAAGAAGATGATGATGATGAAGATAATGATGATGACGATAATATTAACGATGATAAAGACGTAGTTGATGATGGCGACGGTATTGAAAACAATGACGACGATGATGATGATCATACTCACGATGAGGAAGCTGCCGTTGTGCGTGGCCCCGAGCTGGTCGTGTTCGGGCCACGCCTCTATTCCGATACTGGCTGAAGACTCTAAGAAAATTCTCTGGATACGAGATGATACGACCAAGGGTGACTTTCTGGTCTCATTCTTTCTTTTTATCTCTATTTATTTTCTCTTTGAGTCTCATTTTGAGACTTCTAAGAGAAGATATTTGATTTCAAATAAAAGTTTATACCAACGCAGGGTTGGCAAATGTTTTCGAAAATATCGGCCCTATTGATATGCGTATGTTTTTTATTTTGTAATTTCTTTTTATTACAGAAACAATTAGTGTAACAGATTTAAGTAAGAGTAATAAGAAATTTGTATATGTTTTTGTATATTTAGACGAGCTAGAGATCGCCTGATGGTAGAACACATGCTTAGGTAACAGTTGGGCGATGTTTCGTTTCCATTCACGTCCATCAGACGCACGGACCCGGTAAGTACAGGGTGCTTCCCGTGACAAAACCTGAGCTGGGACCCACTTATCCTGGCGGGAACTATAATTTCGAGCCAAAACTGAGCTACCAACCTCTGCGTTTCTAATAAATCCAGGTTTTTGCTGACCAGATCGCTCCTGAGAAAACTCCACCTGATCTGACGTTGCAGGCTTCAGAATGTCGAGCCGTTCTCGTAGTCGTCGACCTAATAGGGCCACCGCCGGAGCGACACCGGTGGTGGCATGTTCTGTATTTCGATATTGAAATAAAAAATTATTAATCGCTGTATCAATGTCCATACCTTATCATCAAAACCCATACTTTATTGAGGTTGGTAGGTTAGGTTGGTAGCTTTATGTAGTTAGTGTGTGTGTGTCTATAAAATTTAAACTAAATATATAATAAGTAGTTTTCGTATAATGTTCACGTGTCAGAGTAAGTCAAAATCAAAATAGTTTATTCATATATACTTTTCTATAAGCACCTATGCACGTCATATGTATAATATTATTTTTTTCTTAATCATTTAATAATTTGCTGATAAAATTTTGCGAGTTAAAAACTAAGTTTACAAGGGTTTACAAACTTGTAAACGCCTGTAAACATGTAAATCCTTGTAAACTTATCTTTAAAGTCGTTTCATATGTTTAGTAAGCACCTAAAATCATCTAATGATTGAATTATGAAACTCTTCACATATTTCAGTATATATGTATATTTAATATTATTTTTAAATAAACTCGTTGATGTCTCAATATGATGTTAATGTGCGATGCCAGGGAACTTAGTTTGTAGGAACATGCAAACAAACATTCTTTGATTGATGTCTAAGAAGTTTGCACGATTGCATCGTCTTCAATAAGGACACTTTTTAGATATGACTGTTTGATCGGAAGTTCGTACAAATTAAATTCGCTCGCATCTCACATACACATTTTATTAGGACGTCATCTAAGTAAGTCATGTAATATTGAGTGAGCAAGGAGCTAAATACTGCTTCTAGTTTGTGACACAGGAGCCATTTTATATATAAATCTTGAGATTTCGCTAACAAAGGATAAAAGGTAATTTCCCGTTAATACTCATTATTAGATAGAATCATGTGCGAATATATTAAATCCAAAAGAGACAGGAAAAATTGAAAAGAAGGGATTTAGTTTTAGGCATTTAGTTCTAACTCTAACGGTTCCTATCGCGTAATAATTTGCCAGGTCATTTTAAGATTTTATACGTTACCGCATTTTTTTGTGATAACTACAAATTTATGGTTTTCGGAATTTTATATGCAGCTTCTTGCCAAATTTCAAGATTCTAGGTCAACTGGAAGCCTATAGGTTTTTGTTCCTCTTTGAATGAATGTAAAAATGAATACACTTTATTGTACGTTGTCAAAGCGTATTCACGAGAACCGTATGTTTAAATAAAACAATAAAGTTTTTTTTTTCAATATAAAACAAGGGGCAGGCGGGCTGGCGGTTCGCCTAAGTGAATACCGACGTCCATGAACAACTGCAACACTAGAGGGCTCGCAGATGCATTGCTGACCTTTGAGAAATGAGTATGCTCTTTTCTTTAAGGTCCCTAAGTCGTATCCGTTCGGAAACGCCGAAGCTGGCAACTGATTCCACAGAAAAATTGTGCGAGGTAAAAAGTATCTTGAAAAGCGAACAGTTTTGGAATAATAAAGTAATAGAACTTTATATAACACTGTTACATTTAATATTAAACCAGTAAGTATCTTTAACGCAGAGTCATCAAATAATATATTAGCATAAGTTAGAATTAAATTACTTTTTAGCTATTAAGCTAGGTTGTATAATTCTATCTCCTGATGAGATAGAGTCTATACTCTACAAAGGTTATTCGTAAAGTCTTTATGTCTTTACGAATTCTGGTATTTTTTATTAAATTGTCCTTTTTGAGGCCTACTGCTTACAGCTCGGTAGACATAACTATTCTTTCTTCTTCTTGTTATCGATTCACTGACAAACTTCATAAAAATTAGTATTTATGCAGTAGCGACCCAGAAAGTTGCCACATCAATGGCTCTATCTGATGGATTAATTAAGTGATAAATATTACATTAAAAATATCATACCCATCCAGATGTCCATGGGCGACGGTAGGCACTTCGGTGCCTACTGCCTGCTCGTCTGCCACCTTGTAACATAAAAAAAAAAAGAGGTAGACGGGGTTTTCCTTGGAAATATGTGTATAAAAGCTCTTTCTAACTAGCTATATTAAGGCAAAAGAGGTAGAGGATATTTTACTTGGAAATGTATGAGCTTATTCTAACTGGCTATATTGAGGGAAAAGAGGTAGATGGCGTTGTCCTAAGCGTTGGTCCCTGTTCATGAAGCCATACATGCAGCAGAAGATCGACGCAAATGGCGTAACATGTTTGGTATCTAAAAGGTCATGTGAGGTCACGACCCTCAGCATTGAGGAAAACAACGCCAAGAGGCATTAAATGTAGCCTTATCACAAAGTTTGCGTTACGTTGTCAGATACACCCTGTATAATATATAACCTTCAATGTAAGTAGGTAAATGTGTTGATAAATTGTCTGATTTATTATTAACTGTTTAATTTATTAAATTAATTTGTCTCCTATCATATTTTATTGTAGTTTATTAATTAGGATTCCATGCTGGGCTTCTTTTATAATATTTTTAAACCATAATACGAATTATTTAGCACATTAGGTACGTATTCCAAATAACCATATCTTTTCCGCATGAATCTTATCACTAAATGGTAAAAAAATTCAGCCCATGGAAATACATAAATACGTATGGATCTGGTCAAAAGTACAGACAATATTGGCTGTTTTTGTACCGGTGTGATTTTATTTATTTATTTTTAATATAAAAAGCACGAACTTGTCTGAGCATCAATTTTAGGGATGTTACGGTAGTTCGTTCCGATTCGGACAGTTCGCAACTTCCGATTGGTATTATGCATTCAGTTACGCTTTCGGTAAATTTTAAGGTCCTAACAATGCTTTGTTTATTAAATATAATGCCACTTTTGGAGTCTCTCCATTTCACTTAATTTATTACTAGCTTTATAAGATTTAAAATTTAATACCTTTGATTTTTAATACACAATACCTATTTTTTTTTTTACCAATAATAAGAATGTACTGACGAGTAAAGTTTATGACGCTATTTTTCGATTCCGGTTCCGATTTTTTTTCAAACTCTGTTTCCGATAAACCAAATATAAAACCTTCCATTCCATATTCGGTTCCGATATACCGCTTCCGTAACATCCCTTATCAATTTCATTAAACAATAATTGATTTTTACTCTAGGTAACAAAGTTATGTTGACCCCATCTATTAGGAAATTTACACTCCGATAATATTAATTGTTCCACGCGCGGAAAAGTCCCAACAACGCGTGATAATGCGTTATGAACTATAAACACCGCCATGTGTACTTACTCGTATTGGATCGTTGATCATATTTACTTTTATTTTTTTAGAGAAAAATAACTTCCTGTCTTAAAATTGTCTACGATTCTTTACTTTCAGGTATCTCTAGTCTATACGTGGTTTAGTTTTCGGACCTTTTTTTCGTTTTCGATACAAAAATGTTAGGTATTGATCTATTACTTATTAAAAGATGGTTTAATAGGTCAGTACCTAATATTTTATTTTAAAGAAGATCAGCAGTAAGTAATTGAAATTAGAAATAAACGATTTTATTGTTTAATTACAGTTATTGCTGCAACCTTGATACCGAATCTGAGCAGCATTATATCACTGGTGGGCGCTTTCAGCAGCTCAGCATTAGCGCTTATATTCCCACCGATAATCGAGATAATAACATTTTGGCCGGATCGACTTGGAAGAAACGATTGGAAATTTTGGAAAGATATAGCAATCATACTTTTCGGTATTACAGGTTTTGCTTTTGGTACATACGCCAGCATTGAAAATATATTGAACGGTTCTTGAATTATGAGGTACTTCATTATAGAGTTCAGGGATGAGGAACCGGTGTTTCGACACAAGTTGCAATCACGCGGCCTACAAGGATATGATTCGTAATATAATAAATGCTATTAAATATAATCATTTTCTATATATAAATAGTAAATGACCGGTACAAAATGCGTATAAATTGTTTCTATCCTGAACCATTTTTGCATCCGCTTCTTAATCAAACCCCTGTTTCAACTGTACGGGAAATACTACATTTGAAGTATTAGAAATAAATATTTATCGAAAGCGGTTTTTCAGTGTTAACATATGGCGCACAAAACTTTTTCTTTTTTAAATGGCCAGTAATAAAACTCGTTACTCATCCCTATTCCAACAGTATATAACCAGTTTATACCAAAACCATGACAATAATATTAATTAGTAATGATTTGAGATATCTCTATTTACATTGTTATGTAAGTCAATAGTTAATATAATTCAAAAATTAAAGTGATCTTGTATTAATTTAATGTAAGCTATTTATCCTAGTATTAAAAAAAAAACTACAAAAATGGAGCTTTGCGATCCTTTTAATCCAAATCTATGTATGTGTCTAGTTTAAGCATTAAATGTTTTATTCTTTATATAGCTAATGAACATTAATAGCCGCTACACACTTATCCGTAAATCGTTGCGAATAAACTGCACAGTTTTATCGATATGTGTGTGTATGACAAATCGTTGTCGATTATACTACACAGTTTTATCGTTGCGTTTGTATGACGGTCGCTCATTTCGGCAGTTCTTCACGGATCTCTAGGAACCTTCGATTTAACATCAATTTTTCACAACGATTTATCGATACGCGTGTAGCGCTTGTAATTAAGCAATGAATTTTGAATTACCTTGTAAAATGATTGAATATAGAAAAAATACAACTGCAGCAAAAACAGTACAGTTTTTGGACATTTGTATGTGACGTAAAGATTAGAATTATTATTTCACAGTTTTACCTTTATAATATTTAAAAATACATACCAAATATACATGAAAACCACTATACTAAATATGAATAACTCCTTTTTATATCTTTCAAGGTTAAATGTTTCGTGATCTTAGCATCTTTAAAAATAAAAAAAAAGTAAATTCGTATGTAAATAGTCGTATTGAAAAAAAAGGAGCATGGATAAATAAATATATTGTACAATAACAGTCGAAATATTTATTAGGCAACTAGCTTAATGTGAGCTGTTTCAATAAGAACCCAAACCAAATTATTCGCATTAAAAAAAAAATCTTCATTTAACCATTTTTGTTAACTATTTTGCATTTAGTTCGTATCGTTCATTCCTTTCGTATTTGCCTAAGTATTATACTAGTGTCCATGTCGTTTGGCAAAATCGAACATTGACCCCTCGTGAAGAGCCGCTAAGGCATCGTTTCCCAAACAATTTTCCAAGGCCCTTTTATTTGACATTATTCGCGTGACGCGCGAAGTCGGATGAATTATTGATTAAGGTATGTGGATCATTAAAAAAAAAAAATTGTCGAATACAAAATATCGTTATTTCTCGACAATAACATCGGAAAATTGCACACACCTACCTTATGTACCACCGATGTTTATTACAATTGTAATTATTCCATTATTGTATATAGAACAAAAATAAGCATTTCAATAACCTTTTTTTGACACAAAATTGCTTCGTGAAAATAATAAAAACCCGAGTTGAGTAAAACTTTGGTTGCTGTTGCCGTTGTTTGGCGTCACGAAATATTCGACAAAGACTGGGTATGTACCTTAATTGGTTTTTCGTTATATCGAGAAAATACGATGCAATCGTGTTGAACCTAAAATATTTGAAAATAACTTTAAATTTTCGTATTTTTCGTTAACTCATATAATTGGGCTACAAACGTCATCGTGTCCCTAACACTGATACCGGTCCAAAACTGGTTTTGTCCTTGGTACGAAGATTTCCGCACACGGCCCCTTCGACCGCTGCCGATGTACGGAGTACGGACCACTTAATTTGGTAATAGGCACATCTCTATATATTTCAAATTATTATTATGACTATCATTTATTTAAATATCTTACTCTTAAATACATTTTTAAATATTATTATAAAAATAAAAACATTTAAAAATATATAAAAAAATAGATGTCCGACGGCAGCGGGGCAAGGACCCAATCAACCGGTGGTTAGGGCTCCAGATTGAGAAACTTCCTCACAATACGTGCCGTCTCAAGCAATACCGCCTTCTGTATCAACTCCCTTACTGGTAAACTAAGTAATATTATCACTTTCTATGCAAATTTGAAAATAGATAATACCTCCAGGAAGAGATAAGAGATTAAAATATTCTAAGCTAAAAGTTAAATAATTATTACAAACTAGCGGACCGGGCAGACGTTGTTTCCCGAAATTTGACTCATCTGCTATTACCCAATGAACCAATCTCGTTATGTCCTTTCCATAAAATGTGACTCCAGCCTGGTCAAAAATATGTTTTAAGGATTCTAATTTGACGAATTCTGCAATTTTTCATATATGTAAATAGTCCTTTGATTTTTCCTTTCTTTCTTTCCTTATATAAGGAATAAAAATTTCAGATACAGAGGATTTTAAGTCGTGAGATTGTGGGGTTCCGGGGATGATGTCAGATGGCAGTTGGTCGCCTAGCTCGCCTCAGCCACATCCACTACTAGACCGAGATAACGCTAGATATTAAAAGAAGAAGTGAATCTACATATATAGCAGTTTTGAAAATCCAAAGTCTTTCAGCAAGTTGTATATATAATGCCGGAGCCAGACATAGCTTCATTTCATAGTGTGGCCGGGGACTTTGCGTAGCAGCGCAAAGTTTTGTAGAACTTTGTAGACTTTAAGGACAAAAATGTACAAACACTTCGAGCTATGTCTGGCTCCGGTTTAAGGGTCATATGTACTTGATATTTCTTCCCCCATTAATCAGCAACTCTCTCAATAATACGCCTCCCGTATAATAGCTTCTAAATTGACCCTTCCACTTCGGGCCTCCGCCCGCTACGCTCGGCCGCCATTCGACTCCGCAGTATCGTAATATTTCACGATTCGCCATAAAAAAAAAATGCTACTTTATCTCTCCTGACTTATCTATCCTATAAAATAGGAAATGTTCCTCAGTAAAAATTACGAAAATATTTCTGTTTTATATAAACAATGATCTTTTTATTTTATATTAATGTCCCGATTAGTTGTCACTATTATGCTGATTGGCAGTGTTCGTTTCTTGTGTGTTTATAAATCAAAACCGGTTAAACGATTTAATGATCTTTAATGTGTTAAAAATGTCCGTTTTGAGTAGGTTCTTTTAACTAATGATAAACTTATTTAAACCTTTTCGTAAAACTCACCCTATTTTTAAAATTATTAATGGATCATTCTGTTGAATAACACTTTTTTCGTGTTAAAAATACTTCTTAGTTTTATCGTTCGCAAAGATTTTTTATAATATTTTTCATTTTCATAAGGTCATGTTGACGGTGCCTTAAATAAAAAGACGGACATAGTCGAGTGTTTATATTATATTAAAAACAAATGCCCACCTATAAATTAATTTAGTTTTTATGTCATTAATATATAAAACATTTTTGTATTATGTCCGTAGAACGCATTTATTTAGGCACTTACTTCATCTGAAGCCTCTCATTGAGTAAACATACTCAGATAATCGTGTTGTTTTACCAATAAATAATCAAATTCGTATTCTTATTACAGCTACTGATGTTATTCATTCTTGAATATCGATCAAACCGTTCCAGAGCAGTTAGACAACAAACACTGTCATACGATAATTTTATATTAGATTAACATTATTACTCCTTTATTAATACCAGAGACCACCTGGTGGTCGAAATTCGGCCAAAAATCTTTACAATTGTGTAAGTATATACGTACTTAATATACGTACTAATATACGTACTTAATATACGTACTAATATACGTACTAATATACGTACTTATTTAGTTATAATTTTAATTCCTAGAACTATGACATCTATTACTTTTTTAAACTACGCTGAGACGGCCTTCCGAAACACGGAGGAGGTCGGATATCAAATATAAACCAGTGTTAGAATGGCTCACCCATCTATCACCCGGTCACAGCAAGAGCAACTTAACCTAGTGATCAACTCAAATGCCGACCACTGATTAGTCCACGACCTCCTCATTACTATATACTACATTATATTATCCTATAATATTATTCCCGATCCCATTCCCATTACGCATTCTGTCGATGATACGTCAAAGCCATAAGGTCACTTTACGATTGAAATGTGTAATTTTGTTTCTTTTCAACGTATTATTCGACTATACAATTGCTGGGTGGTAGAACGAATGCCAAACGTAGTGTCGGCCGCCCGAAGTTACGATTTAAAGCCTTCGCCCCCTCATCTTGTAATGTGAAGTTTACTTTGTTTAACTAATCCGGAATATGTCAATAAATCTGTAAAGCTTCCCTGGTCTTTTAATAACCTGCTAAAAAGCTTTAAATAAGCTTACGTTACGCAAAGCTAAAGACTTCTGGCCGAATTTCGACCAGCAGGCTATCTCTAGAAAAAATAATTCGTATTTTTACTAGAGGTTTCCGGCTATTTATTTGTATATATATTTGTATTTATTTATTTAAATGTATTAATATATATTACGTATGTATGTATGTATTTTTATATATATATTTACTTGCTTACTTCTTGCACTAACCCAATTATTATTTCGTATAATCCTGTCTTGCCTGGGTTGGTCTCACAAACCGAACGAAACGCGACAACAACACCATCACTAGACGTGACAGCATTGCCGCCACTTCACGCCAATCTTATGTAAGAAAGAATTACTGGTACCGGGACGCGCCGGCCCAATTCGGCTACAAGCGTGGCGCTACCTCTCATTAAGAATTATTGGGAACGGGAAAAACAGAGAATAAGAATGAAATTAAATTTTGTATATAGTTTTGGATATGGCACACAAATCTAGAGTTTTGAGCTCCGATTTTCGAAGCCATCTCTAGTGTATATATGATAATTTAAACTAGAACCCTTTCAAATAAAAATCGCCCTGTGACGTATAAACCATTATTTATTTCTATAGAAGTCAACAAAATAAGGAACTCGTTGGCCACTCTTTTAAAAATAGTTCTATATTTATACAAGAATATATTTGATACTGTTTGACTGGTCAAGGACCTACAGGTAGTGATGTGTAGTTTTTCAGAATGGATATACTGGTTATTGGTATACTACACATCACTACCAGAATATCCACTACTTGCTACCAAAGTGTCCTAACCTATTTCGGTCATATCGCCCGTAGAGAACGAGAAAATTTAGCCAAACTAGTTGTTGTAGAAAAGGTTGAGGGCAAAAGATCACGAGGTCGCTCCCATACACTGGTCTGACCAAATTAGGAACATCCTGGGACTAGATATTCCAAATGCCTTGAAACGTGTCGAAGACCGAGTGGTCTGTTCCTAAGGTAGACAACTTAATGCCTGTGTTATAGGTAACAGCCGCCTGTTATACACAAATACATTTTTTTTACAAATTTATAGTAACATACATATTATGGATAATACACCCAGACTCGGAGCAGAAGGCAGGGCCACTGCCCACTGCGCCAACGAGCCAGTCAAGTTGTAAGTCTGTCAGTACCATATTCTTATTAATTACACATTGATAGAGCTATAAATTTGAAATTAATATTAAACACTTTCGTTTGCGATCCCTTGAAGCTGTAAAAATCAACTTCAAAGAGTGCGCAATATATATGGCCGTTTATGTCACATTTCCCATACATTTGCAACGGCAACTAAACCCGATAAGGTATTAACAGTTGAATCATGAAATTTATCAAGAAGATATAACTTGTAGCAGAAGTAATGGAAAAAATCCGAACACCGACAATTTGTAGTAACATCACAAAAAAAGAAAATTGCTGTTGCTTTGTCATTTTAAAAGAAATCTAATGAAAAGTGTAATTCATCAAAAATCTGGTAAAGTATTACGTGATTTGAAATGGAAGTTTTTAAACATTTTAAAACCAAATACGATTTGTAGTCACTGATACGATTAGCAATTTTAACGGACAATGAAAAATAAGGAGGATGAATATTTCTTCTACAACAAGCTCGGAATGTTAAGACAAAAGAATAAATATTACAGCTTACTTGGACGCATTCGGCATCTTATCTTCGAGAGCGCAAAAATGGATAAATTTAAATCCCGTTTCTTAAAACTTTTACTGCGATATCCTGTAAGTGTTACGCTCTGTTATGTAAATGTTAAAAGGATAAAATTAAAATAGATTTTTTAGTTAAGTTTTTATTTAAATAAAGGGACAAAACAAACCACTTGGGTTAGTTTGATTATAAAAAAACTACATTCATAGACAACTATCTTGTCATAGTTTCTTCGAAAACCATGTCTGGAAATAGTTGAATACAAGCAATCTCTCACAAATAAATATGAATGAGATGTACAGTACGATTTCAAATTAACTCTCTATTCGAAACGGATTTATGTAATGTTTTTAAAGCATGTCTTCGAACCTTGAACCGTGAGCTGGGGTTTAGTATTCTGTTGATGCGTTCCTAAAGCGCGCACGAACAGTTTTAGAATTTCATCTGACTCGCGTTGTTTGTACACCCGTTCATGGACATTGGCTGTTAGCTGAAGATTTAATATTTTATTATGTCGGGGCCAGACATAGCTCACAGTGTTTTGTACATTTTTGTCCTTGAAGACTACAAAGTCCTACAAAACTTTACGCAACTCCACAAAGTCCCCGGCCACACTACATGGTCATTGAAATAAAGCTATGTCTGGCTCCGGTATTAGAAAAGTACAGTATTTTTATATTACTAAGGGCACACTGGCATGAAGTGCAACCTTAAGTGCGCCTTTACAGTGTGACTGGTGAGACACATAGAATACTTAAGAAGAGCATACATTATGTAATAAGAATAGGTACTTAATTTTGTAACATATTTCCTTAAAATGTAATGAAGTGTGGCATTACGTTGTGTACTTATATTGCTGTTAGGATGTTAGCGTAAATTCATAAAATTTATAAAGATTACGAGCAAATTTTATAGTCAACGAGTCGTGTATAAGTTAGTGAATATTACATTAAAACAGTCCTTTACATAGATGCACGAAGCTAATAAAATCGTTTCGAAAATTATATAAACGGATTTCTTAACATAGTTATATACGTGAAGATAATTAAGAGTGCTCAAAATGACACTAAAACCATCACTGTGCATCACATTAACCCACTCGTGTGACTAATGATTGAAAACTACATTCGGAGTTATTCTGGGCCCACTCGACTTTGTAGAATTTTTCTTTGAAACTTTTCCACGATAACTATTGGGTGAACAATGAGATGATTCGTCTTCTCTTGGGCAGTATGAGAGATTAGCTTTAACTCTGTGTAGTTCTGACTTACTGTCATTTAAATTATTATTATTTATTTATTTATTCACTTCATGATAAAGACATACAGCTACTATTACAATGCTTCGCACCCTTAAGCCTAATCGGCTTGTCTGTGCACATTTATCATATTGTGTTATGAAGATTATATGAGAGTGGCGGCTATGAGTGCATTAGAGGGTAGGTGTGAGTCTGTAACCGGCTTTGTGAGGACTTTTTCTTTAAAAACTTTCTATGATAAATTTTGTGTCATCTGGGAATAGCATGAAAGGCCAAATTTGACTCCGTATAACTAAGAAGGGTGCTATGATGCGGTATTTGACTTACTATCAATGGTGTCACATTATGACGATTAATTTACAGCTGAGAGTGCACTAGGCTGGAGGCTAGATGCAGGGTCGGCGTTACCCTAGAGCGAAAGGAGCGACCGCTTCAGGCGCCAAAGCCTAAAGGGTGCCTGAAGCGGCCGTTGTGTTCCTATTTTATATTAAAAAAATATATACACTCTGCAAGTAAGGGGGTCGCCATAATTGGATCTCGCTTCATCTCAAAATTTACCTCTGTGGAATCAGCTGACAGCTTCGGTATTTCCGAACGGATACAACTTAGGGACCTTCAAGAAAAGAGCATACTCATTTCTCAAAGGCTGGCAACGCATCTTGAGCCCTCTGGTGTTGAAGTTGTCCATGGGCGTCGGTAGTCACTTAGGTGAACCGCCTGCTCGTTTGCCCCTTGTTATATAAAAAAAACCTCGGTACGGTACTGGCTAGATGTAATCATTAATCTCAATCACTGGGATAACTTCGTCTTCTATAGAGCAGTATGAAAGGCCAACTTTAGCTTAGTGTAAGTTAGAAGGATGCTAGGATGAAACATCTGACATACTGTCAATTACATAAATGTGATCTGAGGATGGCAACTGAAGGCGTACCGGAGAATAGGTGCGACTAGGGCGCACTAACGACATTGCATGATATGTATAATTACTGTAAATATTTATTTCACCTAAATCTAGTGCTATGAAATGTAACGAATCCGGTATTATATTGTAAAAAAATATGTAAAAATAACAGCTTTGGAACTCTATACGTTGCGTAGCGCTACGTATCGAATTCTAATGAGTAACCATTTAGATTTCCCTTAACCTAATATAGTATAGACAATTAGTCTATACACGTGTGTATAGAAGAATTATACATGTATAAAAATATTACTTTAGAATTTAGATTGAAATCTGATAACTGAAAACTGAAAACTGTTTCTACAAATATACATATTTCATTGTAATGTCATATTAATGAAACAAGGACAAAATTAACATCCTTGTACACATAGCGATGCTACACAAACCAAGTCTAATTTAGCCATAGAGCAATATGAACACTAACGACCTCATTCATAACTTATGTTAGGTTTAAAGAAATTTATTCTCAGTATGACGTGACATAGAATATAGAATACAGTGACACTTAAAATGTTATATACTTATAACATTTCATATATTCAAAAAAAAACAGCCAATACATTCTTTGATAGATACTAGTATGGTTTTAAGGATAAATTTTCTGCTAAAAAAAATTGAATGTATTAAGCGAATGCATGCATTTTATGTGTAATGGAAGCTTATTGTAAATCTAGCCTCCTTCAAAAGTTAGGTTTTTTTGTCACAATTATTTCTACTTGGTCTAGATACAACCAATTAAACTTACTCGCATATTAATCCTCTTGCTAATCTTCTTAAAACTTTATATTCCCATTTGAAAGAGCAAAAAAATTGTAAAGAGTTAATATTATCAGTGTATTTTTTGAAGCAGCAATCGGGCAGTTGGTTAACATAATGGTTTCTTATGTACCAAAATTATATTTTGACGCATTTGAGAAATGAATAAGATATTTTCTTGAAAGTTCTCTGTAGTTTGATTCTATTGAACTTCTCATTTCTTCCAATTTTTTTTGTATTGTTAACACATTCCTAGACTAGACGTAAGACTAGTCACGGTTGCCATAGTTCATGTAGAGTTCTTCCCTTTAGAGGTGACACGTCTAAAATAAAACATTATATTTTTAAGAAGTGTAATGTAACCTACATTTATGCGTAAATATAAAAAACCTGCTTTCTAGCAGAAGTAACTTAGTGCTTTGTCCAGTGTTGCCATATCGAATAATTACGCTTTCTCCTCGATAAATATCGACTTCCTCGATTCCATTTGCATTTCAGTTTATTTTTTCACTTCGGCAATTTAGTGGATCTATAAGTTTATTTAGTATGTATTTAATTGTAACATATTTGGAAGAAATAGTTTAAAGTTAGTAGACATCCAACCAGACAACGAGTTTTTCGATAGAGCCAGGTTAAAGAAGTCTGAGGGCTTACGCAATTCTAATGTTACACGGACAAAGTCGCGGAGCTAGTATGTATACAGGGTGTAAAAGACATCGTACCGGGTAGGCATCCCATGGGTTCGATTGGGTAGATGAAATTTTTTGACCAAAGCACAGCACTACACTGACTTTCCGATGTGCCTCAACGCACGTTTCGCTTCGACACCGAAGCATCATCAAGAAATAGACTCTACAAAGGTTATTCGTAAAGTCATTAGTAATAAACACAGCAAACAATTTATACCTCAGGCACACCCACCACATTAGCGCTACCTTCAAACATTCTAAGCAATGGCGAGATTGGGACGTTAAATTAGGACGACTGAAAATGTTCGTCCTAATCGTCGACTCGTCGATTTCGATCGGTTCGAAATGTTCGTGCTACGGCCACAGATTATGTGGGTTACTATACTTTACGTCGGAGCCATTACACTCCATTTAAGTCTATCGCCATCTCGTATGTCGCATATTTGCGTGTGTGTGTGCACATATGTGGGAGTGCGCGCTTGTGTGCGTGCGCATGCACGTGTGTGTGCATGCGTACGCATTCGTGTGAGCGCGTGTGGGCACACATGTGCAAACGTGTGCACATATGTGCGCGTGTATGAACGCGCGTGTCCGTGTAAGTGCGTAGGCGTGTGTACGCGTGCATGTGATATTTTTCATAGTACATTTAGTATATTTAAGAAAAAAATTTATGATCTTTTAACTTGAAGTATTTAAACTCAACTTATCTTTTTTTAAATAATGTAATTTTTGTTTCTGTATAAAAATTCCATGTTTACAGTTTGTGAAAGGTTTATGTTTTTTTATTTTATTAGGAACCCACTAATAGCGGTTAGCGCGGTTTTGAAACTGTGGTGATTTTGCAATTTAACTACTTCACATTTATGAATTCCTAGTCCCGATTAGAAATGAAGTAGATTGATTTTAAATTCATGATAAAATAATGTCAAATAAATTTATAAGAGTAATTAACTATTGAAGGAATAATATGGCCAAGCTGACGGAAGAAGGAAAAGATACACTGACAATCATGTATCAGACCCACTTTCCGGGTTGCAAAGTAGTGGAGCAGCATAACACAGAACCGATCGATGCTGAACTGCTAGAAACAAGGACGTCTAAAAGTGACTGCGACGTTGCTAGAAGGGTAGTGAGTGAGGACAGAATAAAATGGGCACTCGTAATTCTGGAAATTTTGAGATCAGTTAAAAACTGAAAAGAGTTAACGGTAAAGCGCTAGACATTTCCACAAACAATAAAAAATCTACAGGTAAGTCTAGAGAGCTGCATTTAAAATTTCGTTTAAATGCGGCCACTTTCTATTCACTCTATTTTCAACATAGAGTTGAATATCATTATTATGCGCGGTGATTTCTATACTTCAAATTAAAAAAAAATAGATTTAATACATTGCTGTAGTACACCAAAAGAACAGCAAATTGCTGCAATTTTTTTAAACAGAAAACGGGAATAGTAGGCTGATGCGTTGCCAGCCTTTAAGATATGATATGTATTTGGCTTGTAGTTTCCTTAGGACCTGGTGGGAATCGTACCCACGACCCCCGGAGCAGAAGGCAGGGTCACTGCCCAGCCAAGGGTATGTTTTGCAAAAAAAAAATTGAAATATTTTTTTTTATTTCCATTGTAACGAGCTAATCTTCACCTAAGATGCACCTCGGGAAAGAGGACAAAAAATTACGATCTGACTCAGATTTCAGCAAAGTAACGTTTGCTTCAATCAACAACTTACGAAAAAAAAACTATCAGCTAAGAGGAAACTAAGGTTCTGTAGGCAAAGATTTCGTCAAGTGTAAGGCCATACCATGGCTTAAAATAAAGAGTTTAAAATAAACGATAAGATCTGGATCTAACCTCAACATTTAAGATAATCTTTTACATATCCCGACTGAGTTTGGGAATACATAATTTACGAGAGCTTGCTTTAATACTTACTGAGTAATGGGAAATTTTCTTCACAATAATTTTCGGTTAACTCACATAAAAAATGTCTAGTAAAATATTGTTTAAGTTTGACGGACATGATATCAAGCAAAGATGTTCAATAAATATATTTTTTTTTATTAGAAGAGGCAGATATCTGCTTGTCTAGAAGGTTTTCGTTGCCGGAGAGGTTTATTTAGGCCACCGGGAACTCTCGCAAACCGAACGAAACGCGACAACAATACCATCACTTGACATGACAGCATTGCTGCTACTTCACCCCGATCTTATCTAAGAAAGAGGTACTGGTACCCGGATTGATTCTCCCAGAGAAGTTCAGTAGTACATGAGATGGTATCTCTGGTGCGTCCATGCATCCCCTGCAGAGTAGACTGTCAGTTACACCTACATTGAATAAGTGTTTATTAAGTAGACAGTGTCCGGTGATAGTATCTATCATCTTGCGCAGATCAAGTCTGTTCATGCGCAGGAGACTGCTGATCAGTCAAAGATTCAGGGTAGGCATTGCTACGTGGACTGTTCACAGTCAGTCCTGTCAGCCCAGTTCTTATTGTGGTTGGTTGTTGTCCATTCCGTCAGCCACGATCTTAGTAGGCTGAAGGGAAGTGGAATGATAGGCATAGGTCCAAGAACTGTGCTGTTTGAACCTTTCTTTGCCTCCTACCTCTACCGCTTATAAGCTGTATATATTATTATTAACATATAAATGTATGTACTTCTTCCTCTGGTCTGCTGCTTCTTCAATGATGCCTACATTCCTAAAATTAATAATATGGTGTCCTATTCGGGGCTTATTCTCACGCTATTGATGTGAAATCTATAACTATATTTGTCCTAATATATAAAGCTGAAGAGTTTGTTTGCTTGAACGCGCTAAACTCAGGAACAACTGGTCCGACTTGAACAATTCTTAGTGTTAGATAGCCCATTTATCGAGGAAGGCTATAGGCTACATATCATCACGCTACAATTGAATGTAATTTATTTTTTTACCTAATTTTACGCGGATGAAATCGCGGGCACAGCTGGTATTAAAATAATTAAAAAAAAAAAAACGGAAAAAGCAGATGTTCTTTCTTAATGTTATACTGTTTAACTTCGTTATTTTCGAAATTTACCATACAACTGGACAATTTATAAGAGCACAAAATAATTTCGCGTAACTTTGAAGTTATTTGAAAATTTACGAAATGGTCGGTACAAAAATACATATTACGGCTGTTATCGGTTCCCGGCCGTTTGAGTTTTATTTAATACATTTTTATTCCGACACTGAAATAGACGTTAACATTGGCATTCAGATGTTCGGTGATTTTCTATTTTCACACCCGAAATAAATCCCAAGTTCTTTTAACACAAGGCTGACATCTTCGCCGTGATCACTGTCTAAAGCCGTTTCCTGTTTTCTTTAAAACATAAATAACTAAACTCGCTAATATTATTTAACGAATCTAATAGTTCCTCGTTTTACTAGTTTTAAATGACTATTTTATGCCTACTGCTTTATTTGTTTAAAAGCAGATCCGTCAGGCGATGTCTTGCCCGATTTACGGTCAGACAGAAGGTCCAGTACTAACGCCATCTATTGGTCGTATTCCGATGCGACCAACTCTACATCTTTTAGTATGCTTATACAGGAGTCATGCCTAGTTTTTGAGTTATACCAACAACACTGATAAAACCAAAAGTATTAGAGATATGTCTTTTTCCTTACATAGCAGTAACTTTAAAGTTTTTGTTCGAAATGTCCGCTAATAAATTGCTACCAATCTCCGCAATATATTGAATGGCTGGTCGCTTTAAATCACCCCTTAAAGGAACTGGAAATTCGTGAAAGCGTTTACGCAAAACAGACAAGGAAATTAACGCCGTGAAAGTTGTGAAGTCATCTTATTGGAAGCAAACGTCTCCTACATCGAAAGTAATCTGCATATTTAGACCCAAATCAATCCGGTTCTTAAAAACGCCTACCACACTCTATTGGCGTTTGCTGGAGACCTGACAGTTTTTGAAGGTCCTGGCTATGAAAAAATCTCTACCGGTATCCATAAATGTATCTTCTACTGACGAATCTGTTTATGATTCCCAGGAATCAGGAGTTTCTCCTTTCAATTGACACGGAAATGATAATGGAATTGCATGAAAGCTTTAGATTTTCAAACTATTAATTTTGCACAGATTGGTAACTACCTTCGAAATATCATTTTTAAAAAGTTTTCATAAAAAGTTCCAAGGCACTGCTAGGTTTAAAAAAAAATTAAAATATCTGTAATGCTCTTGATTTTATCATTGTTTAAACTAAGTTACCGTGACGCAGATTGGTTCATAAAATTAGGTGTTACTTCGTAAACTAGTACTAAATCACTTGTAATGCGTTTTTTTTAACATAAAACCTGTGTGATCCTATTTTTTTTTTATAATAGGTAACCGCGTATATTAAATTCATACTCAAGATACGCATTTCATCCTGAGATCGGATCAAGAGCAGAAAATGGTCATTACTGCTTATTATCATCAATCCCGTATCAATTTAAGGAGGAACAAACAAAAAATAACTTAAACATATATTTCGACGGCTACTGCGTAAAATATCGTAAGTCACATTTTACCCACTCTCAGTTTTTTACGTTTTCTAAATGAACTTGTTATGTTTTATTAACTATATTAATTATAAAATACAATATTTTTAAGTACTTTACGTTGAATATAATACCGTTAATAGTCTCATCGTGTTTATTTAGAAAACGTAAAAAAGTTAGAGTGGCAAGAATGTGGTTTACGATGCTTTACGTAGGAGCCATCGATGTGTATTAAAACTAAGTGTAGGAAGCCCTTCTGCCAGATGGAGCGATGATTTACGAAGAATGGCAGGTACAAGCTGGCTACGAATAACCGAGGTTTGATCACTGAGCACATTCAAAGTATCGCCATAGACAGTGATCAAACAAGTGCTCACATATTTGAAGCTGCACTCTGACGCCGGCTTTACATCCATTATACCATGAGTTTCGTTCGACGACATTCAAAAGCGAATTTGAAGGAATGAATTTCCAGATAACACAATGCTACTTAACATCAAACATTAAATTATCAACATAAAATCTAAAACGTATTTAAATATCCTTTTCTATTAAATAAAAAAAAAACATAATATTCAGTTTTACATGTTAGAAGTGCGTTCAGTCTAAAAATGCAAGGCCTTCCACTAAATTCCATTATATTAAAGTTTAAAAGTAAATATTAATTGCTATGATTGCAATATTATTCACAAGTTTGCGTGCATTGCGGCAACGCATTATTTTGCATATAGTGAATACTTTGTAAGGGTGTGCATTTTTAGACTGAACCCACTATACCAACTTTTTAACGATATTGAAAACTGTTTTGTAATTCGAGAAAGATAGAATAAGATTTATCATCATAATTTGTTACGATCTTTAAAAAAATCGTTAATAATTTATTTAACATAATGTTTCGTTTTTCGTTTTCGTTTTTGTATAAATGTTTCACTTTAAACAGTTGCTAAAAAGTACGTATTAATTACTAAAATTTACGCTGGAAAAGAGAAATTTTAGCTCTCATTCGCACGATAGTTTAAAAAGCGTTGCATTAAATCTCGACGTTGGCGCTTTTTTAGCGCAGTCCATACGAAAATATAACGTGTAAATATGTGTATCTATATAGTGTTGAAAATAGAAAAATGCTTCGCGTTATAAAAGCGCTGTCGTGTGAACATAAACTTGAAAATCCATACGTTCTATTTGAACGTTTTTTTAACGCACCTTAAAAAATCTCTCGTGCGAATGAGGGCTTATACGTTGCAATGATGAATATAAGTGCATCTATATATCGTACGTGATATGGTTGTCATGATGTGAATTATTTTACGACATAGATCATTGTCAAAGGCCAGTTCCTCTTGCCAGCAGTGTACCAATGTCGAATTGTCGGCTGAGATCCCGCTTACTCCATCTGTTATCGGTTCTGCGACAGATGTGTCCAGCCCATTGCCACTTTAGCTTGCAAGCCCGGAGAGCAAATTCTCAGCCTTAGTATTCTTCTTTCACCAATTTTACTTAATGGATAGAAGCTGTTTAAACTGCTAGGTAGTTTTTTTATTTATTACAAGGAAACCTTAAAGTATCGCTTTGTCCGTCCGTCCGTTCGTCTGTCCTTCCGCAAAGTGGATCTGTGTAGGAATTCCAAACTATTAGACGTAGAGACTTGGAATTTTCCATGTCGATAGGACATACTGAAAACTCTTTAGGAAAATTATTTAGGGCGAAATCAGAAAACAACTTTTGAAGTTACTTACAAATGCCTTTATCGAGTATCGCATACGGAACCCTAGTATATAAGAATTTCTTGGCACACACTTGGACTCTTATTTTTTTTGATGCTGTATCACACCTTCATTTCTCTCGTTAATCATTTTAGGAGCGACAAAAATTGTTTCATTATATTTTTGATAGTATTAAACCAAGACATACTCATACAAAATACATGTATGTATTCATGCATTATGTATGTTACTTTTATGTGTTATATTAAATATTTACATATGATTTGTTTCGTTGTCTATCTGATTTAATGGTTGCCTGGAAGAAATCGCTGCCATAGCTATAGGACCACACTTTGTATCCAAAGTGTGAACTACTAAAAAACGTGTATTTCTGTAACTTGAGTATATACATACACATACATATATATATTTGGCAAAGACTTGATTATGGCGTCCGTGTGTCATATAGTCCTGTATTGTAGAAATTGTGGGGACTTTGGGAATGACGTCACACGGCAGTGGGTCATTTTAACTCGCCCCACATAAGTACGGTTTGTTTCGTAACTAGCTGTGCCCACGACTTCGTCCGCGTAAAGTTAGGTGAAAAGTTTTAGCGTAATGACATATAGCCTATAGCTTTCTTCGATAAAATTGAAATATTTTTTCGAATCAGATCAGTTGTTCCTGAGATTAGCGCGTTCAAACAAACAAACTCTTCAGATTTATGTACTTATTATTAGTATTAGTATAGAAGTATAAATATGATGCGTGGTATCTATGTACTCGTTATGGAGATCCCACAAGTAAAACCTTACAATTTATTATAAGATGCTGCTTCCGCTAGTGCGAAAGTCAGGGCAATCTTATATATAATTAGGACTATGTATTTTGTCCAATAAAGAATGACTCCGCCTACAAAGGCTAGACCAATTTTTAATAATAAAAAATTAAATTAATGAAAAAAAAACTTGACAACACTGCAGAACTGTGAACATCCAAACCAAAAAGATATGCTTTACATAACTAAGTCGAAAAATAGCGCCCGAACGAATAGCTATTCGTGGTAAAGCTCTACCGTAATATTGCTGAAGTTTGAGAACTTTTTATTAATGGCGGCGGACGTCTTTTGTTCTTTGCCGACTCTACTTTTTATTTACATGTCTGTAAGATCAACGCTTTATTGCACAAGTTTACCAAAAATAGTTTTTGGTTAGGGATATTAACATCATGTTCATAGAAACACCTTCACAAATAATGCATTATTTTAGAACATATTTGGTTAACATAAAAGAAGTTATAGTGAGTCAACCTTAAAAGGTAGACATACAATGTTGTCGCGGACTTTTATCTAGAACTTTTAAAGGGGAACAATTTTGTCATACATGATTTTTGTGAAACTTCAACCGTTTACGCAGCGCACGCAGCGGAAGCTCTCAAAAGGGAAAAGAACCTCCGATCTTGAAACATCATTGGTGCTTCACTCCTAGTGGTCTCAGCGTAAAGATATATAGCCTATAGCCTTCCTCGATAATTAATTTAACTAACAGTGAAAGAACATGAACGGCTGGAACGATTTTGCTAATTCTTTCTCTGTTGTGTTTATTTTTATCAAGAGAAGGTTCTTATGAAAGAAAAAAATTACGAAAATTGGGCGGAAAATTATAAAATTTATGAATACTTAACCATTATAAATTATTTCTATTGTAAACGTAGCGCTTTTGACTTAATCTAAACTTTTTTAACGTAACCTCACGGCGTTTGATATTACATAGTAAACGGGAACGGGGACGGGACGAGACTGCAAGTAACCCAACGCGCGGGCAGGACAACGTCTTCCGGGTCCACTAATAAAGAATAATATACTTAATAACTAACATTATAAATGCAGACTTAGTGGACGCCGTAATTACTGGTTTTTGTCCTTGAAGACTACAAAGTACTACAAAACTTTGCGCAGCTACACAAAGTCCCCGGCCATACTACATGATCATTCAAATGAAGCTGAGTCTGGCTCCGGCATAATAAACATTAGCATCGTTAGACGAGATATCTCGTTTGTACAATTGGGAAAGTAACCCTTGTGGAAGTAGTTCTTATAAAAATCAACTACTAAACAATACTTTTGTATTGTTTTATTAGTTCTGGTACCTGTCTCTTTTTATATCCTAACAGTATACAATACCTAACATATGGCCCGTTGGCGCAGTGGGCAGTGACCCTACCTTCTGCTCCGGGGGTCGTGAATTCGATTCCCACCTCGAGTCTGGGTGTATAAAACCAGGACAGTATGTTCTACTTGTGCTAACTAATTAGCACGTTCGGATGTTTGTATATTTTTTCCGTTTTCCTATTGATTTTGCTTGTCACGTAAAACAACTAAGTCTTTAAATCGAGATGTCTGTAAAAACGGGATATATGTAATGTAAATACTGTCTAACTTCTTTATAACGTCGTTCATTATAACGAAAAACTCTCTATTACGTAGAATTAAGGTCTCGTTACATTTAAACTCATATCCTGTGTGATACACAATTGCACAAATACTTAACAGGAAAGTCGTATTATTATGCATTAGGAAGATACCCATGAAAATGCTTATATGCAGATTTTTGAATCTTAACGAAGTAATTCCTTGGTGCAACAGCTTCAAGCTGTGCAGCGTCAATACTTAATGCACGCACCCATCTCAGTGCCACCAAATGCTCCACCAGGTCTGTATTGTATAAAAATTGGTTGTATTTAAAGATGGTTTACGGACGATAATTTTACGTGATAAATCCGAACGCTTAGGCCGAGCGTGTTTTTCTATCGCTTGTTCTGCGCTCTGGCTTGCATGTTCGACTCAGGCGGAACGTGACAATGAGTCATGGTTTTTCGTGTGTGCAAATATCTTCCTTTTATGTATAGGACGTTGTCACGTCAAAAAGGTTGTTCTCTAAACATTTCTATTTGTGTCCTCAATCACGCAAAAGCGGCTGTGTAATTTGAGTAACATAGATTAGGGTATGTCCATTTGTTTAGTACTGCAAGGGGTCATCCATAAATACGTCACCACGAATTTTACGACTTTTCTCCTCCTGGACACAGATTGACATACTTTCTACACTCCCTCACCTTTAGTGTCACGTCACAAATTTTCTAATTTTATGCATGTAAGTATTTTAAGAAATTAAAACTTAACAGCAGTTTTAAGTTATTTTTATAATTTTTTCTTTTTTTTTTATGTTACAAGTGGGCAGACGAGCAGGCAGCAAGCACCGAAGTGCCTACCGGCGCCTATGGACATCTGCACGACCAGAAGGTCAGCAGATGCGCTGCCGGCCCTTAATGACGAGTTTAGGCCACCGGGAAGTCTGTCTTTTTTTCAACAACCAGAAATTCTTTTTTAATTCACTTTATTGTTACTACATTTTTCCATCTATCACCACACCTTAAGTTGACATTATTAACATTTCGTTATATAACCAAATGGTACCTAGTCGCGTATCCAGCTCAGTGTCTCAAATAACAATATCAGCGGTCAGTTAAATGAGGATTTTATTTTTAACGGTTAGGAACAACTGCGTCTGACGTAAACCACAATTGCTTCTAACGGGTATCGTTTAAATTCCATGCCGATGCCTGAGACGACTTCGTCTAAATGACAGTGATAATTGATGAACAGAATGTCGGGGGCATAGTTGTCGAGACGTTGTTGATTATTTTAGAATTAAAAAGTAATCAACAACGCCTCTATAATCTTTCTTTTAGAAGTCACCATAATTAAACAGGAAGGGTTAAAACAGATTAATTATGTATATAGTTGTTATTACGATAACAATATTTTAAGTAGAGTTTTCACTAGGGTTTTGAGCCCTGTTTATAGGAGTACGGTGGTTGTGCCTAATAGTCGCGTTTCCCCTCCAATTAAGCGTTAAGCTTGTAGCTTGTTGTAGAAGAGACACAACAGCCGCGGGTAGGTTTAAGGATTGAAACGGGGGTTTTAGATTAAGCCATTGGGTCCGGAGTAGACAAAAATATATATATTTATACTCTTCATTCTACACCACAAGAGATCAAAACATACAAACGGAAAAAGACGTACGTAAATGGCAGTGTTATCGCTAAGAAGCGATTTCTTCCACTCAACCTTTAGGACAAGAAATTATTCGAAGTGATTGGCAGGTGGTGAAAAATTGAGATACCAAACAATTTTTAACTCGCACAAGTATTTATTTCCTCTTTTAAATTGAATATTTCTATAAATAAGGTATAGTATAATTTATTTACAATGTGCGCCATGAAAAATAGAATCTAAAGTGAATTAATTCATGAAAAGATAGACTCGGTCTTGACATCTCCTCGCGTTGACCCCTATAAAGTAATCTTACTAAGACTTTGATAATCACAGGCGCCAATAGGTCTACCTAATCAGAGCCTGAAGAATGGATGGTTTATCGGAAAACCACTTATATAATAATATTTGATGTCCGTGACCGATACCAGATTTCATGAACTGCTTGTTTAGACATTTTTACTCTGATATACCTATATGTATTAAAGATAATTATGCAGTTTGGTTACTTTCCCAAAAATGCATATTTCTGTTTTTTTCTTCTCAAAGGTGTTGTTTGCTCTCTAATGAGTGATATTACACGCATTTCTGTGATAAAACAAAAAATAACCGCGAAGATATCGCACTGGTTCAACACAAAACACTTAATATTTATAACTCGAAAAAAAACTAGATAACCATGCATGTGTGTTGCAAAAGGGTAGTATATCTGGTCACGCGACTCTTTTTGCCGTAACCCACATTCACCACGCGAGCGCAACATAATCTGACTCACGGTGTGGATTGCGAATCTGTTCCGGGGTTATTTATGTCATTCGCGAGATGATATAGCCGGAGACATTTGAACACATTTTTGGGTAGGTTTTAGGTAATTTGAAATTGCGAACAAATAGCATTTTATGGAGCCATGGTGATTGATGTTATTTTGAAACTTCGTAGTAAATAGAATGTACAAAAAACAGACCAGAAAATATATCTTAGGTAAATTGGATTTGTAAAGTTTTATGATAGGTATTTCTGTCACCATGCTTTTTCATTTTTGCCTATTTTAACTCGCAACTTCATTTCCTGTTTTTTGTGATCGAAAAACAGAAGCCTCAGCTATTTTAGAACTAGCCTCTCCACACTCGCTACTAGCTTACACGTTTGCCGGAACGAGCCAGGGCTGCCACGCAGGGGTCAAGGTATTTTTTTGAAGTTGATGTAAAAACTTCTTTGAAAGTGCATCGGGCATTATTTAAATGAAAAAAAAAACATGGAATTGACAACCTCGTAACCGACATCTGGCGATTCGTTTTCACTTCACGTCCCTGTTTCTTATATAACAAGAAAAATCAAACAAGCAGTTATCTTGAATGTTAGTGACACCCAATGGACAACTGCAGTATCAGAAGTCTCGTAGATGTGTTGCTAGCTTTTAAGAAATTATAATATAATAGAATTTTTCATATCATGATCATTCAAAAACGAAAACCTCAAAAGAATATTTTAAAAATACAAAAAGTCGCAGAAGGGGATGATATGCAACTAGACGTGGCCGAGACTTCCTTCCTTCCTTCCTTCCCGAACCAGTAGTTCCTGAGATTAGCGCGTTCAAGCAAGCAAACAAACAAACACTTCACCCAGCCGCGATACGAACTGCTTAACCTAGCGATCGACTCTAATGCCGGCCACTGATTAAGCTACAACCTCCTTAGCAGCATTGAAATATATTTTTTAAATATTTCGTTCACAGCCCTACCAAATAAAGATGCGCGGGTCGACGGCCGACCAAGAGCCCAATGGCAAAAGAAAACAATGTGACAGCTTAAGACGTCCACCTCGCCTCCACTCCAAGTGTTACATTACAATAACAAGCACCGGCACAAGTGACACTTCTATTACCACGGCATAAGAGCTAAAATAATGCTTTTGCAGCATACAGTAGCACGAGATAAGCTCGTACGTGATCTTTGTTTTGTTTGTTAATTAAATTGTATTTTTGAGTAGAGAACCTCAGCGGTTTAACGGTAGAAAGCGGTCTGGTATACGTAAGGTGCTAGTTCTATCCTCGAACCTGTATAAGAATATAAGAATCTCAACAGCCCAGCGGCAGAAGGGATGGACTCAAATTAGCAAGGTACTCGGTTCAAATCCTGACGTCGCTCGGGAATTGTCGCATCTACTTCTAACGCAAGCTTGTAGGGGAAGGAGGGGAATACCTAAAAAGTAATGCTAATATATATTCTTTACAAAGAAATGGTATGGTAGACCCAGTCTACTGAAGCACCTAACACAATCTTTAGACTTCGAGAGGATATGACGAAATTTAGACCTCAAATTAAGTCTGAACATGGCCAAAAAAATTACAAAAATTAACCATCAAAATAAGATTAACCATACCGTACCAACCAGGAGTAGGCAGACAAATATAGACACACAAAAATACTGTTTGGGAACTAATAAAATTAAAAAATCTCTGAAACTTTATCAAAAAAAAAGATGGAAAACACAATGGCCTTGAAAGAAGGCAGTAATTTAAAAATAACACACAAACACATTAATTTTATTATGTGTATATCTATAAAGATTAAAGCGTAAGGTACAATAATCAAAACTCGAAAACCGCGGGACGGTCAAAGACGACATGTAGCGAGTTTATATTTAGAAGACATCCTATACGAATGGATTTTTCGATGTGGCCCCCGGAGCAGAAAGCAGAGTCACTGCCCACTGCGCCAACGGACCAGCCGAATAAATAATATAAAGGTATGGACTGAAATCCTCAAGGTATCCGGTTCAAACCCCACCGCCGTTGGGGTATTGTATTCCTCTGTCCTTTAGTATGTTCAAAATTGCTAGTTTTTAGGAATTACAAGGAACTCTTATAATTTCGCTCTGTCCGTCCGTCTGTCGGCCCGTAAGGTGGTCCCCCCCTCAGCATTTCTAAACTATTAGACGTAGAGACTTGAAATTTTCCATGTTGATAGAACATGCTAAAAACTGATTAGGAAAATTATTCTGAATGAATTGGGCAACAACTTTTGAAGTTATATAACAAATACACGAAAACCATATGGGTATTATGAGTGGAAGTATGAGAGCTCAGAATGGGTAGCAGGTGTGCATAGGAAATATGAGCAGTACGAGTAATCTTTAGTGCTGTAAGTAGTAAAATAGGTACTTAGTAATGAATGAATGAATGGAGGAACAAATAAATGAGTCGATAAATTAATAAATGAATGACTGAATGAATGTGTAAATGTAGGAATGAACAAACGAATGGATGAATTAATAAATGAATGAAGGAAGGAAGGAACAAATGAACGAACGTACGAACAAACGAACGAACGAACGAATGAATGAATGAATGACTAAATGAACGAATACATGAATGATATAGTTGGTAATGCGGGTAGAATCAGCTAAGTGCCTACTGACGCACATGGACATCTCCTTCTCCCGTTCATATTCATATACAATATGAACGGGAGACGGAGATGTCCATGTGCGTCAGTAGGCACTTAGCTGCCTGCTGCCGGCTCGCTAATCTATATAGTAGATTTAACTACAGTTAAATCACACATCTTTCAAATGTTTCGGCAATTTGAATATTAAACATTCTGTATTTATTTTGCAAAATACCATTGCAAGTTGCCACCGACAATTGATAAGCGATTTTAAGCATTAAAATTAACATATCTTACTGGAGGCTAGATCCAAAATAATGTGGATTGTAAATTTTCCGATGACTTCTGAACTGTGTGATTTTTCTATTTCAGGCGTACTGGAGAAGAAGCAATGTTAATATCTGTTTTACTTTAATTCACATTTTTATAATAAGAAATTATGGTGTAATTATCGGAGCCAATCACCATTGAGGAGGTCGTAGCTTAATCAGTGGTCAGCATTTGAGACGATCGCTAGGTTAAGAGTTATTACCGCGGCTGGATGATGGATGGGTGACCTATTCTAACACTGGTTGTCAAAATTTGTTTCGATCGCTAGGTTAAGCCGTTCTTACCGCGGCTGGATGATGGATGGGTGACCCATTCTAACACTGGCTGTCAAAATTTGTTTCGATCGCTAGGTTAAGCCGTTCTTACCGCGGTTGGATGATGGATGATTGACCCATCCTAACATCTGGAAACGATTAAATTGGTGAAAATTCAAATTGTTCTGGCTAAGCTTAATTGGACATTAGATGAAATTTGTTTTATTCATGAAGTTATATTTATATAAGATTTATCGTTAAAATTGAAATCGTAAACAAGAAACCAAGACTGACACTCCGAGAGTCCTACTTAACTGACGAATCTTTAGAAATGGCGGTAACGGTGACGTCAAAATCAAAGTCAAGGAACGGTAACGATGACGCGTGTTCAATGATTTTTGTTTAGACAACTTTTTCGCTAAATAAAAATCATGGAACGCGCGTCAAACACATATGGGACGCGCCGGCCAAATTCGGCTACAAGCATGGCACTACCTCTAATTAACTAAGACCTCACTTTTCACCGCACGTGGAAATCCTACAAAACAACGTATTGAGGTAGGTTTTATATTTATTATAGTATGTAGTAGAAAGATAGTTGAAAGCTTCGTTTGTAATTATAATAATAACAATACACTTTTTTTACGTAGACATAAGATCAAATTCTAAAATCTGACAAGGAGTAGCATACAAAATTATAAAGTCCTTGATCTTCGACCAAATACAGACATTATATTATACCAAAAATTCCGTCTGCCTTAAAGTTGAAGTACCATTTACAAATCAATATTCAAATTTCATTCCACCCAACCAAAAATTTTTGTTTTACAGGCTAGTTTTTACGCCCGATTCTATCCCTGGTAATATCAGGGATTTTGTGTAATACTCGAGCGCCTCAGACCATATAGGAAGAATCCTTGCACCCTATAATGTACCCCCACCAAATATGAACTCTTAATACAAGTGGGTTGTTTAGGACCTTTAGAAAAACTCGGGAGCGTCAGATTATGAAATGGTAAGTTAATTAAATACGCATAACTTTACATTTCAATTATCTCACGAATTCAGCGTGAAATAAGTAAATGGGAGAGTCACAAAGTTGTAAAAAAAAAACGTCGACTCGTCGCCTGTCAAATATTCGATGCGGGTAATTTTTTTCTTGTGAAGGATTTGCCTTACTTTAAAGGATTAAGGAAAAAATATAATCTGACGATTATGTCGAAACAATCATACTTATCTGCGAAATTTTTAACGTATCTCAAGCTTGAAGTGTTCATGTAAATTTTTGTGTTAAACTTGCTCTAACGTATCGCATCGTATACGCATACAAGACAGCGTTTAGCGTTGTATTCGGCAATGTCGGATATTTTTGTTAAAATAGGAAATTCTAACATCATAACATCATATATTTATTTATTATTTAAATATTATCTATTGAACCCGCCATACTTTGTCCTGCCCGAACGTTGGCTCACTTTTATTATTGACATTGAATAGAAAACATAGCGCCATCTATTGGTCGCTAACCCCACCGACCGCCGTCCAGTCGCTCTTATTATTTGCCCCTGCATTTCAAATCTCTCATATCCCGATACGCGCCAGCGACGCGCTTATCGAGATCGTAATGGTTGTGTTTTCAAATACCGAATTCCTGTCGGTTTTTCTATGTTTACTTTTTTTTAATTAAATGTAAGCATTAAATACTATACGTAGGCGTTTATTGAATTGCTTTAATGTGTGAATAAGTGTAAAAAAATGTAATCTACTTAAATTCGAATGCACCACTGAAGGCGTTTTTACTTAAAATTTTTGTTTTTTTTTTTACATATTTACTTGGACAGTTCATAGTAAATAACTGTAAGACTCCTATGTCACGGTATTCTTATAACGCATTAATACTGTTCTATAACATATAAAATATTATATTATGCGCATTCAGAGTCAGGAAGTATAGCTTGTCTATATAATATATCTATTACTTTATTCCAATATAGATGTTGTCATTCCTTATTACTGCACCTGTTAGTGGCAATATCTCTGTCTCTATTTAGGTTTTTGTGAGGAGGTTACATTAATAAACTTAGCGTTTCTAATACCGAATAATACACATATTTAGTTTTATATATATTATATTCTTCGTCCACTGTACTATCTACACTTTATACAACCCACAATATCTACACACATTCTTTCGCCGCTCCTTCTATTGACCTTTGTCATTTGGTCTTTTAAAAAAAAAATCAATAAAATACCGAATAAGAAGGGTCATTTGTTAAAATTTATATGTAATTATTTTTACAGATTCTATTGGTTGGGACAAGTATTCTCAAAATATCGTGGAAGTAATTATTAAATTTTCTTTTCATTAGTGCAGAATATAACGAAACACTTTAGGAATCTGGGACACACAGATAGCTTGATTAATGACCTTGTCGTCTATAAAGATTGCATATTATTTGGTTGTAAGTTTAGAAGACATTGAGACACGGGGAATGCTACTGCTGCTGGATTCTTTCTATGTTTATTTTTGTCTTTATTTTCCGTTAATCTATGGAGCGGGAAACTCTTGAGGGCATGGGGGCTGAATATGGCTCAGTGTGTCGAATCTTAACTATATGCCAATGATCGAACATTCTTTAGGAAATTTGCTTGCTTGCATTCAGGTGTAAGCGTACTTGTGGCAATTCTAGCTTAAGGCAGGGTGCACATTCAGGAGGCTGTGCGTCTTGCAAACTGGTTTCATCTACTTTCAATTGTTCGAAGGCCTTGATACTAACTAGCAAAGGAATAGCACAGTGGCATTTGGTATCGGTTAGTGCGCCTGCGCTTACATAACACACCTGCCATATCGGGCTGAACCTCGCGCCCGCTCGCTCATTCTATGAATTGCTTGTAGGTCAAAGACCTTAGCCATTATTTCATTCCACTTGGCACTCGATACACTATCGGTGGCTAGATTTACACAGCCAATATAAATTATTTATACTGCAGCAATAAAAATAAATCCAACGTCAAATGACTTACTAGTTCTAATGGGGATAAATTCTCGTGATTAACTGATGTATGACAAATAAAAGTATGAGCGATATTCGCGAACTATTTTGCAATACATATCGCACAGGCACACTTAACCATAAAGTGACCTAACTTTAAAAAGCAAATTTTTGGGAAATCGCAAGAAACGTTTTGTCATTTACGACTTATTCCGCTTATAATTAGATAAAAACGGCAGTTAAGTAACAAATTGTGTATTTTAATAATAGTTAATGAAGTGATTTATTCTATTGAAATGTTATTTTATGATTTTTTCGTCATTTTCCCTTAAAACCTATATTATTAAAAAGACTAAAATAGCTCTATCTCAGTGTTACATGGAGATATCTAAATAATTCTTAGATTGGTAAATAGAGGATGTTGAAACGAAGCTGTATGTATCTTGAGATCAGTTTAGACCTAACGTAATCTGTCAGTTTTCGGTCGATATAGATAACTTTTATTGGCTTTATGGTATTCATTTCAACGGTAGAACAGTCAGTAGTATTTTGTAATGGATTACCTCCGATTCCTAATTCACTCGAAACAATTATGATTTGTCGATATTTCGAACAACAAACAAAATAATTATCCTGGTACGTACTCGTTATAAATAGATCATAATGTTATGACCACGAAGACTTAAGTATAAAATTTTTAATAGCTCGAAACGAGTTAAATCTTACAATGCAGTCTTCAATCCGTCACCCTTACGTGACCGGGCAATATGCGTGTATATTTAAACCACGTAATAAATTTCAAATAATGTAAATTAGTGGTATTATAATCTGTAAATAAACTGTTGAAAAACATTCACGTTTAAAGCGGTTAATTTTTGAAGTGTTCACTTCCCTTTACAGACATTCTCGGCTAAGGAAGCAAGGTTGTGAAGTTACTTCGTTTTCCGCGTTTTTGTCTTAAATCCTTTAACATCCCTAAGGAGTCGACTGCTGGTAAAAGGGGAGCCATTTTAAACACTGAGCTCTCAACGATTGTGCTCACGGCCCGATAAAAATTTAAACACGCTTTCACGCCTCATCTTGTTAAAAACTGAATTACTTCGCAGTGCTTTCGAGACATTTGAGGGTAGATGTAAAAAGTTTAACGTGGGATTTCCTTATATAAAAAAAAACATGTTACTTTATCTTACACGACTTTTTCAGCGTGATTTCAGTAAGTTTGTTAAATTTTGAGGGTTTCCTACATTCCTAATTATTCAGCTCAAAACAAAGTAGCCTATCTTATTCCTTGGAAAACCAGGTATCTACCAGTTAAAGTCCCGTTCAGACCGTTCAAGCCGTCTCGGAAATTACGCGGCACAAACAGACAGACATACAGACAAAAATGTTTTAACTCATGTTTTTGCTATAGGCATCGTATGTACAGTAATATGCCACTAGCCAAAAATAGTAATTTCAACGTTAGAAAAACAATCGAATGTTATTTATACGTATGTATAACTGTACATCGAAAAAGTCTCTTGTTTCGTGGCTTCCTGAATGCCCTGATATGGAGTACTACTAATATTTTATTTACTGAAGGCACAGAAGAGGCAGTTAGTCCTATTTCTTAAATAAAGGCCCCCTTATCTGAGGTTTTCTATATTTGCCCCAAGACCCAATGTCCCTGTATTATTGCTGAAGTATTACTTATAATCATTTTCATAGAAGGTACAGGGCGATAGTCTTATTTCTTAAGCTGAAGTTTGTTCCCCTTATCCGAGCTATTCAATGAACACGTCAGATATTTCTCAATTTGCCCCAAGGGGTCTGAGATTACTGCCAACAATGGACAAGACCCCACTTGACTCGTAATAAATCGTAACTAGTTTCTCGCTACAGTGTTTAGGGTTGAGCAAGACATGCCTAAAATGCTAAATAGAGATAGAATTTAAATAGACCTAGACGTTCCCGTACCGAATCTGTATATAATTATACTACCTGTACCCTCGCATTCGTCCTCATAAAATTAGGTAAAAAAAAAGATTCCATTTTAGTGTGATGATATATTGCCTATAGCCCTCCTCGAGAAATGGGCTATCTAACACTGAAGAAATTTTTCCAATAGGACCAGTAGTTCCATAGATTATCGCGTTCAAGTAAACAAACAAACTCTTCAGCATTATACATTACTAGCTGTGTCTGTTATTTCGTCCGCGTAAAATTAGGTAAAAAGTAGATTCAATTTTACTGCGATGCTATATAGCTTATAGACTTTCTCGATAAATGGGCTATCTAGCACTGAAAGAATTTTTGAAATAGGATCAGTAGTTCCTTAGATTATCGCGTTCAAGTGAACAAAAACCTCTCCAGCTTTATACATTAGTATTATAAAGAGATTTTACTTTACACAATTCCCTTGTGGAATCAGTTGCCTGCTTCGGTATTTCCGAACGGATACGACCTTCAAGAAGAGAGCATACTCATTTCTCAAAGGCCGGCAACGCATCTGTGGTCCCTCTGGTGTTGCGGTTGTCCATCGGCGTCGGTAGTCACTTGGATGGAAGCCGGCTGCTCGTTTGCCCCCTATTACCAGATTATATGTAATGGATTTAAACCCCATTTATAAAGGATTATCCTTTTTTTAGAAATGGCTACATGATCAAATCTTAATTTTCAAAATAGAACTTCCCCCTTAATAGAACAAATTATTTTTTATATTAACGCTCTATGACACTGACGTTTGTTTGATTTATCGTACTAAAAGTAATAAAGCAGCAGTCGTTTAAGAGTGACTGCATTTCACACATCCTATTATTTATATTTCAGATATTGTAGATATATATGCTTTGAGAAACTTAGTAGACAGACTATTGCTAGCAGTAGATTAATTTTGATTGAAGGTAGGAAAAAATAAAAAATTAGGTAGGCTTCATTTTTTTATAATACCATTCCAAAACAGGGGACTTACTCTTGACAGAATCGAATCTAATTTAATTCGATCTTACGCCAATTGGTAATTTTGAACTCGTAACTAGAGTGCGCGATCGAGTGAGGTGGTCGTGGCCTAATCAGTTCTCAAAGGCCGGCAACGCATCTGCGAGCCCCCTGGTGTTGCAGTTGTCCATGGGCGTCGGTAGTCACTTAGGTGACCGCCTGCTCGTTTGCCCCTTGTTATATAAAAAAAAAAAAAATAGAAATTTAAACGTCTCTGGAACAGGGATGGGAACGGGGAAAAGTATTGTATAGAATTATAATAGTAAATAGTGAGTACTCATATATAAGTACTTAAATATTTATGTTAAGACTGAAAATTCTTCATTAAACATCAAATAACTACCTACTTGTCTCTTTCAGGACCATAGTGCGTTTGATGAATATGAAATAACAGCAAACGGGTCATTACGGAGACAGCTGTTTTTTGAAGAGCACAATAATATTCAAATTTGGTTAAAATAAACAGGAATTTTTAAAGAAAAGTTACTCATCTAAGTATATCTACCGCGTTCATTAAAAAGCTATAGAAATAATAAATAAACGGTAGACAAGCGAATCGTTCAGGTGGATAGAATTTTAAATATATTTTCAATTCAATGTTCTTTTTGACGGTTAATTAGATGTTTTTTTTTTATATTTAGTCCGGAATGAAATGATGGATTTTAGGGTTTGCAATGGTGGTGGAAGGTTGTTCCAGCATTTTGATGCTGCGTACTTGAAGCTTCCACGAAATGCTGCAGTCTTATGAACAGGAGGAACGTTAATGTCAGAATAATTCTACTGTACGTGTGTATGTCAACAATACCATCACTCGACGTGACAGCATTGTCGTCACTTCACGCCGATCTTATGACAGACGTACTGATACCCCGACGGGCCAATTCGGCTATAACACATTGCACTTACAGGCACCCTAAACTCCCATCTCTTATCGTGTTAACGTCCACCAATAGGATTCGTTAACGCAATTCTCAATTATGGTAGCACTGGTCTTAAGATATTTCATTGGTGCCGCCATTACGACCGACTAATAACATTTGTCTAACGTCATGTTTATCATGGTGGCAATAGACTTTTAACACAGATAATAATAAGCTTTTTACTAAAGATAAGTCAATACAAGTTCTTTTATAATTTAAATTATAATTATAACTAACACATTTTTAAATGTGCTATGTTGTACTTGACGGAAGACTAGGTCTGGACGTTAATAAACGAACTCGTAAACGTATCTCATATACATTACTGAACCAAAAATATAGTCATACTTGAAAGTATTTTCAGCATCACTAAAAAAGATGAACTTGTGTGAACGGTTTTAATTCAATAATTTGATACACGTAGAAAAAGATGTGATTGTGTATAGTCGACCAAAAAATCGGTTTGTCGCGCTAAGGTCGAATGTCATTTGCACGTCAATTAGTTAAAATGTTTGCATGTAGTTGTTATGCATTATGTTAATTTCTAACAATAACCCCTAGCAAGATTTTCTTTAAGTAGGAGCTGTCATCAAAATGATAATTCGAAAGTAACCCAACGTTCGGGCAGGACAGCTTCTCCCGGATCCACTAGTCTGTATGTAAAAAAACCGGCTATACAGACCTTTTTCACTCCTCCTTAAGCGCTTGACCAATTTGAACGAAATTGTTTTCACATATTCCAAGGAAAATAACTAAATCGAATAAAATAAATAATCGAAATAAAATGGAGCTGGGCAGGACACATGGCTAGATGTGTCTTACCTAGTGACGTTATTCGGCTACCACTGTTTTAAGTACCTTCCGAAATTCGGAGGAAGCTGGATATTTGAAAAAGGTTAGAAACTTAGAGTACACAAGCAATCTATTAGAATGGGTCACCCATTTATCACCCGGCTGCTTTATAAGCTTAGAAGAAGTAGCAAGAGGTAATATACGAATTATGTAGCAAAAAGTTCTGTGTTATTTCACTAAAAGTAAAGAAACGTGCCTAGCTTACGTATAACCTCGAAAGGTCTACGTGCCACTAGAAAAAAATATGAAAATTACCTCTTTGACCTTTTCCAGTGAAATAAAAATAAATGATTGAACGATTGACCGATGCTACTAATCCATTAGGAATGGTCAATTGTTACTAAGACTCTTGAGACTTTATTAATATTAATCAATAAGCTAAATGATATATAAGCTTATTATGTTTTGGGGGCCCTAGAAATAGCACCACAAATTATATGTCAACATTTACTGGCACTTGACAATACGCATCTGCTTGCCTCCTGGTCGTGCAGATGTCCATGGGCGTCAGTAGGCACTTAGTTGCCAGCTGCCTGCTCGTTTACCCCCTTGCAACATAAAAAAATATATCGTGCCTTGCGTGCTCTAACACCTGCACATAGAGGGATTTAATGGCTGCATCAGATAGAGCCATTCATGTGGCCACTGTTTGGGCCGCTACTGTATAACTACTAATTCCTATGAAGTTTATCATTGAATAGATAAACAGGAGTTCGCTTTTAGGTTACTGAATCGAATCCTGCATCGAAACCCTTTTTGTGTATATAAAACAGGGGACAAACGGACATACGGGTCACCTAAGCGACTACCAATACCCATGGACAACGGATTTACTCACAGGAAGAACTAGAATTAAATTATTAATTAAACGCGTAGAATTACTATAAACACCAAGAAATTTAAGCCTCTCTTTTAAGTAATTTGGAGAGCTTGGGATAAATAACACACAGTACAGAAGCGAGAGGATGTTCATGTTCCGGCGAAGACGAATGGGAAGCCATTTGAGCCTTTTGCGATATTCGGATACATTGTCATATTTGCGAAGGCCGAATATGAACCGAATGGCAAGTTTTTGGAGTCGCTCAAGCTTATTTAACTGGTCCTCGGTGAAATTAGTGAAACTTGCGTCGGCATAGTCGAGAATAGAAAGAAGGAGAGACTGTGCAAGCATAATTTTGGTAGGAATTTTTGATAATGTCGTGGTAGCAATCGATACTAGGGTTGATGCTTACATGGATTTTATAATTTTTGATGATTGATAGTTGATGAGTAAAACTGACCCTGACTGAAAAAAGTGCTTCAGAAAGTTTGAAATTATGAGGCTTTATTCAATGTGAATCACGTCTTTCCAATATCCTCTTTTCCAAATGTTTGAAAAAATTTTAGAAAGTTATGGTTTGTTTTGTAGGCTGTCAAAATAGGAATCGTCTACTGTTTCGCCTTTATGTAAGAAAAATTCTAATAATGGATTCGAATTTTTCTTATACAAAGGTACATTTGATCTCAAAGACGATGTAGGAATTTTATAATGTTGGAGCCAGACATAATTTGATATCTATTTGTGAGGTATGATTTTATGATTTTGTATGCTGTTTCAGTAACACCTATATTATTTAATTTCTTTAAAAGTATTTCATGGCTAACTGTGTCAAACGCTTTCTTTAAGTCAATAAATACACCAAGTGTTATTTTACCTTCATCAATTTTTTGTTTTATATTTGTAACTAAATCAACAGTTGCACATACAGTATTAGATTTAGGACGAAAACCATATTGTTTTTCAAAAAGATAACCGTTTGATGAAAGGAATATATTAAGCCGATTCTGAATGATCTTTTCAAATATTTTGGATATTACCGGGAGTACTGATATAGGTCTATAGTTACCAGGTTCCATTCTGTTCCCCGATTTATAAACAGGACTTACTTTCGCAATTTTTAACGAATCTGGAAAATTACCTTCATTAAAACATTTATTAATACATATTACAAGATTTTCAGCTATATTTAATTTTATACTTTTAATTATTTTAGTAGAAATACCATCTATACCAGAACTAGTGTTTGTATCTAAACTGTTAATTATTTTTATTATTTCTTCTACATCGGTTGGTTTCAATTGAGATAACTGTGTAAAATTACTCTGAGGTTTATGGTAGGCTGCTAACTGTATTAAATTATGGTATTTTTGAGGGATTTTATTTGCTAATTCACTACCTATCGTAGCAAAGAAAGAGTTAAAAAATTCACAAATATCTTTAGTATCTGTAAGTACACCGGACGGGCTCAATAATTTTATAGCCATTTGTCTATTTTCAGTATTATTATTCGTTAGTTTGTTAATAAGTTGCCACATTTTTAAAGGATTTTTTTGACAATTCATAAAACACTTATAATAGTATTTGTCTTTAGTCGATTTGATGCTAGTGTGAACGTTTCTTCTTTGTGTGTAGAATTTGTTTTTTAATTCTTCATCTTCGGGTGTTAGTTTTAATTTATACCAAATCTTGTTTCTTATATCTATTTCATTTATTAGGCTCTTTTTTATCCATTCTTTAAGTGGAGGATTTAATATTTTGATTTTACATATCTTATTCCTGGCAATTGCATTTAGCAAAGCAACTTCCAGTTCTTCATACCTTTCCATCTTATTTGTCGCAAATGTATCTCTAACAGTATTGCAAAGACTTCCATAGTCTATAGCATCATATTCAACTCGCTTCAGAGGTTCTGGGGTATGTTCGTATACTTCCAAGTATATTTGATTATGATCTGAGATGGCAGATTCAATTATTGTCAGTCTGAATGTATTATTCTGTAGATCTGAGCAAACATGATCTATAATCGATTTTGTAGACACTGTTTCGCGCGTGCAGTGTTCTGAGCAAATTTTATTTAATATTTTTATGCCATTTTGTTGTAAAATCAGTTTGTAATCTCTTATAAGTTTTTCTTTGCTTAGTAGGTTTAAATTAAAGTCACCGAAAACTATAAGTCGTTTTCTTTTTGAGAGATGTAGATTGTAATCATCAAGGAACTTATTAACGGGCGATGAGGGCTGTCTATAGATGGCTCCTATATCTAAAGAAAATCTATTTATATGTACCCACAAGAAATGGTTACCCTCTATACATTGCTCATCTACGAGGTTATGATTTAGATCATTATGAACGTATATGGAAACTCCGCCTCCCCGTGAATTGGTCCTGTAGTTAAAATAATGTGTATAGTTAGGGATATTCAATCTTTGTGCTTCTAGTTCGTCTTTAATCCACGTTTCTGTAAGTACAACCACGTGAAGAATGGTCTTAAAAGACTCGATTACACATCTAAGTTCGTCTAGCTTACCGGGTGTAACTAAACTTCGTATATTGGCATATAAAAACTTCAAAGGTTTTTTATTAATCTTCATATCAGTATAACTATTACAGACTTCGTGCGTTGTAAGTTTCTTATAATTATAAATATTTATTGTATTTTCTCCCTCATTTAGTTTTTTGACTGCTCTTTTACAATTTTAGGGTTTCCTTTTATATATTTTATAATCAGATCGTTTTCTCCCTTTTTTGTGCGCTCGTTTAGTTCTTCTCGTAAATTTTTCATAATTTCTTGTTGGATTGGTGTTTGATCTGAATAGATTTTAAAATTATCTTTAAGGTTCGATTTGTTTTTAAGTAAAGTCTTAGCTACTTCCGATGAGGCAAAAATGGCTTTGAGAGGTCGTGTTTTCGTTTGGTCATATTTTCCCAAACGAAAAATTTTATTAGGATTTGGACAAATTGGATAAATAGTTTGTAGAACTTTCATGGCCTGATATCTATCGGATTCTCTTCTTCTTTCCGTATTTTCCATGTGGGGTTCGGTAATCCCATATATAATAATATTCTTACTACGTTCTAATCTCTGCTCTACTTCAGTTATTATATCGACTGGGGCTATTAATGCCGAATCTTGCCTAGCAGAGGAAGGAGGACAGCTTTGAAATAACTGAAAATCATTTTCAAGATGTTTTATTTTTTCTTGATGATTATTTACAGCGCTTGTAAGATTTTCAATTTGTGTTCTAAAGTTATTGTTCTCAGTAACTAATTGGTCTGTTATGGCCTTTATATCAGACAATTGATCTTTAATTGAAGATATATCATTTCTTATCATGTTAATGTTTTCCGTTTGAGATTTACTAAAATTTTTGAGCAAACCAATGATTTCATTTTTAAATTCATTGAACTGAATCGTAAAATCTTTCTCCGGTGCTTTTCTTTGTCGAAGAGATTTGGTTTTGGATTTGACTTCCATAATTCCTATAGCTGACAGGTCAGGCTCAGAGCTGCCACTTTTTCCATTCATACTCATATTAGAATTGTTATATGTTATTTTAAAAGAATTTTAGACCAAAAAAGTATATATTTTAAGTTCCTATTCACTTTATGGATTTTCAAATCTAATCTATATTATTGAATTTTGTTAGGGTTATTTTAATAATTTTTTTTTTTTTTTTTTTTTTTTTTTATGGTAAGAGGAAAAAGTCTCCGCTAACTTAATGTGTCCTCAATCTCTCGACGCAAGGATGGTATTATAGTTGAAGACGGTGATGCACAACTTGCTAGCTGTCTCTTTCACTCCACGCTATTTTATGTTATTTTCACTAAACCGTTAATTTGAAAAAGTATATTTAAAAAACTTTACTGGTTATTGATGAGTAAAAACAAAAACCTTTAGCACTTCACTTTAAATAGTCATATATCATTATATTTAGTAAGCAAATAAACTTCTCAGAGTGTAGCGGGATTATTTAATTATAAGGTTAACGGAAATTTTGTTATTTGAAGATCCAAGTGTTTTTAAGAAATTATTATAATATGCCGGTTCTTTTCTTTAGATAACATTGTCACTTCAAGTTTACACTATATTAGTTTTATATATAACGGTTTGAACCTGGTACCTTGCGGATTTTAGTCCATACCTTATACCGTTGAGCTATTGAGGCTCTACATTTATATACAGGTAAACCTATCAGTGGCTTTTAAAAAACGCTTCCCTCGTGTGATATAATTTAAAAAACTTAAACCTCAAATTAACGAAAGTTTTATAACAACTTTAACTTTTTGTTTATAACAACTACCTTTCAATTTAGTTCACTAGTAAGCGTCTCTACTTACATACTTTTTACCAGGAAATGAAGAAACCGACTAGATAGTTGTTTTATGCACCTGCTGAGATATTTAATATAACTCGTTTGTAGTCGAAAATCGCCCACAAACTTTTTTGCGTGCGACATATATTGTTCTCTAACAAATTATCAGAGGGTCTAGCACGAACATTCTCGATAGTTTTACTTACTTTTACGTTCGAAACCGAACTTCGCATGAAACAATATTGCTACCGTTTTACACAACTTAGTTGCTAAATATCGCTAGCTAGCAAGAATATTATCAAAATGAGCACGTATCGAATCCTCGAATTTACGGAAGTCGTGTAAAGTGGAAGTATGAACCTTCATTTGACGTTTCGTTTGGAATGTAAAAGTAAGTAAAACTATCGAGTATGTTCGTGCTAGGCCCTCAGTATGTTAGTCACTTACAATCAGATGAAAGCGAACCGTTTGCCATCTTTGATAGACATGATGCCGCAGGATTTGAACATATGGGTCGTCATCCGTACAGCGCCATCTAGTTTTGCTTTGGTGTAACCTTTTCCACTTGACATCATTGTCATCTTGCTATGTAGCAGCCGCTACACCTCTATTATTTATTAGTCTATAAAGAGATTAAAACAGTCAAGTTAATCTATACTAATGTATAAAGCGTTTGTTTATTTACTTAAATGCGTTAATCTCAGGAACTACTGGTCCGATTTGAAAAATTCTTTCAGTGCTACATGGCCCATTTATCGAGGAAGGCTTTAGGCTATATTTGGCTGGCCCGTTGGCGCAGTGCAAGAATTAAAATTTTGTGCCTAGCTTTAAATAAGCACATAGTAAATAAATTTATAGAATTACGACCAGCCACCGTCCTGCCGTTGGACCCTCCTAACCAGAGGCCTATCAAACCATATTTTGTCATGGTGCTAGCCACCATGAGAAATCTAGTGCTTGCTTTCAACGATGCTTGTCTTCCACAAGGCCCTCCAATTATCCCATCTTCTAGACTATCATTAGATGTGGACGCTCGTAAATCGCTCATTGCATATAAAGGGATGCAGACAATGTCATTTCCTCTCTAAAGGCCTCGAACAACCTCATTCGTCAGCAGGAATAAAAAGCTACAGGAATAACATTGTTTAGCTTGTAGCTACATAACTAGATGGCAATGATGTCAAGTGGAAAAGGTTACACCAAAGCAAACTAGATGGCGCTGTACGGATGACAGTTATTTAACAAATACGTTTATAGCGTATCAGATACGGAACCCTTCGATGCGTGTTATTTAGATATATATATCGAAAGTAATAGGTTTCTCTTCATACAGTAATTATTAGAACATTGCTTGAGAACAGTAAAAGAAAAAGATGGTTCTGTGTAGTCGTAGACAACAAATATAAGGTACTAAAAAAAAAATTCGGTTTCCTTTAAAGTTTTACTTTCAATAACACTTTCTGGCAATTAACATTTGAATGATTCAGTAATTAATCTATCTTATTGACTTTAACAAAACCCTAAATATGTAAATATAAGTACCGCAATAAAACATCTCGCACATATGCACTTAACCTTAAAATAGCCATAACTAACTCGTGAGTTTATAGAGATTGTGGGAATATCCGATGGATGGACGACATAAAGAGGGTAACAGAAGGAAGAAAAAGAAGAATCGTCCAGTGCTTTCATTTCTGCCATATTTAAATTCATGTTTAAATAGTATTTAAATTAGTTTTATCTGTGCCTTCCGAAATATGTAGGAAACATATTTCGGAAGGCACATAAAACTAATTTAAATCGGATAATTGAAAACCAGTATTAGAATCGGTCACCCATTAATCAATCAGCTCCGGTGCATACTACTTAACCTAGCTTCTTCCCCCTTGTAACATTAAAAAAAACATAGATTTTTGAATATTTTCAAAAACTTAGGGATCCGTATGAAAACTGACGCGCAAAACAAGTCAACGACCCGCGCCGCGCTACCCCTGTTACGTAATTTTAAGTTTTATTTACATTGCGGTTTGACGTAAAAAAATGAAGAAACTTGATTCAGATTTAAAATCGCATTGGGACAGATAGTAATAATGATATTATACAGTATTCAGTTTTAAAAAATGGTAAAAAAAGTTGTACTTTTCGAGAAAAACCAACGAAAAATTTCACCACCGAGAACTCTAGCATCGTGTACTGAACCCATGCCCATCCGGTACGGTGTCTTTTACACTCTAAATAAAAATAGACAACAGGTATAAAAATAAGCTTTATATATATTTTTTTAATAATAAAGGCAAATCCCACACCTCACTAAGAGATATTGCATACATAAAGCCCTATAGTAAATGTTACATATTGTGTTGAATTTGCAATAAATATGTCACGAAAATAAGTAAGCACCCTTCTTTGCTATGGCAACATCAATTTGATTTTATCACAAAACATGAAATGAGTGACAAAGATGGCGCTATACAAAGTCTGAGCGCTGCAATTAATTAATGGAGGGGCGTGCATTTTTAGACTGAGACATCTATATACTATTATGTACAGAAATGGACTATGGTTGCTTACTTATGTTTGTTTATTCTGTCTGTGTATAGATACTTTAAAGTATGACTTAGTACAATCTCTTTTATTTATAAAATGATGCATACATGGATATAACGGTTGCGTTTTAGTATAATGCTATCATTAATTTTGTCGACAATAACAAATTTTGCAACTAATTAATTTTTTTTTTCGTTTTCATATATTTCTAAGTGTAGCTGGGCAAAGGCCTCATAGATTAATAGGTTTGCTGTTTTTTTTAATTTTTCTAAAATAAAAAGTCAAAAATACGGAACTACGAAATTCCTCATACGTAATTAAGCACCTTATTGGTGCTGCTTTCCTGAAGAAGTACTTCTGAAGAAGAAACCCGTCTTCCAGAAGAATAAACTTATTTATTATTTAAATTCAAACAATACGATTTGCATTGTGTTATGGCGATGCTGGTGAGGAGGGTTGCGAGGAGCTTTTGAGAAGAAGGGTATAACTTACCTAAAAGTTGGTACATTTATCTGAGAATTAAAACATTAGGCATGTTAGTCTTATGTGAATTAAAAAATTAAGATTCAGTCCCAATTTCTACATCAAATTATCTAGAAAAAATTAGAGAATTTGGTTTTGAAAGATTTTGGTTGCGAGTATAAGCAGTTTTGAAGTGAAATAAATAAATATATACAGGACTATATGATGCACGGACGTCTGTTCCTAAGGTAGACAACTTAATGCCTGTGTTATACGTAACAGTCGCCTGTTACACACAATAATTTTTTTTGTAGAAATATATAAATACATAGATATAGATAATACTAATGCTAAAAAATAATATTGTTTTATGTAAGGTTTCATAGTCCACTAGTTGTTTCATTGTACCATTTTACATACACCACTCAATAAAGCTTCCAATCTTTGGCGGTTTTTTAGTCAACTAGTGTTTTAGAGTTGTGTAACTTTTTGTTAGGACCGTGTATGGTTAGTTTGCTTGGATATATTATATTTAGTGTTGGAAATAAAGGATATAAATCACTTGTTTGCACTTTGTCCTTATTGGTCTCAAGTGAATAATCACCGATATATTTAACATAGTGTGGGAAGGCACACCAAGGTGGAAGGTTTCAACGAGGAACGAAATGTGGGAGCGTAGGTCAATATGCTCAACTACCGCAAAGGAAAATCTTTGTATCCGGGCTAGTTGGCAAAATATATGGTTACTAAATCTTCTTCCTCTTAGGCGTTATGTTATGCTGATGACATACACTATTCGTTCGGTTTTTGAGAGTTCCCGATGGCCCTAACCCCTTTTTAAAGGTCGTTAACGCATCTGCAAGCTTTCTAGTGTTGCAGTTGTCCATGGGCGTCGGTAGCCACTTAAGTGATGAACCGCAAATCGTTTGCCCTTTACAATATATAAAAAAGCAGTAACATTTATCCCGATGGGTTCCGACCCACTGCTTTACGTGCCTTCCGAAGCTCGGAAGAGGACAGATAATTTTAAAATCAGTCTTACAACGGGTAACCCATCTATCAACCGGCAGCGGTAAGAACTGCTTAACCTAGCGATCCGCTCAGATCCAAGTCCATACCTCCCACGTATGTTGTTGTAACCCCAAATTCTCGGCTTTACAGTAGAGCGTTACAAACAAGTAAACTGTAATATAAAATACACTTTTTAATAAATTATTGTATACAAAATGTAATCGTCATTACTGAATGTATAATTGTGTAGACAAATGTGTTATATAATGAGGTTTTTATATCAATTTACATGTTTATAATGCTGCACTGCGAAGTTGGGAATATGGGATTAAAACAATTTACGTAGGAGGATTCGAAGTATGTTATAGCTAAATGTTGCTTTTTTATTATAGACACAGAGAATACTACAAATTTGCTTCTACGCGTAAAAGGTAATATTGAGTCTATTACAACTGGGCGTGCAGATGTCCATGGGCGCCGGTAGGCACTTCGGTGCGGTGGTGGATTTCAGTCCCCACCTTATACCGTTGAGTTATTGAAGCTTAAATTTTTATAACATTTTCTGTAACAAAAGCAAACCGACGGGCGTTTTATTGACTACCGATTCGTATGGACAACTGTACTACTAAAAAGCGCACAAATGCATTGTTGACCTTTTATATGAGAGCCTCAATAGTTCAACGGTATATATGGACTGAAATCCGCAAGGTACCCGGTTCAAATCCCACCGCCGTTGGGCTATTGTCGCACCCACTCCTAATACAAGCTTTTAATATTAGCTTAGTAGGAGGGGAAAAGGGAATATTAGACATTATTATTAGATACAAGTATTGTTCCTACAGATAAAAATCATAAAAGATAGTATACTGTATATATTACCTTACTAGCTGTTTCCCGCGATTTCCTCTGCTTAAAATTAAACTTGCGAGAACCCTTAGACCTCCTTAAATAAGAGAAATACTCTATTGAAAAATCTGTTTCCTCTGAGCAAAATTTCATCTCTAAGTCCCGACGTTTTCGAAAATTCGTGAAAGGCGATGTTTCGCATTTATATATTGTAATTATAGATTACTAGCTCTTACCCACGATTTCGCGTCATGTTAGGTGAAATAACAAATTGTCTTCATTGCCATTTTAACGATTGTGCTTAATGCTTCTGCCATTAAACTACCATATAGAGTACAGTCGAATCGAGAGCCTCCTTCTTCGAAGTCGGTTGAAATTATAATTTACAAAGTATTACCCAAAACGTTCATACTTATCTCTCAATTTGTAATAAGAATAAATCTTTTTTTTTCAATTTTGTAATTAATTGCATACTTAAGAATAAAAATATATGTTTCAATTAATAATTCCGTATATATACAAGGGCACAGGGCCGATATCTTGGCAAGAAATAGATTGCCATTTATTAAACAGCCGCGGGCCACAAAGAGAATGGCCGCGGGCCACAAAGAGCGTGGCCGGGGGCCACAAAGAGCGTGGCCGGGGGCCACAAAGAGCGTGGTCGCGGGCCACGTGTGGTCACGCTTAAACTGGTTCAGATTGGCTCAAGAGTGGTACAAACGGGGTGTGGTCTATACCCGGCAGTGAGAGAGAAAGGGCTGTGGATGATGATGATGAAGAAATAATTAATAAATCAGTTGTAATCAGTGGTAGAATCAGCACCCTGGGCCAGAACATTTGTTTTTATTCTAATAAAAGCTAAAAATAGTATTGTACCATAATTAGTATGAATGCATCAATCAAATTAATATAACCCTTAGAATTAATAGACTTAACTAGTTATTAAAGTACCAAATCAATTACACTATATTGTTAAAAAATTTGGTTAAATATGGAAACAAGGATATAAACTATAAATAAAAAATATTGCTTCATTTTATAACAATGAGAGATACATATCGGATATTATTTTGTGAATACCTTTAACCTTTCTGATGTCTCTTCGACTGAGCTTAAAGCTAATAATTGCTTGAGCTCGACTAAACACATTGTCACCGTATACTTCATATGGCAATTATGGTTAAATAAGGAGGATTATAAACCTCCAAGCAAAAAAGCCCTTGCGTACATTAGTTATATTTGTGTGTGAAACTTCCATATTATTTTACGTAAGCAACAGGGTCGACGTAAAATTATGTGTATTAAAGTCGTCAAAAAAGAATGGGAAACACACGCAGGCAGATGAGGGACATTTTGTATTACGTGGAGCGTAACAAAGGCATATCCGTCATATGAGTTCTCATATTTAAACGCTCAGTAAAAAATCTATAGATCAGAAGTTCATGCCTATTTGTATGCTTTAAATATTTTAGTCAATATAAATGAAACAAATATTTCCATGTTTCTGTATTTTTTATTCTTGTAAGTTTTCCTTTTAATTTTTCCCACACATATATGTGCACTTTTTTAATGAACAAAAATCAAGGAACTCACGTCATTGTCACTGATCGCTTGACTTGACCGTTACCGACACCTCTGACTTCTCGTTTTCACTTCTGTTGGGACTCCCGGAGTGCCAGTGTTAGTTTTGTATGAGAAACTAAACTACTTTGCTTTAATCCTCGAATGAATACGAGGGAAAATCGGTGTAATGCTGCAACCCGAAAGTTTCTGCTCCGTCCATGCATCCCCTGCATAGTGGGCTGTCTGTAGCACCTAGTTGAAATAAGTGTTTGTTAAGCAGGCAGTGTCCGGTGATGATTTCAATCATTCTGCGTAGATCGGGTCTGTTCATACGCAGGACAGACGAGGATTCAAGGAAGGCATAGCTTCCCTAGAGTGTCTACAGTCGTCCCGGTTTGCTCAGTACGTGTTGTATTTAGCCTTTGTCTTATTCTCCAGTCATGATCTCAGGAGGCTAAAGGGGAGTGGTATGAAAGGGTAAGGTCTTACAGCAGTACTGTCTGAACCTTTCCTTGCTAGTTCGTCAGCTGCATCATTGCCTAATGATCCGCTGTGTCCTTTGATATTAGATAAGTTAAAGTCAATTTCAATGTTAAAGATCTACCAAAGTTATACGTATATAACACTACTTACCCATAAACCTGTGCCATTCTAAAAAACTTTTAATCTACTTTAATTCTAATTTAATATAAAGTACGATGATTTTTTATTTGGACAATTACAATGATATAGTTAGAAACCTATAGTTGTGAAACAAATATTGATATAAATTGTTTTTATAAAGCTAACGTTTGAATAATTGTCGCACTCACTTCTAATACAAGCTTTTAATTTAAGCTTAGTATGAGGGGAAAAAGGGAATATTAGACATACTTAAAAAGTATTCCTAATATTCTTTTAGTACAAAAAAAAAATTACATGCTTTTCGCCACCTACTAAGCGTAAAGCTTGCGCTAGGAATAATGCAAGAGTGGTCTAGTGGTGGTCACTTAAAGTCAGGACAAAGCGCGGCAATGGATTTCATTCTCATAAGTAGGTACCGGTAATCTTAATTTAAACTATATTCCTCAAGCTTGATCTCATTATTAAACTTGGCGAGTTCGTGAATTATAAGTCAAAATTTGGAAATGTACTGTGCAGTATATTATATTTTTGTTGGGAAAATCCGAACAGGGCATGCGCAAGCGAATCAAAGAAACCTTCTCTACCTATGGCTCTTAGGACTTCATTATATCACACGAGATTTTTTTTTCTTTAACTACGCCAGGGGTCGACAACCTGCGGCTTGCGAGCCACATGCGCCACTTTGAATGTGAAGCTGTGGGGTCCTTTAGTTCAATACGAAAATGTGATTATCTAATAATACTCTAATTTGTTTAAAAAAAAAAACACTACATCCATATGGATACGTAGAGATTTTTCATATGAATAAATAGTTTTTTTTTTTTTATAAAACAATTTATTTTTATAATTATTATAATTTATTGGTGGCATGAAAAATTTTTGTGACTCTTTAAAAACTTTGTGATTTTGTAAATTGTTATTTTGGGCTCTTACGAATTCAAAAAGTTGCCGTCCCTTGAACTATCCCAATACCGTTTGGAAAAACATTTACGCACATTTTCCTTGGAAATACCTATCTTTTCCTTAGGTTCTTTGCGCATGTGTCTTATTGACTAGACACCTCTGGAGTGGTCCAATATACATATAGTAAAGAAAAAGTATTCCAACGAGTGAATAGAGGTAGAGAAGTAGGTTTTAATAACATTATATCTACAACATCAAATGCTATATGAAAACTAGAATGAGATGAGGTGACATCACTGCCTATGGGTGAGATCACTCGACCTTCGTGAAATTCAAACTTCAAAATTTCACCTTTCACTTTTCCACTGGTACTGATTTAAAAAAGTTTATTGATAAGTCAGTTCTATTACTGAATCAATTGGCCGTATGCTAAATCAAAAAAAAATCCATGTTCGAGTTTCGTAGTCTCAACATCTTAAACCCTTACATAGTGCGGCAGCGAGACTTATAGCTTTAGTCTTGTAACTATTTCAACTATTCTTGATTCCTCACTTCATTAAATATTGTAAGTCAAACACCCAATTCGATTTTAAGCCGAAATAAACAGAAATGAAAATGAAATTCATGCAAGCACATTTAAGTTCTAGAAATTCCGAAGAATTTTAGAATTTAAAAAAAAGCTTTTCGAAAGACATTGCCGGTCATCAGTAATACATAAGTCACTTTTGGAAAAACCTAGATCAATGCGAGGCGCGCTTAAGCTGAAAATAAGTGTGTAGAAACGGCAATATCTCCCGGCTCATTCACTCCTGCACAGACAAACCCCCTTGGCTACGACACAAAAACCTCTACAAACTAATTGGCTCAACATAACGGTACCACTACGGTGTCATATAACACTATCGATCTCCAAATCTTTGAAATACCTTGAGACGAATCTTTCGCACGATAGCCGAGCGGGCGGGAGTTGCCATAGAGAAAAAAACACACATAGACAACATAGTTAGAAAAAGGATGCATTCCAATTTTGAATTACATCATATTTTACAGAAACAGCGATATCGAATTATGGGGTACGAAATACGATGGGTTCGTGGGATGATACGGTGATCATGCAAATCATAAGCCTTTACCATTCAAAATTTAGCTTTTTTTTAACAACTAAATATAGTTGTTTATGGATTTAATAAATACTATACACATTGTCACTTGAATAAACGATCTGCCTGAAAAACGATGAGCGTACGTTTTTGTACAAAATATTACGAATTTTCCTTTTGATATTCTGATCTTTAGTGTAGAAAAAAGTATCACTCCATTGACTGCACACTACATCAGTAATATTAAATGAAAAAAAAGGGGGCAATTTCAAGTATTATTCAATTGTTATTATTTTTATCTTAAATACTGTAAAGTTATTAATATTACTAATAAATCGATAAAAAATAAATAAAACTACAACTGCCAATCAACGATTCGCTTAAATAATGGTAAAGGCTTATCCCAAACGTATGAATAGGAAAATAGACTTGAAAAAGTTAATTCTTAAACATGCTTTTAAATGTTTTTTTTTTATCAAATGTGAGAATACATAGAAAAAACATTGTCTGACTTCTGTAATATGGATGGTATGTTTAGAAATAAATGTGTGTGTGAAAATTTATATTTTTTCGCAATAAATAAAACGTATTAAAATTTCCAATAGTTAAAAAAAATAAAATAAACAAAATTAATAAATGGAAAATGCTATCAAACAGAGAGATGAATTCAAGTCATGAGCCGTTAAGTAGCAAAAAGAGTGTGAAGATGTGTGATGGGTTCGATTATTTATATTTTGGAATTATTTTAATAAATTTACTTTATATTAAAAGTACGTAGTGAATGTTATGTGTGTTAATAGAAAAAATAATAAAACATAGAGTGCAGCAGTATATAAGTACCTGGAACTCGTCCCAGGGTATAGAGGAGCACTCATCGCTCTTCAAGTCATCAGCTACTATCCTCATGCAAGATTTGTTGTTGATACTCTGCTGGACGAGATGTATGTTGTTTAAACGCAACGTGCACGTTGAAATCTGAAAGAAAAATATAAACTCTATAATAATACAGGGCTCGGCAACCTGCTGCTCTTTGGATGTGAAACAGTGACTCTTTAGTTCCATACACAAATAATATTTATTTTTTAAAAACTTAAAAGAATACAAGTTACGAGTCAACTTTGAACTCATATATTTTAACTTTCCAAAATCATGCTCAATTGTTTGTTATCGAAGTACAAGTTAGTGTTGTAAGTAAATGTTTTATTTAAGTTTTTACGTAAATTATAAGTGATTATATAGCGGTAGAGGTAGGAGCAAGGGGTATACCAGCAAAATCCCTATACAACCTACTAAAAGACCTTGGCTTGTCAAGAACTTTCTTTCTTATTTTAATAATTATTTCTTTTTTATTTTAATAATTTAATATATTTAAAATGCATATTTTATAAAATTATTAGCATTCGCACACCTTCCTCTCTATAAATTATAATTGTGTCAAATTTTATACTTTCCCGTCAGCGCAATTTTTGTAAAATGGTACCTAAAGTTTTGTCTTCACGTATTAATATATAGATAAAGGTAGTAGATTTTCTTTTTTATACTAATACGGTTTATCTTATTATCATATATCTTTATACGGTAAGGTATCAGAAATAATGGCACAATAAAATATTCCTGTAAGCGAAATGTAGATAGGATGTGCTCGTATTATATCGCGCATATTCACGCAAGCGTGTGCAGACTTTTCTTGTGTCTTCATTAATGATTTAAGTGTAATTTTATGACATCTTAAAGTAATTATAGTATGGAATTAGTAGAAGTAATTATAGTATGGAATTTTAAATTTTCCTTAATGATGCTTTTAGAACCAATATTAAACTTTTGCAAATTATGCATTTGGCAGTAATCATAGCTGATATTAAAGATTACCCACTATGGCCTTCGATAAGCCCATTTCAATGATTTCATATATTTGGCGTCTGAAACAGATTACAATATTCACTTAGCACTTAGATCCCTGTGTTGAAATACATAACTTGCTTTCTGAAGGTTGGAACCTTATTCAGAACCTAAGGTCCTTCAGAAATAAGTTCTCGGTCATAATCTAAAACAAACTCAGCGGTAAGCGAGTCCACGCCCACGGACTGGAAGGCAGGTTACCTACTAACGGCAAACACAAACACCTCTATTATCTACCTCTGTAAAAATTTATATTTATAGCGAAAAATGGAGAATTTTCCTATGAACTTGCGAGAACTCTTAGAACTCTTTAATCTGACCCTATTGAATAATCCGTTCTTAGCGGATGTCTACTAACTTTAAACTATCTCACTGCCAAATTTTATCTTTGTACGTCCCACGGTTTTCAAGATTTCGTGATAGGCGACGTTTCGCTTTTATATAAATAGATCATTATAATATTAAAAAATATGAAATTGTATAAACATATCAAATAGTGCTATGTTTCAATGTTCAATACCAATAGTAAGAGTAAGAAAGACAACTTTCGGGCAAGAAAGTATCTGTCAGGTTAGCTAGTAGTATTATAAAAGATGAATGAGGAAATTCTAAAAGAAACGCGGCGATATCCAATAATAAAAAAGATATAATTGTAATCACTGTACCACATACTCAACCTAGTTATTACATCACGCAAAACCCAATAATTATTTGGTGACCTATCTCTAACGTTCATAACATGACATGTTTAGTCTATTGAGATCTTTAGACTTGACGATCTAAGGCCTTCTTAGGAATGTAAAAGTCCTTACGAGGAAATTTGAGGCAAGAATGAAACGGAAAAATAGACAATTTTCAATTTACTGTAATAACTTTAATTAAAGGCTTAGTTTATTTGCTGAGTTATTTCTCTTCATTGAGCCCTAACTTTATGCTGGTATTACCGATGGTTAACAGTTTCTAATAGTTTTATATCCCTTGGCAAACTGGCAGCGAAAAGGAAATTAAAAATATTGTTTAGGCTATGCACGGAACGATAAAGATGACAGTTATCTAGAAAATATATCTACAATTGTCTATGTAGTCATAAATGCTACGTTTGTTTTTATTATAGGGCAGTAATTTGTAAAGAATCTGACCTTTGCAACGTTAACTACAATTTACTGTCATAACTTTAATTAAAGGCTTAGTTTATTTACTGAGCTATTTCTCTTCAGAGAACAGAATTGATGTTTACTTAAGTTTTCCTACAATTTTATAGGTTGAGCACCTATCCGAATTCCACAATCTACAACCAGGCATCATATTTTTTTTATAAAGAATATTAGGAATACTTTTTTTAAGTATGTATAATACTCCCTTTTCCCCTCCTACTAAGCTTAAATTAGGAGTGGGTGCGACAATAACCCAACGGCGGCCATAACAAAACCGATTTGGAAATATATTCGAAACTCGATGGTACACCTAATCAAATAAATAATTTCAACTTGTATTGCGACACAACTAATAAGCTGTAATGCTTTTTACAATTTTAAATTCGAATCTACAGGTAACAATACAATATAACAAAGAAATTAACCGATAATACTAATTAATTCAAATGTAATTTGTGTATTGAATATTTTATATTTAAGTAAATTGAAGGTTCTATCTTTAATTTTCGATATATCTTTCAAAGTCTACAGTATTTTTTTATATGTTGCGGTACTGAAACAACGTTTTTTATATACATTTCGGCTTCCTCTTTAGCCTGTACAATTTTTGAAATGGTTCATCTTAATTTAATTTGATATGAATGTATAAACACACACATATACATACAACATATAATACCACAACATATATATACACTCGCATTCAATAAAATCGCACATGAGAACATTTTTTGTAATATATTTTTTCTTTAAAAAGTACATATATTTCTTAATATGGGATTTGATTTTTGTCCATGGAGACAATGTAAATATTCTATATATTTGACTCATATAAAGAAACTACGTCATTTTTATTGCAATTTGCTTTCCAAATGACACTCCCAGACCAGAGTAATCTAGTTAGATGGGGGAAAGCAACTGGAAAAACATGTCATCTCTGTAATGAGGCAATAGGTACAGCCAGACACTTGCTGGTGGGATGCAGGATTCTCCTTGATAGAGGTCATTACTAACGACGCCATGATAGAGTTTTGGAACTCATACGCGAGGCAGTAAGCGTCTCTATCGCAAGAGCTCAAAAGGGGCTGACTGTAAATAAAAAGCACATCGATTTCGTTAAAGAAGGTTCAAATATGAAATCGTAGGCGGCCTTTAAGTCGATATAGATTATAGAAGACGATGAATTGCAAGGTGTGATGTCACTTTTGTTTGTAGTTGCAGTGACGTAATTACTTGAGTCGGTAACAGTACTTTCTTCTTCGTGAGTTATCGTATAAATTGGAATTATGTTTAATTGGGGAATATGCAATATACTAACACTCCTGAGAGTCTTTGGATATGAAGAAAAAATATTTTTATAACAGTTTTTCATAAATCCAGCAGGCGGAGGAAGAAGTGGCGCGATTATTTGGATGCCCAACAGAATGACAAAAAATTTTTCTTCACTTTTTCTACAGGTATCGTCGATATTATAAATAATAAATATATAGGTCAATATGACAACACGTGCATTCATCCATTTACATAGAACATATCAATACAACCAAACTGTTTGCGGAGCGTGGTGATTAGAGCAAAAACTCCCTATACAAGCCTAGGAGGTTTTGCTTTATCCAGAATTTAAAAAAAGATATAAAAAACTATGATGTTGGTTGGCTTAAAATGGACTAGAGAAAAAATATACTATAAACCCCCTATACCACAGTACTCTTATAAGGAATTAATATTATTTTATACCATATTACATGATTATATTACAATATATGTAATATTATGTTATGCGCATTGGATGTCGTACAAGCGCGTCGTACGAGAATCCTACAACGCGTTTTCCTATAATGCGGAATACATCTACCGTGTTATTATTTTCACTATTTTACTAAACTAACCCAAAAAGTTTCTCTACTGTCTACTGTTGACCCAGTGGACAGATAACTGCGTTGTATTTTAATTTCGATGACGCTTTTTTGGGCAAAGTAAATCTTACCATATGGGGCTTGTAAAATTGAGACTGAAATTAGATATTGCGAAGAAATTTCATATTCTACATTATAACGTATTCGAAGAATAAGGACAAAATTCCTAAGCGATCGAGTAACAATTTTCAATATTAATTATAATGATAAAAATGTGTATAGGATAAAGACTATCGGATACAGCGTCCTTATTTATGGTCCCTTCAATGTCATAATAACCGGTTTTAACTGTATTTATTTTACATAAATTCAAATCCATAGCAAACGCTACTATTTCAAGCATAATTTTCTAAAGAGCAAAAAAGTTTCACTTCAAAAATATGCCACCATAGAAGAAGTAAAGCTTCTACGAAATCATATAAATATTATACGCAATACTATTGTTGCATTGCACTAAATTTTTTAAATCAGCGGCTTACATATTTCTTAGTGGTTTGTAAAAGTAATGAAAGTTTAAATTTTATTTTAGAATAATACTTAAGTAATCTCTAATACAGTCTAAATCGTGAAATAACTATCTAAAGTGATTAATAAAAATACTCTTAGAGTGCATAAAAATGTTCAACTGTTCACAAAATACAAAAAAAAAACATACGACTATATCATCACCGAATATCTCATTTTTTTTCGATTCAAATTATTCGAGCTCAATGTTTTCCTAAGGTATATATATCATTCCACGCTTTTAACTTATAACTTAGAATTAAAAATGCATCATATCAAACAAATTTGTTTAATTAATTGTATGTCAGTCTGTTTATTGCAAAAAAATCTGAAGGTTTTACCTTATACGCGTCTCAAACTCCTCTTTCGAGCATATTTTTCGCAACTTTTTTTTAAATAGAAATGATCTTGGGTTCTTTAAAGTGTTTACACTAAAATATCTCAAGTTTAATACCATATTAAATTGCTATAATGTATTATATTATTTTTTATTTAGCACATGGTCTAAAAATCTAAGCAATAATAATTAATAAATTTAAAACAATCAATTTCCGTTCATAAAAATCATAGATATTGTATTTTTTTTACTTTTAAAATTGGTTTGGCCTAAAGAATTTTTTTTATTAGCACACATTCCCTTATTTTTTTTAAATATATCCTTGCCAACGGCTTTTTACCTACCTTGGTGTACCGAACATAAGTTATTCTATATTTTTATACACTAATTTTAGGCCACGATTTTTTTTAAATTCTACATTGATAGGCACAGCCTGTCTCTATCTCAGCCGGTGCAATCAGAGATCAATCAACATACCCACTAGAAACAATAAAAAATGTATATAAATAATTCCTAAACAATACGATAGTTAAGTAATAATGCACATAAACACGCATGTAATGCGTCCAATTTTGATTTCTATAACTTTTTTTCACTTGCATTTTTAGGGTAATTATTACCATCGTTAAAATTAACTATATATAAATTAAAGGCCTCTTTCGCAGACACTGAGTAAAATTTTGGGCTTTTGTTTTAAGTTTTTTGTTGTTTTTAGTTTAAATTTTTGAAGTCATTAACTAAAATTACTTAAACGATTTATTTGTAGCATTAAACGAAAGAGGAATAGATAAAAATGTCTCTGATTATTTTCATTCTATCTTCTTTTCTTTACCTTTGTTGGCGAAATGTCTTTTCGCCAACAAAGGCCGCCTTTCTAAGTATACTAATCTTCCTCAGTATACATTAGTATACTTAAAAAGTTGTATGTTGTGAATGAGGCCCCTAAATTATATGGACATAATGTTATTAATGCCTTTTACTAATTATTAAATCTGTATTATGAAAGAATTAGCAATAATATTAATTTATTCACTCATTGTCACGCCCTTAAAATTTTAGTTTCACAAATGCCAATTCTTTACAGTCAACATGACAGTCTAACATTACGGTCCTCTTTTACTATTGTCTAAGTATTCTTTTTATCCTACATTATTATTATTTTTTAAAATATATAACTCAGTTTCATTATTAAATAAATAAACTACGCAAATGGTAAACGCAGTGCATCAAAATATTTACGACGCTTTTTTCGTTATTGCAATACATATTATGTATGTTGAAAAATTCTTACCTGTCCCCATCTTTCTTTATTCCAAGGTCCAGTGTGAAAGCTGTCAATCTTACACTATTTATTTCTTAAAAAATCAGTATTTACTCTTACAGAAAAGAGACCTTTCTTAACGCTTCACTCAATCATAACTTAGTCGACGTTATTTTAATACCAAAAAAAATTGTCATTTTTTTTAATATATTAAGCTACCTCAGGATTTTACGTCATAAAGAAAATACAGTTTCTTTACAAACCAATAAATGACAGCTGTCCAAACTTTTTAAGGCGCAATCTTCGATTCCTATTCGTCAATTTAGAAAAAATCCAATTTATTTTGACGTGATGTTTCATAAATCGATGAGTGCCGTCTGCACGCATGAAAAAGCATGATTCACGTCATGTCACGTTCCACCAGATTCGAGCGTGCAAACGAGAGCACGGAACCAGCGGAGATGGAGAGGCACGATTTTTAACGTTCTGCGTAATCACGCAATATTATCGTCCGTCAACCGACTTTACAAATTTTTTTAGTCAATTCTCATACGAAAAAGAAAAGAAAGGAAAATTGATTTTTTAACTACGAAATAAGATGCTTTTAAGCGGATTCCTGCTCCACCAAAGCGGCCTGGGACAGTGAGATTTGTTGGGACCTCGGCAGGGGTCTCACCAGCATCATCTTTATGCACGGCGCCAGTAGGTATATGAGGACTGCAGCGGCTATTATGGAAATTGCACACAGAGTCCACTGGGCTGCCTTTATAGATACGGCCACGTCGGGTACTGGGGTGGTGAGTTGGCATAGAGTTAGGAGCGAGGTGGAGACGTTGTAGGGTCCATTGACCCGGGATTTGGGTCCGCAGTCTGACGGGTACCACCCTATCCAGCCGGCAGATCTGTTGAACAATACCTGGAAGCAATAATAATTTGTACGCATCTATTAGCTGGTTCCCGCGACTTTGTCCTCGTAAAATTAAACTTACGATAGCCTTGAGACTTTTTCTTTTAAAAGGAATATTAGGAATACTTTTTAGGTATGTCTAATATTCCCTTATTCCTCTACTACTAAACTTAAATTTTTTTAAAGGAATTTTAGGAATACTTTTTTAAGCATGTCTAAATATTCCTTTTTTCCCCTCCCGATGAGGCACAGCATCAGTGTTGTCAAACGAGCCATCGTCACGAGACCTTTATACATTGTCAATTCCCCGTTTTACCCCCATTTCCCTTTTTAACGTCATCCCCTGAGAATGGCTGGAGCGATTTTGCCAATTCTTATTACCTTGTTTGTTAATGCAAGGAGAAAGTTCTTAAGAAGGACAAAATTGAGAAAATTGCGCGGGAAATATGAAATTTAAAGAATACTTAACACCATATTAATTTATTTCTATTGTAAACTTTGCGCTTTGGACAACGGGGAACGGCAATAATAAGATGTAGTAAATAGTAAGTAACCCAACGTTCGGACACGACAACATCTGCCTGGTCCGCTAGTATGTGTATATAATATCTAAGTGCATCTGACTTTACAAAAAATACAATGTATCTTTATTAAAATAAATGTATTGAAATCGCTTAACAATCATGTAATCGTCCTTATTGAATATATAATTTTATACATAAATGTGCTTTAATAATGAGGATTTTGTCTGAATTTAATGTTTATAACACTCTACTGTGAAGTTGGAAATTTGGGGTTACTACAATTTACGTGGGAGGTATCGATATATTGGCTGACAATTTTTGAGAATATCTGTAGTTATCCGCACTGTCTAGTGCACAAAGGGATATAGCAGAAGTTTGTGAAAACATAGTAAAATAAAGGTACAGTTTCCGAAACAAATATACGCAAGACCATCTTTCCATCACCACCTTTGCTAGTATTGGAAAAGTTTTTCGATCAGCTGAATAGTGTTCCCTACGTGGTACATGAAAGTTGGTGTAGTGGTCATAATATCTGCCTTGATAAATAGTATACTGGTTTCGAATCTCCACCCGGACAAAGTATTTTATATTTGAGATTAATTCAGAAAATTATTTTATTGTGTACTTTTGATAAGGATTAAATATCACATACAACTAAAAACTCAAAAAATAATAAATTTATTTGTATGAATCTGAAGTAAGCATCTTTAACCGCCCAGTTACTACCAACCTCACATTTAAATCCTGATAAATATAAAATATGGAAAATTCTAATAACAATATAACGATTAGAAAGAGATGTATTTCCAACTCTTCAGCTGATTTATCAGTTATGAATTCGAGTAATGAGTATAGCCTGCTAGAAGCCTCCTCTTCTGGTCGTGCAGATGTCAATGGGCGCCGGTAGGCACTTCGGTGCCTGCTGCCTGCTCGTCTGCCCCCTTGTAACTAAAAAAAAAATATAAGGGCGGCAAGCTTGATACTACCTCTAATCATAACATCATGATGCTACTAGGACGTTTAAGTGACTAAGTAGTGTGTTCAGAATTAAGGTTGTAAATTATTTTTAAATAAGAAATGAAACCGCCATCAAAAAACACCAAGGATTTAAAGGACAAAATAATTGGTAGTTACATACGTTCTCCTTGATACCATATAATTTATCATCGTATAAATGATACCCTCTAGTGAAAATAGGTAATTTACACAGTATTACATAGTGTTACCACATATTGAGTGTTACGCCGGGTACACATTTATGATTAAAAACATTCATACTATAACTAGAGGACCCGGCAGACGATGTTCTACCCGAACCTTGGGTTACTTACTATTTACTTCTATTATCCTATATCATCGCCGTTCCCGTTCTCGTTCCCATTCCCGTAAGTTCAAATTGACTCTACATTTTAGTTATAAAACGTTTGTATGGGAAAAAAGGGCTATTTTTAGGGTTTCCCCGGCAATTATTCGATTTTTTTCGCCGTAAAAACCGTCTTTGGACTTTAACGAACATTAAAAAATAAGAATTGGTTAAATTGGTCCAAGCGTTGTTGAGTTATGCGCTTACCAACACATTTAGCGATTATAGCGGTGTTGTTGAAAGAAAAGCAGATTAAGCTCCTTGCTTAAGTGAGTAATTAATATACTCTAGTATCAACATAGCACTCGTGCATTAACGACTCAATTTCAGCTCGGTGCAATAATTATCAATCTGTGACTTTTTTTGCCGATTGCAGTTTACTACTACTTCGCGGCCAGTTGTATTGCGACATGCCATAGTTGGGAAGAAAATTTAAGACGAATAAATAACATATTTTATGATAAAAATTAAATTAGTATATTATACAAAAGTAGGGTTAGTTTTTAGAAAAGTTTTTATCAACACTGTTTCTATACATTGTCAAAGAGTAAGTAATATTTTAACATGACAAAAAGCCATTTAAATCCCTTGTGAGAATCGGAAATGCAAAAAGTTAGAAATCGGAATAAAATCATAGTTTATTTTTTTATATACCTAAAAAAAATTTAATAACATTCATTTACGGATTTTTGGTTTTTCAAGGTAAAATCAATACGATCTTAACTTACATAATATTTAAACTTTATTGATACGTGTATAGTGAAACGTAATACAGTGCAACCTTAATATAACGTACCCCAATATAACGACTTCCTCGATTTAACAAATTCTTTATACTAATTATAAAAAAGGTTTTTAAACTCACGCGTATTTTATATCGGGATTGTCCGACTAGTTTCGAACCCGTCCGGGGTCCAAAATTCTTCATAATCCCCTTGAATTGTCCATATGTTATATTAATTGTCAAATTTTATTTTTCAAAAGGTTTTTAAAAAGGTCTGTGGGCGAATTTCGACCAGCCCTTGATCTCTAGTTCATATAAATTCTTCAATTTAATTTATTGCATTTACGATTTAGTATACATTTTTTCCAGTTGTAAACGTTGTGCTTTACTCTTTGTGTATATTACAGGTGTTGAGGATAATATTCGACACGATTGTCTTTAACGAATATATAACGACTGTTTACAATCATATACGTTTTCTTAAGAAATAAAATATATGGAATGATGCCTACATTGGGTCACAAGTCCCGGGCACTGACACAGTTCCTTCCTCTGCAACGCAATGGACCCGGTACTCGCACGATCGTGTTCGTGTACACATTAAAGGTATCCCTCAAACCCCTACACTTGGCTCACATGTCCCAGGCACTGCTTTGGTTCCTTCATTTACAATACAATGGACTCGATACCCGCACAGTCAATCCATGGAGCATTGCTAAGAAATCCGTTTTGATTTTTTTTTTGAAGTTGAAGTTTTTAAAAAGTTTAAATTTTTTTAAAACTTCAACTTCAAATGCTGTGTGAATTGACAAACGAAATAAACAACTATTATTGAAGTAATCGCCTATTAATGAACCTTGCCCCATTCTTATGTGCCTATACCGAAAGGATATAACAAGGGTCAAACGGGCAGGCCGTTCACCTAAGTGACTACCGAAACCCATGGGCATTTTTACGGTTCCGTACCCCCAAAGGAAAAAAAAGAACCCTTATAATTTCGCTTTGTCTATCTGTATGCCCGCAAGGTGGTCTCCTCCCCTCCCCCCTAGGATTTCTAAACTATTAAATTAGTGCTAACATCTCACTAGAAAAAATAGATTGAGCGATTCCGGACTGCAACATTTTTTTTTTATTAAAAAGTTTTTATTTAACTTAAATAAAATTCGTGACATTCATTATATGTACATGATTATTACACTTTTTAATTAAAGGCCATTGCACTATTCAAACATCGACATTTTAGATTAAAACAAAAAAAAATCAGATACCGGAAAATACGCAAAAAAACTAAAATCAAATGAAAGAATTTTATTGTATAGTGACAACACTTATAAATTTCCCATCCATCACCCAGTCGGAGCAGGAGCTATTTAACCTAGCGATCGAATCAAATGTCGACCACTGATTAGACCACGACCTCCTCTGCAAAAGTGGAGCAAAACATAGTACCAATTAGTTGAAAAAATATTTCAAATAAAATTCTTACCCTTAAAGCTCAAACGTCGCGGTCAGGAAAAGTGCTGAAACGAAAAAGACACAAAAATTTAGCCGCCTCTTAATTGCTTGGGGGTCAAATTAATTGTTTCGTTTTATTTTTGAGCGTGAAAGCCTTTGTTAGCAGCGCGGCTTTTATTATTTCTGCCGCGAATTGCGTTAAGTGCCCGCAAAGCCTCTTACATTAACATTGCGGTTGAAAAATGTCGGAAAAATTGGCTATTAATTTGATTTTGTCCGGTTGTCATTATTAATTGACTTCACGGTTGAAGAAATAAATGTGTATTTCTATTTTAAATCACGACTGCGCGAGATATATTAAAAGAAAACGATTTACTCCGTAAAATCTTTCACGTCAATGAGTTCGCGACATGATTAATCAGCGATGCGAAAATGCAAGTTAAAACATTATTTTTTCTATTCCTCCATAGCTAGAATATGGAAGAATAAAATGACGTTTATAATATATAATATTAAATGCACTTCTCAAGCTTTTGTTTTTACGAATTTTATATGAACGACCTTAATATGTGTGCGATAAATTGACGTATACCAAGTTGGTATTAATCAGAAAAAAAATAGAGTGGATTATTTTGGTTAGTATTTGCGTCTGCCCATCTGTTTTATATTACGTTAGTTAGTAGTTGAAGGGAAGAATTGAACCAATTTTGATGGTAATGGAACAGGAATTAGGATAAGGCGCAAAAAAACTGAAGCTATTAAAATTTTAAACGATTTCACCTAATTTTAAGCGGACGAAGTTGCGGGTGACGTAATTCATTTATTTAGTAAGCTAACGGACCTGACAAACGTTGACCTGCCCGAACGTTGGCTTATTTACTATTTACTACATTCTATTACCTTATAACATTATTTCCCGTCCACGTTCCCGTTCCGTTTCCATTCCATTTCCTTTTCTGCCGTTCCTTTTTTATTATACATACCTTATCCTAACAATAACAAAATAAGAAATTATCCAATTTGGTCTAGTCGTTCGAAAGTTATGCACGTGAATACTTTTTACAAGAAAGTAAAATCGAGTTTAAAATCGAGATGTAAGCTATCCTATCTTTCAAGTTGGATCAAATTGCATACGGTATGCAAATTTGATTAAAATCGGTTAAGTAGCTCAGGAGTCCATCGCGGACAAACAACATGACGCGTAATTTATATATGTATATTAAGAAGATTTTATTATTATTATTATTTATTTAATACACTTATTCTAAATACATTTTTAAGTATTAGTTTAAAAATAAAAACATTTAAAAATATATAAAAAATAGATGTTCGCCGGCAGCGGCGCAAGATGTCAAGCCACCAGTAGTTAAGGCTCCAGAGAGAGGAACCTCCTCACTATACGTGCCGTCTCAAGCAATACCGCCTTCTGTATCCGACTTTTGATTCAACCATCAAGCGAGAGCCTCTTAAGATGACGGTCGAGGCTTTATAAGAAGATTATTTAAGATTATTCAATTTTTTTTTAAGAAGAAATTTGTTATATAAACGCCTTAATCTCGTGCCATGCGCCACGTCTTTAATGTAGAGTTCACAATGTATAACTAGGGATGCAAAACAACTCTGTGTCTTTTCCTTGTCCAAGAATCGTTGTTTGTTTTTTGGAAGACATTCTACCCATTGAAAATATCTTGCTTAATAGACTTTTACAACATTCAATGCTTTTCTTCCACTCACTTCTTGTTAGTTATTTAGCCATAGAGAAAGCATAAATTGTCGTTTATTGGTACTTGTTTTCTCGGTTTGTTTGCAAATGTCTTACTTTATGTGTAAATTTACTTGAGCAACATTACTAGTCCGTCAAACGTAAATAAAGTGATGTAAAGTAAATTAAATCCTTGTCATTCCGAAAAAAATATTTTATATTGTCCAGTTATAGCATCGTTATAAAATTAATTATTACTACATAGATATTTTTTTTAATTTTATATTTATTGGCTAGTGTCTATTACGTACAAATTAAAATGGACTCAAATAACATTTATAAAATAATATAGCGTGTACGCATAAACATATTAAAGCGAATACGCAATAAATTAAAATAATTCTTACAAATTCAACCCAAACAATAAATCATTTAAAAAATAAATTAAATCATTAAAAAAATCTTATAAATTAGAATAATACATTTTAGAATAGATTTGTTATAAATTACATTAAAATGAGATATTAGATACACTAAATTACAATATAGTGTATTACCAACCGTAATTAAAATTGTATCAGGTATTTTCCATAAAGTGTTTAGTTATTAAATTACGAATTTTATTAGACGAGTTTATCGTAAAGTCAATTGTTCTGAAATACTGAGTTCATTAAATAACTTACAAACTCTAGGTATAGGGATTTGGGTTGGTTTATGTGACAGTATAAACAACACTTACAACAATTTTTTTATGTAGTGGCTATACCGATTTTGACAAGACTTTTACGAATCATCGTAATAAAAATAAGCCCCAAAAAATTAGATATTTAAAATAGAGTTCATGAGGGGTAAAGATAAAATTTTTAAGAAATAGAACTTGCAAAAAGATATATATTTGATGTCACACGAGTTAAGTTTCTATGAACTGTTGATACAATTAGACTTCCAGTGCAACAGGACTTCTTGAATGAAGTGCTCACTAACTTTGGTAGTGTAGCTAGTGGTTAGTGGTAATTGACCTAGTTTTAGCAAATTGGACAAGCCATCGTCCATACAAATTATGTATAGAGGATTATGGCAGAGGATCTTACCTACTACGATTTCTAGTTCCTTTTAAAAGGACTAGAGATCATTTTTCTTCTTCTTCAGACGTTCCCTCATTACTGAGGACCATGGCTCCTCGCTGATAAAACACGCGTGATGGTCTTCCTCCAATCAGTCCAGTCTTCGGCCTGGCTATAGGCACAATAAAGAGGTGTATCGAGAGCTTCTTTTATCTGATCTAACCAACGCCTCGGGCTATTTCCGCGTGGCCTATTTCCTTCGATCTTGCCCGTGAACTTAAGTTTTTCAATAGTGCTCGCGTCTTTTTGGGCTATGTGACCGAAATACTCAAGTATTTTCCGTAGACAGATAGTTGATAGCCGTTCTGTGATTTTGGGTGAGTTTAAAATAACTGATAGAATCAGGCGTTACTTTGCGAAAATCCATGACATGCATGAAAAACTAAATTACTTTGCTTTAATCTCCCGCCGCGAATGGTCGCTAATCTAGCGTGAAAGCATTGAAATATTATATTCTACTGAAAAATAAACTCAATTCATCTCAAACATGCATAGCTGTGGCGCGATTCTTTAACTATTTTTGAAAATAGTACTTTGAACATATTACATATGACGAAAATTGTCGTTTCTCCTCTAATTTACCTTAAGGGTTGTTATCTAATCATTCATAGAATGCAACAAATTAATATAGATACAAAAACTTTATAACCTATGTTATTATCAACATGCGACATCTATTGTCGAATAGCATAAGCAATTTTATATTCATGTCTTATTGTAAAAGATTATCGACGCTTCTACCCGAATGAAGAACGTTTTGAAGCAATCATCAAAATCGGTCCAGTGCTTATTGTGAAATAAACAAAATTCTAAAAATTTATATACATATACATCGATGATATTTTCGTGTATTCCTAAACCCGATATGTTATTGAAGCATTGCTTTTATTGGCCTACCCATATCATATGTAGTCAAAATTTGATAATATCATTACCCGTGTGAAGCCACGGTGGGTTGTTAATCCTCACGGGATTAAGAAATTAAAAGAAAGCCACCAAAAGAGTCAAATTTACATTCAACATTTTATATTGTAGCTTTCAAATTCAAAAATTCAAAAGAACTTTTCCCGCACTCAAGATTGGTTAAAAAGGGGAAATATTTAAGCGGTTAAAGTGGGATAGCCATAATGACTGCAAATACCGCCGCTTGATTTGTATTTAATGATTCTGTATAACTAGTCTTGCCCGTAACTTCATCTGCGTAAAATTAGGTGAAAAATTTTAGCGTGATGATATTCAGCCTGGAGCCTTCCTCGAAATATGGGCTATCTATCTAACACTGAAATAATTTTTCAAATCGGACCAGTAGTTCCCAAGATTAGCGCATTAAAGTAAACTGGGGAAGGCACACCAAGGTGAAAGGCTTTTCGGCGAGGAATGAAAGGTGGGAGCGAAGGTCGATATGTTCAACCACCGCAAAGGAAGATCTTCGAGTCCGGGCTTGTTGGAGTCGCCCGGGGCGGCCGCGCCTCGCCGACAGTTGGTCACCTCTAATAATAATAATTACCCACAAATAGGGCAAATAATATAAGCTTAGTAACATTGTTACTTATTATTATTACTTAAATTACATTAATTGTAACGATGTACGTTGACTAATACGTTTGTGGTTTAATTTGTTCATAAAGATATAATAAAATCAAAACAACATGTCACTTTTTGGCCTAAGTTGTATTTTGAGTGCCATTCTTTTGGAAGGTAAAATTATGTTTTCTTTCTTTCTACCGCTATATTAATTGTGATAAAGTCCACGAAAATACACACATGCATAAGTTGCAGTAGCAGTTTTTTTTAATCTTGATGCATTTTAAAGATCTTTAAACTTTCTGTTGTGTCTTTCTTCTTCTCAGCAATGCAATGGTGGTCTCAGCACCCACACAATGAATCCATGGAATATTAAGAAATATGTCTATTATAATATTAAAAACTCACTTTTTCCTGTACAATAGCAACAAATGGCAAAATGAATAATGTGTTCTGTCTTCTGTTGAGCACCTCCCTTAACATCAAAATCTCTGCTACCAAAGTCTTCCCGCCACTAGTAGGCAATGCATAGATAAGATTATGTCTTTGTTTTATTGAGTCTAAATTTAAACATTCTTCTTGCCAGTCTGTAAAGAACTTTTGATAATCAACCCTATAAATAATAAACTAATAATGTTTTATAACATATTAAATTTTTGAAATCTTGTTAACAACTTCACTGCAGACTGACATCATGGACGTGGTCCCTGGAACCCCCACAATCTTTACAATCACACTAATATTACTCAGTGACATCGGGAACCACTGTTTTACGTGCATTTCGAAATACTGAAAATGATATTTGAGAAAGTGTGTTAAAATGGGTCACCCATCTGTCACTGGGTCGCGGTAAGAACTACTTAACCTAGCGATTCACTCAAATAACGTCTACTGATTAAGCTATGACCTTCTCTCCCTCAGTTCCTCCAATACACATAAATAAGTGTAAAAACTTTTACAGTTTTAAACACTTTTACGATACTTTGTATTTTATATCAACAAATAAAAACTCAAGTAACGAAAATGTCTTCATCTGCAATGCATTGAAACCTCTTTCGTCAATTCGCAATTTTTCTATTATGTTCGTCATTGTCGTGGAACACGACCACGGTTTTGATAAGTGTTTGTAATAAAATGACTTCCCAGAAAACTGTAATTACTATTAGATAATATTTATCATTTGTGAAAAATAATTTACCAGAAAACTCGCATAATTATTTCAAATGTTTGCCCTGTAAAGTTTTATATCTGTCAGATCCGTCACGTCAGTTTCTGCGACTATGACGAATTATTTACACTTTAAAGTCCATAAGTCTATCTACATATATAAAAATGAATCACAAAATGTGTTGGTAAGCGCATAACTTAACAACGCCTAGACCAATTTAACCAATTCTTTTGTCGCTCGCTCTGATATTGTATTCACGGGTTCTATTCCCGGAGGAGGGAATTCCTTATTGTACACCCAATACAAAGACATTAATCGCAGTAGGATGTACATGACTACACAGGCGCGAAAGTTCAAGAGGAACTCATGCGGTGCGAGTAGTTGTGCATAATATAATCTTATACTAATATATAAAGCTGAAAAGTTTATGCTTGTTTCCTTGAACGCGCTAATCTCAGGAACTACTGGTCCGATTTAAGAAATTATTTCAGTTTTAGATAGCCCATTTATCAAAGTAGGCTATATATCATCACGCTAATATTGAATCTATTTTTTTAACATATATTATGCTGACGAAGTCGCCGGCACAGCGTACAATCGGACTAAGCGTTTGGCGTTATCACGTAAAATTATCGTTCCTAAACCGACAATACAAAAAACAAATGAGTTTTTCATTTTCGTATCATTTATTTAATACTTATAAAATAACTTAAATTTCATGCATAGGAGTCGTAAAATATCTACTTGCTTTGTCCCGGGCCTTACGGACATTAGCTAAAAGGCATAATTGATATAAGCATAACTCTCAGGTGTGGTGGTGCAAATAAAAGTGGTTTTACTTTATCTAGGGCTAATCCTAAATAACTGACTATAAAAATAAAAAAGTACCTTAACAGCTTGGCTATACGGTCCAATGTTGGCAGGTGCCCAATGCGAGATGCCCTGGACGTGGTGCCAGTGCTACTAGTCTTCCTCGCGAAAAAGGACGTTAGAAATGTTGGTGACGACATTTAATAATTTAATGTATTCATATATATAAGCCTCCTATATATATGATTGTGCCAAATTTCATACTTCTCCGTCTGCGCAAGTTTCGTAAAATTGGACCGTACGTTTACGTTTCACGTATTACTATATATAATAGATATAGTTTACTAGTTGTACCCGCGACTTCGTCCGCGTAAAATTAGATGAAAAAAATAGATTCAACTTGAGCGTTTTAATATGAAAATATTTTTTTAATCGGACCAGTAGTTCTTGAGATTAGCATGTTCAAGCAAACAAAGAAACAAACTCTTCACCTTTATATATCCCAGACTCGAGGTGGGAATCGAACCCACGACCCCCGGAGCGGAAGGCAGAGTCACTGCCCACTGCGCCAACGGATTAGTCATATATATAGCAATATTGCTTATAAATAATTGCCTCCAGGCGAAATTTAATTAATAAGATTGAAAATAAAATTATCAGTAAGTAGCATAAAGTATACACATATATGTATATATTTCTGGTGACACGTGTCATAACATGCGGAAGTAGCAGCGTGATTATATTATACAGTCTTGCAGATTCGATCCTATTTCAATTAAAAAAGTAAATAACCAGCTACAAAATAACGTTAAATATAACGTTCTCACAATAATTTAACCAAAAAGAAATTAATTAAACAACTATAAAAAAAAAAAATTCGCGCATATACATAATGTCGCAAACGCCAATAAGTTGTATTTCTCGAGAAAACCTCGCATATAAAAAATGGGTCACCACTTTTTTGCATATAGATTTTTTTTTAAGCATACATCATCAAGTTGTAGAACAATGGACGCTAACATTTATAATCTATACATACGTATAATATCTAATAAAAACAAAACAATACCTGTTGTCGTTGAATGTTTATTGTTATTATAAAATACACATAAAGTTTGTAAGCAAATTTTGCAATGTTACTTATCCCATTTATCGTGGAAGGTTATATATATTATCACGCTATAATTGAATCTATTTTTTAAAATACTTAATACATTAAGCAAAAGAATCGAAATCGGATAAAAGTATAACTTACTAGCTCTAAGTCCCGATTGAATCCGCGTTTAATTTATTTTCATGTCCCGCTGATGGGCAAAGGCCTTTTCCTTTTTGATCCATATTACTCATTTCTGGGCCAATCTCATCCACAAATTCCCCACAAACGTATCCAAATCATCTCGCCACCTATTCCCACTGGCTCATCGGCATATACATATTTTATTTATTTATGTTAATCTAATTTGTTGTTTACAAATTAATTGAATAATCTTCCTAATTAATGTACCAACGCCTCGTCGTAATGCTTACCCCATATATTGGCTAATACAAAACAGTGTAATATAATATAGTATATCATAAAATGTTTTATACGGATCCCTAACTTTTTGAAAATATTCTATCGCCTATGTTCATCAGGGTTAATGTACGATTGTTATGGTGAAAATTTTTTTCCAAGTTCAGTGGTTCAGAGCCTATTCAATGCAAACAAACAATCAAATATTTCCTCTTTATTATATAATATTAAAATATTATTATGTTATATCCCCATTGGATATTTTTTAATTCTTCCATTTTTATACTGAGGTATCGACTGAACATACAAAATGATTTGTGTAAAAAATGTTTATAACCCCTTCTTGATGATAAAAAATTTCTTTATATTTTTACTACTTTAATTTCATAGTTATATTTATAAGCGTTTGCCTCAATACAAGTTCGACAAATCTTTTGTCTATGAATTTAATGACTTTTTATAGTTTCGCTCTGTCCGTCCGTCCGTCTGTCTATCCGTCCGTCTATCCGACAGCAAAGTTGCCCCATTGACTTCCAAACTATTCGATGTAGAGACTTGAAAATTTCTATGTTGATTGTTGTACATGCAATAACTCATTAGGAAAATTATTTTGAGCAAAATCGGACAAGTTTTGAAGTTATTGAAGAAATACCTTCATCGCGTATCAGATACTGAACTCTTTTATATAAGCGTGTCTGGAAACGGTCTTGTCCACCTCATTTAAATACGTCCTTCTCTACCTAAATCTGTGTTTTAAGTTAGTCATTTCTTAATGGATTCTGATATTTGAATCGGCGCGGCATTCGAGCGATACCTTGAATAGCGGATGATAGATTTCCTCGTATTTTCCGGTCCCGCCGAGACGGCCCAGACTCGAGGTGGGATTCGTACCTATGACCCCTGGAACGGAATGCAGGGTCACTGCCCACTGCACCAACTGGCCAGTCAACAATACAACAACATCATAATCACATTCGTCGAGAGGTAAATTCGAAGTATTTTATCACCAAATTATATAATAATGATTTAAGAAATAATAATTATTATACATTAATAATAATAATTATTTAGAGCCTCAATAGCTCAACGGTTTAAGGTACAGCCTGAAATCCGCAAGGTACCCGGTTCAAACCCCACCGCCGTTGGGGAGGTTAGTTAGTAAAGGAGAATGTATTGTAGATAGTGTCTGGTCAGTTATAAAAAAGATATAATGACGGCTGCCAGATATTTTAATGGTTAAAAAAAGATAGTTTTAATGGTTTTATCAGTTGCTTTCGTGACTATGTCTAGATGGAATCACATCGTATACACACACAAACTAAGAGTATTGGGATATGGTAATTTTAATGATGTTATACGTAAGCTTTGTTAATAACGCAGCACGTACATCCAAGCTAGTGTGTCCATGCGTTGCGTATATAACTAGACAATTTTCTCTTCTGTCTCGGACACATACTGAAGGGCATGCTTATCTAAGTTTGCAATGGTTTTTTTTAATAAAATGAAATGACCAGAAGGCCAGAAGATGCGCTGCCGGCCCTTAATGACGAGTTTAGGCCACCGGGAAGTCTCACAAACCGAACGAGGCGCGACAACAACACCACCACTAGACGTGACAGCATTGCCGCCACTTCACGCCGATCTCATGTGAGAAAGAGATTTATATACACAGCAACCTTTTCAAATACCGAAGCCATCTGGACTCTGATGGAAGTTGATCGAAATTTATGTAGTAACTTTATGAGTGACTTCCGGCACACAAATTAAACTAAGTTGTAAGTTTCGACTGAGCTGCAATAGGTATTATCTTTTATCTTCCAGTTTTCATTTTTATACTTCGAGTTACATTGTTACAATTTTCTTACGGAGGTAAAAAGTATTCTTTAAAAAATCCGTCCAGACCTCTCTCAAATTTATTTCCAGGAAGGCTGTTTTTCATAAGCGTCTCTTTCAAAAATCACATATCTTTTTTTGAAAAAATATGAGCTCTGCATATTTTACCAGTCGAGCCTGGCGTACAAATATTTAATATAAATTATATAAAAGAAATTAAAATCTCTTGAGGCCTCTAGAAACGCTCTATCTCTATCGTGTGTCTTTGTCTCCTTCTATTGAAGTCTCTAAGAACGTTATTCCGAATGCCTCTTGCCTCAAAAAAGATCTCCTTTTTTGTCTCACATGCCTCCTTCATTAATAAGTATAATCATTCGTAAAGATCATTGAGGAGGCCGGGGGTCGTGGGTTCGATTCCCACCTCGAGTCTGGGTGTATTATCCATATGTATGTATTATATATTTCTTAAAAAAAAATGTTTGTGTATAACAGGAATCTGTTATCTATAACACAGGCATTAAGTTGTCTACCTTAGGGACAGATGTCCGTGTGTCAAATAGTCCTGTATATATATAAATAAATAAATTTTAAAATTTCGTTTTCAGATCCACTTCTTCGATATTGTGAACCAAGCTAACAAAATAGTAAAGATGTTCGGGGAACATTTTCAAGAATCGGTTTTGCTATGTATGAGGTAATTATGCATATCTGTTTAATTTTGTTTCAGAAAAAATTAACATTTTTTTGCATTCATAGGCCATAAATCTTTAGGTTTGCTTAATTAAAAGCTATATACAAAATTTCAAAAGGAAGATATTAATAACGAATTGACATTTTTATCGTCGTCGTATAAACGCTTTAAAACAATCATATAGTAAAGTGTATACATGTGTGTGTAAATCGTTTAGCAGTAGTGTGCGTGAGGATTTACTTCAATAATTTAATGTAATAATAATGCAAATTCTATACAAATATTGACATTCGGACACCGTCCTCTATATAAACTATAATTGTGTCAAATTTCATACTCCTCCGTCCGCGAAATTTTCTTAAAATGGTACCAAAAGTTTCCTCTTCACGTAGTAATATTTTTATATGTATATACAGGGAGCGAACAGAGGAGATCGTGGCCCAATCAGTGGTCGGCATTTCAGTCGATCGGTAGGTTAAGTAGCTCTTGCTGCGACCGGGTGACCCATTCTAACACTATATATTTGATATCGAACCTCCTCCGTGTTTCGGAAGGCACGTAAAACAATGGGACCCGATTAATGTCACTGAGTGATATTAGTCGTGAGGTTGCAGAGATTGTGGGGGTTTCAAGGATGATGTTAGATGGCAATCGGTCATCTTAACTCGCCCCACAGCCACATCTTTTGCAATCTAAGCGGACCCTGGAACTAGACCGCGATAACGCTAGGAAGAAGAACATTAAAAGGAGTGAACTGACTCTACTAGAATTCTCGCTAAGACGTTGCCGGCCTTTGAGAAAGAGTAAAACTCGATTTCTCGTATCAACATACTTATAAATTCATACGTTCTAGCACTAAGCAGTTAGGTCTTGTTGAAGTGAATTTACACTATCCGTAAAAGAATTTTCATGTAGTGAAAGACGTTATTCCAGATCTATGTACCTTAAAATTGTCATTTAAAGGTCACGAGTTCATCTCTAAAATGTCAAAGACAGAAGGGTTAAATATTTTCAATTTTTTTACTATCCCAGTACATCGGCCGATAGTCTAGCGATAATAATATTCTTTCATGGGCATCAGTACTCACTTACCATGATCATACAAAAAAGGAACTGTTTCTTGCGACTTCATCTTCTTAAAATTAAACTTGCAAGGACCCTAAGACCTCCTTAGCGTGCTCCTAATTCGTTTTAGCGGATGTCAACACCCCATAAACTGCGTCCTTATCAAATTTCATCTTTGTACGTCCCGGAGTTTTCGAGATTTCACAATACGACCTTTCGCTTTTATATATAACGAAATGAAACAGCTAATTCCCTCAATAAGCTTGAAAAGATCCTGTAAATGAAAAGTAAATAAGCTTTCGTATGAGATACAGGCCAGTCCGAGCGGGTTCAATACAGACTAAGATAAAAGCTCCGTTGGACTGAAAAGATACGTAAAGAATTTTCGAAGTCAAAGAGAAGCAAAGCCGCTCTGCGATAGATTTATTGTTTCAGATTGTCGTACGGACAGTAAATATAGTAGGGTGAGACGGTTTGTTGTTGGCCACTTGATAATTTCTAAGCAGTGACAGAAACAATTTATTGGAACGTTTTTACATCTCAAGCTCTTACGATATTCATATATTATATATTATAAATTAATGACTATATTAATTAGAAGATACGTAGATTCTATTTTGTATTAAATTTTCCTGAAGTAACTAAATGTGTGCACATTTAGAGTTATTGTAGGTCAACGACTTGGCCATTAACCAAAGAGCAGAAGTCCAAATTTAAGGTTTGCTAAAGAACCATGGAACGCAGCATTTTTAGGTGTTTAAAGGAACTGACCGAGTTCGGAACATCACCCTACGTTTACTTTTACTATTACTAGAGTTATGGATGTGGGAAAGAAGTCAACAAAGCTGAAGTGGCAATGGGTTGGGCATGTAGCTGGGAAGGACCCACAATCGTGGGCCAATGTTACGATTATACGGATTCCTACTAGGGGTTGCCGACGACCAGCTAGGCCGAGAACGAGATGGAGAGATAACTTGCATGCCTTTGCAGAAAAAAAATCTCTTCAAGTAGCTCAGAATAAGAAGGTGTGATTGGAGAGAGGGGAGGCCTTTGCCCAGCTATGAGCTCTTCAAAAATAGAACCCTAAATATTTTCCGGATGTAAAGTTTCTTATATGTAGCAGAAAGTCAGTCAAATTTCCAATTAAAAATCCAATTATCTTTATAAATTGGACTCAATTTGAAAAATTTGTCATTGGGTATTGGTGAACATAAAAAATACAATAGATTTTTAAAAAGTTGTTACTTAAAAATCGTTAATAGACACTATATTACAATTTTGTATAATACGTTTATCGAAATCGTTATAAAATATCTATTCTATTTATGTTACACAAACATAATGAGCACGTGCCCAAACACTGACTTCAAGAGGTAGTTCTGGCAAATTCGAATCGGAAACGCTCTTGGCAAAACTCTCACTGGCATATACAACACGGCGCTTTGTGTTATCAGTGGACAGCGCACTGACTATTTGAATTTCAATATATCGCACACTGCCGCCTTTGGAGTGGACCGGACTAGTTTTGTTTTCAACTCCCACGGACAAGTTATAATTTTAACATTGAAAACACATTTAGAATCGTGTTATGTAATATATTTAAAACCTTAAATGTATTAACAAGCCACATGGTATCTTAACTATTATAGTGAGCGAAGCGAGCCATAACACTATCCCACAACCTGAACAGATTTGTGGAACACTTTATTGATAAATTATCACGCCTTTATGATTCGTGCTTGAACATAGTAATTTAACTGCATATCTAGATGTTTTATCTGTCAAAAAAAATATGTGAATAGCTACGTAAGCCCTCACAATGCTCAGGTTTTTTGCTATCAATTAATCAATGTACCGGAGATGGACGCTAGCATACCAGTATTGTAAGAGAAGGGTCCGTGGCTTTCACTGTTTTTAATGAAACTGTTTGATTATATTTACCTGTCACTGGTTTCAAATGCATGTTCTAACCACCCATTCAAAAGGATTCCGAATATTAGGAATATTTTTGCGCTGCTCCTCGTTGCGGAAAGTTACTCACTAAACAGTATTTTAATCACATAAAAGAGACGCATACGATTATGAATTGAATGACCCGTGGAAAAGCCCGTTAATTATTACAGCATGGTGCAATTTGTGTTATCATCACACCGCACTGTGGCAATTTAAATTTCAGTACAGTCTGCGTTTTGATTAGCGATTTTGCAATGACTGTCTAATATTTGATGATTGACGATCTTAATAATTTTAAAATATTTTAAAATATTCTTCTTTTTCCTTCCTCCTGCCTTGTTAACCTCCTTCTATTTATTTATTTATCTTATTCCTTTCTGTTCTTTCATGATTGACGATCTTAACAATTTTACTATACTTTAAAGATTAACATGGCACGTGACCGACGTCGGAGACGTCCCACTTTTAATGTTCTAGCGACTATAAACTATCGGCACTTAATATCGTATTGAGGACCCCAGAAGCAGCTCTTGAAAATTAAATTTTATATGAGGATTTTAATAGTACATTACTAATTCTATAGTCACTTAGTACACAATAATACAAGGTTTTTCCTGTAACGTTTTATTTGTAAGTGACAATAAAATAACGATACATATAGATTTCGAGGCCCTCATAAAATGTTCAACGTTTAAAAACCATCATGTCATATTTTCAATGTTATTTTATGCATTTTATTATTTTAGTGCAGACTAATAACTCCATACGATATTAATGTTTTATGGAAGTATACGGAAATATGGAAGAAATGCGGAATCGAGTTTCGCAATTTATTTTGATGCATCTGTGTCTCGCGATGACTCCCCCGCAGCGGGAGACGTATAAATCGTATAGAGCCGTCGACTAACGTATTGATGGTGTTGAATAAAAATTTTATTTGAAATCTATAACAAAATGTTAAACTGTTAACCATTGCTAATTGTTTTTTTTTTTAAGTACTGTGAGTGTTAAAAATAATATAAACTATGTGGTTGCACTTTCATCTGTGTTGGTCTCGAGGACCTAAGTGAATGCCGGATATATTTAATAAATTACGTTTATAGGATCTCAATGGAAGTCGATCTTATTGCCATCATAACAAACCCCAACGTAATATATAATTAAACGGTATAATATATAGTCATATGCAATTAGTAAAAAAAAATAATTTAGACATAAGAGATAGTCAAAGTTAATACTAACTTTTACACAAAACGGAACAAAATTGGAAAAATCCAAAATTCACTTTTCAAGTACATGCACAGTACTGTATATGAAAAATTAGACTTGATCTCTTCCGCGACTGAAAATTACTAACTTTTGAGTCGTTTAAGAATTCATTCAATTACCTAGTCGTATTATAACGAATACTGTAATCGCGTAACTTGCGTAGTAAAGTTGAAGTTTAAAGGGACTTTAAATTTAAGAATATAAATAGACTCATTTTTCTGTCAAATACATGCATAGCGTCTTATACGTATTTGACTCTCTTAACTAGTTTGAACTGTTGTCCCCTATTCGTTTCGTCCGAAACGAAAGCATTGTGATCAAACTTACACGTGTTTAGACCGACATTGTTTTTGCCTTTTATTACTTCAAAAACAACACTTACAGTACATATATAACGCTAGGAAGAAGAAAAAATGTATAATATGGGTATAATTAAGTTAAGTAATATGTAGTTGATAACTTAAAATATTGCATACTGTTTTTTGTAGACAAAATTTTGTGGCCCAATATTCTAATACTTAGAAATGCTAACTTTTAAGGTGTACATTCCGCAACTTCGATCAAATAATTTTGCACTATATATGCCATTCAAATGAAACGGTTTTTACAATTTAATATTTTTTATTAAAAATCAATATTATTCTAAATAAACGCAAAAACGTTCGAAGTCATGCCATTAATGCTTCTGTTTTACACAACTCACTTGCTAAATATTGCTTGCACGAATGAAATCAGAACTCGCGCGTATCGAATCCTCGACTTTACGGCCATGTAAAACGGAAGCACGAAGCTTGACGTTTCACGTTGATCGTAAAAGTAAGTAAAACTATCGAGAATTTTCGTAATAGGCAGTCAGATCTTAAGTGTTTTGTTACCTTTCTCCTAGTATTCTCTACCGTAATCGGTACCTATCTATCTATGAAATCTATTCTACTCTAAATAACGAACGAGACATATAGTCTCTCTTTTTCTTCTTGGCGTTACTCCGGTTAAATGCCAGGATTAGCTTAGATTGCAGAGGATGTGGCTGTGCGGCGAGTTAAAATAACCGATTGCAATCTGATTTCAACTTCGGAACCCCCACGTTTTCTACAACCTTACGACTAATATCACAAATTGACATTATTCGGGTCCGTGTTTTACGTACCTTACGAAACACGAAGGAGGTCGGATATCAAATATAAACCAGTGTTAGAATATTCACATTTCTATCACTGCGATCGACTCAATTGCCGACCACTGATTAGGCCACGACCTCCTCTTGTTTTTTGACAACAATAAATAGTAGTCGCATTAATAAAGTCTTTGATAAAGAAATTATGCTATTAGTAATCTGAAGAATAAAACGCTTGTCTTAACGATCATAAGCTTATGCCTTACACAATAAAAAAAAATCAATACTAATATTATAAAGAGGAAAGGTTTGATTGTTTGCATTGAATAGGGCTTTGAAGCTACAGAACCGATTTGAAAATTTCCACCATTAGAATCCTACATTATCCTTGATAAACATATGCGATAGAATATTTTCAAAAAGTTGGGCATCCGTATGAAAACTTTGGTAATGTATCCAGCATCTGTGTTCACAGATCACTACAGCATGAGTATCTTTAAGGCAAGAGTGAATAGGTTCATTCTAGGCAAGGGCGTTCCACCGTAGACCGCATCTACACTTAACAAATGAGCCGTAGGCCATAATGTTAACGCATTGTGTGTTACAAAAGTTTGGTGGCTTATTAAAATACTTTTTTTTTGTTGAATCCCCCGGTACTTACTGACTAGGTGGAATAAGTCTTGTGATTATGTTCTATTGTACACATCTTTTAGAGAATATTACTTTTTAACTTACTTGACACAATCACATTGAGTAATTAAAAAAATAGCTTTTAACTCCGTATATACCTTAAAAGTAATAGTTTTTAAGAGTAATATTTTTACGTATTATTCAAAAATACACTATGGACACTATGGACCTGGAAACACAAAGCGAATGGCTGACTATGGGTGAATTTTGTATCCCGCCGGCATTAAGATGGTGGTCGCAGCAAGAGCAGCTTAATCTAGCCATCAACTCAAATGCCAGCCACTCATTAGGTAACGACCTCCTCCTCACTACATTTATAATAACATTAAGATAATTTTTACTTCTGAAAAATTTTACACGTACATCACTGAGACATGATATTGCATGTATATATTATCTCTAAGTTGTGACGCTGATACTTAAAATAGGTAAAAACATTAATAAATATTATTCTTAAATTATTAAATCTTTATAATTGTTTGAAAAATAGTTTCCTCCCTGAGTTTTAGTACACCCCTTGAAACTACACGAAAGAAACAGATTAACTCAGATTCTCCTTGGATTCAGATTCTCACTTTTTGTGAAGACTGTACACTTTTACTCTAGTGCGGCTGTTAAAGCGATATATTTCTTTTTGATCGCATTCTTTATTCCGAGAGATATTTATGTTTTTTGCCATAGTGGCAAAGGACAATTTTACTTAAGAAATATTAGTAGATCGTAAATATTTTTGTTGCGATGTTAGATTTGTACGATTAGGTCCGTTTTTAGGGTTCCGTAGTACTACAAGGAACCCTTGTAGTACTACGGAACCCTAAAAACGGAGGAAACGTAAGGGTTCGTTGTAGTACTACGGAACCCTTATAATTTTGCTCTGTCCGTCCGACCGCCCGTCCGTATGTCTGTCTGTACTTAAGGTGGTCCCCCCTCTAGCACTTGAGGGGGGACCACCCTGTGGTGATTAATATAAATTTTTGTGAAAAGTGGTGTTTGGATTTTATTTGGACCCAACTTCTGAGAGATATTATACTATTAACATAAAAATGATACAAGGTCTAACCTTGAATAAGATGTGGGCATGTCAATGAGGTCTCTCTTCAACCTATTAAAAGATCTTGGTTTGCTTAGATCTACTACAGGCTCTTTATTAATAAGGATGTCTAAAGCTTGTGGGCGACCCAGACCTTTCCGATCGGATCGATCCTCTGGCTTTGCGGGGAGATGGGGGTTCACTCTGCATCTTTTATCACATATATCATGGGGAGTGTTCGGATGTATTGTTTGGTCTGATACCGGTAGCTGAATTTCACAACAGGGCATCCTGTCGAAATGTGTAATTCCACCCTCATCACCTCTATGTCACATTACATATAAATATACACTATAATACTAAAACATTCTTTTAATAATCCCAAATATCTTCTGTATTTGCATCTAATATATACAGGAGACCGGAAATCTGGAAAACCATGAAAGGTATTTTATCGTCAGTAGAGGTTCGCTAATAAGGGATTTTTCTTTTTTTTTATGTTATAAGAGGCAAACGAATAGGCAGCAGGCAGCCAAGTGCCCACCGACGCCCATGGACATCTGCATGACCAAGAGGCAAGCAGATGCGCCGCCGGCCTTTAATGGCGAGTTTAGGCCACCGGGAATTCTCACAAACCGAACGAAACGTGGCAACAATATCATCACTTGACGTGACAGCATTGCCGCCACTTCACGCCGATCTTATGTAATAAAGAGGTACTGGCACCCGGACGCGCCGACCCAATTCCGCTACAAGCGTGGCGCTTCCTTTAATTAACGCTGTACTCTCTTTTCTTAAATATCAAATAAAACTTATTATGAATTTCCATTAAAAATTATTATTTAATAACCTATTACAACTTTATATCTTTCTACTTAGTGTGTATAACTTTTATGTCTAAATTGAAAAATTGCCATAACATTATTTATTAGTCGTAAGGCATCGCCAAAATACAATTCTTATTTATCAATTATTCCTTAACTTGTGGTATTAATTAGCGTTATAGATCTCTTTACAGTTCCAGACGACTAACGAGTGAAATAAGGGGCGTGAACGGGGCAAAAAACATTTTTAGACCGGCTCAGCACTTCGAACTAAAGCTTGGTTTCCATCGCGAATAAGTGCATGTTAGGCGTTATTCGGAAAGTTACTCCTAATAACGTTATTTGTAAAGTTATTCATAAAGTTATTTACATTCGTTTACGTTAAACTTATTCGTATTTAAATTAAATAGTTTATTCGTAAAGTCACGTCACTTCTTTGTTAGTAGTAGTAGTAGTTGAATTAGGGGGTCGCCCATAAGTTACGTCACACAAATTATACGATTTCTTTTGTGTTGTCACGTTTTCGGAACCCCCACCCCCTAAGCGTGCCACATTTTTTTCATTTTATGCATACATATGTATATTATAAATAATTAGAAGATTTTTTAATTTTTATATGTAACGTCACAGGGCTTATGATCTCCCCTGCCCGTTGTCACACAATGTCACTTTTTGGTTATAGCCTACCTTCCCTTTAAAGTCTGTCGTGATTAATGGATGACCTCTTACAGTACTGATTTTATTTGAAAGAAATTATGTTTTCCTGTTTGTGATAGATTTACTCAAAGAAGAAGGGAGTTCTCAAAGGGTCCGCTAAGCTCGCTGTGGAAAATGGGCCTAACAACTTGAATTATCTATGTAGCAGATAAGATAAGTAAACGGACTGCATTATTTATATGCGCCTTATAAGCCCAGCACAAGATGGCAACTTTGATATATTTGATGTCGAGGAATGTTCCAGCAATCTGGGCCCAATAAAATATTATGAATGCCGACACAATTAAAAACGTATAAAGAAATTGCTACCAACGACGATATTTAATATTTATTTAGCACTAACTGGGACTCTCGACTTTGTCTTATGTTTAATTAATTAATTTTTAATCTCCCTCCTCAAAATTGTATTAAACAGAAGATGTTCTAATACCGGAGCCAAATGTAGCTTCATTTGATTGATCATTTCAATGATCATGTAGTGATTGTAACTGTACAAAGTTTTGTAGTACTTTTTAGACTTCAAGGACAAAAATGTACAAATACTTTGAGCCATGTCTGGCTCCGGTATAATAGTAAAAGAATGGGATGTAGTCATATATATTCATACCTTTCTTATATACTATCTTCTATATATATTAACGCACAGTTAAAGTTTATATAGACGATGGTTTGCGAACGCTAATATTTTTGTAAAATATATATTATTAATACATTAAATAATTCAAGTAAAACCTCACGCACACCTATTTCAAACGATTTATACACACATGTATACATTTTACTATAAGATTGAGTTAAAGCGTAGTCCTGACATGCGTGATAAAATAATATATTTTGTTAATGAAATTTAACGTGACTAAATTGTCATATGTCAATTTCGTTGTACCTAAGTAGTTTTAAATAAGCATAGAGTACGCGAATTTAAAGGTTTGTGGCCAAATTTTGACCAGCCAGCACTAGTAAGTAGTAATTTAATGAATCTTTTATCTAGTTTCTCTGAGAAATGGACAAAAAAATATTTAGGTATTTTTTTCTAATAGAAACGTATAAGAATCATTATAGACGTAACAAATAGTTTCTTAGAATCCACAGACGTACACTAGAAATTTATATAGTATGATTTAAGTCGTCTTGTATGTTGGGAATTTATTATTGATATATAATATATCCTAAAATGAACTGTTTACTAACGTAATGCGGATGGCTGTTTTTCTGTTTCCCCCGCTCAGGATATACTTATATGTTAGAAATGATCTTTGTATACGAAATGAGTTTCAAGAAATCTCAATGGATGGGGTAATGTGTTTAGTCAGAGGTATGGCAATACGAGATATTTCGTTTGTAAGTGCTGACTAGGGAAGTACCCCCCACAGATAAAACCAACGTTGAAAAATACTATTTGTTATGGATTCTTGTAGGCCAGGATGGTTGCCAGAGTCCTTTGGAGAGTAGGAGAGTAGGGCATCACGGGAGTGAATGCCATGGACTATTTGCATACAACTACAGGCTATCATTGGAGGAGATCGTTGCTTAATCAGTGGCCGGCATTTGAGTCGATCGCTAGGTTAAGTAGCTTTTACCGCGCCGGAGTGATAGATGGGTGACCAATTCTAACATTCGTTTTCAAATCTGACTTCCTCCTTCTTAGAAGGCATGTAAAACAGTGGGTTCCCATAAATGTGGCTTCAATTAATTGGGAAAGTTATGTTAAGTTTGGGTGCAAGAATAACGAAGGTTGAACCCCGATGTCATTCCTTTTTGTCGCAGCCAGGGCAACTTAACTTAGCGATTGACTCAAATGCCGACCACTGATTAGGCCACGACCTCCTCAAAACTACTTACTCAAGTAGTAAGTAACCCAACGTTCGGGCAGAACAGCGTCTGCCGGGTAAGATATCTTATTTCTTTCGTAATTGCATTGCTGCATGGATCAACAGAAATAACATATATGTGTATTCAAATGAAAATTTAAATATTTATATATTTTCGGTGCATTGCTTAATAATTGCTTCATTAAACTTTACTGACGTTGTAAATTAAAGGTATTAAAGGAAACACTCAGCAAGGGTGCGGATTTCGGATTGTATCGGTGTTCAAATGGTCTAGATTTAAAGGCATAAGAATACACTAGATGTGCTTTAGTCCAGGGTAAGCTAGACTGATCTATATCTACCATTCGACTGTTGAGCTATTGTGTGTAAATGATAAGTATTTCTAAATATTGAGCTATTGTGACTAAATGATAAGTATTTCTAAATATTGAGCTACTGTGGCTAAATATATTTATAAATATGCTTTATCCGCTAATTCATTAAATTAACTGGTCCACAATGTTATTACAACCTGAACGTCATATCACTCTTGTAGGGCTCCAAGTGACCGCCATTCATTATTTTAATGCCCGTCACTATTACAATTCCAGTCCCACCAGTCGTTGGTACGCTGATGCCTCGAGCTTGATCCATTTGATTTACTTTTCGGGTCCCACTGTTTTACATGCCTTCCGAAACACGGAGGATCCAGTATACCGTACAGTGGTCAATGTGATGTGGGTGATGTTTGAGGCGGGTCGAATTTCGAAGTTCGAAAAAGAAAAAGGAAAGGCACACCAAGGTGGAAAGTTTCGGCGAGCGAAAGCCCGATTCGAAAGAGAGCAACTCCTCAGATTCGCTCGAAAAAAGTGTTATGGGTAAGGGATTTTACGTTTCCTTTAAAACATGAACAGGTGGATGATCCACATTTTTAAAGTGACGACCGATAGTCAATAGATAATAATAGGACTGTGGAGAGGCACACCTAGGTGGAAAGTTTCGGCGAGGAAAGAAAGGTGGGAGCGGAGGTTTGAGCTAAACGCCGACAAATTGATGGCATTTTTAAATTACATAGGATACGTGGCAATCAATGGACGACATCAAGATTACGTTATAAGGGCACCAGATATAGCCCCAAATGTTTCAACATTTATTTGATCGCTATGTGTGTTCAAATTCCCGCGCCACATCATAGCATCAAGCAAGTGTTCAAACATTTCAAGCTATGTCTGGCGCCCTCATAACTTTGTCTTTATGCCGTACGATTGTCACGCGCAAAGGTGCTATTGATTTATCAAAACCATGATTTTAAAATGGATCACTCAATTTGAATGATTAGCATGTACAAAAACAGCGATACACGCATAAAAATGTACAGAAACTCCTGTAACGTGACAACAATACCATCACTTGACGTGACAGCATTGCCGCCACTTCACGCCGCATGTGAGAGAGAGGTACTGGTACCCGGACTCGCCGAACCAATTCGGTTGCAGACCAAAAGAACTGCAAGCGTGGCGCTCTGACCTCTTACCGTAGCATAAACTAGAATTATCGTAGAATAAACATTTAAGTTGCAATAAATACTGTTAGACAAATACAGTGAAAAGCAATTTCTTTTTAAGCGACTTCAAAAAAAAGAGGAGGTTATCAATTCTACTCCTTTTTTTTCTTTTTTTTTATGTTTGTTACCGCAGAACTTTCGACTGGGTGCACCGATCTTAATGATTCTTGTTTCATTTGAAAGCTCCACCGCCGTTGGGGTATTGTCGCACCCACTCCTAATACAAGCTTTTAATTTAAGCTTAGTAGGAGGGGAAAAGGGATAGATATTATTACTTACTATTATTAGGGAATTAGACATACCTAAAAAGTATTCCTAATATTCTTTTAAAAAAATGATAATTTTATTATAAAGTATGCATTAGTACCATATCGAGTAGGTCGTGGCCTAATCAGTGGTCGGAATTTGAGGCGATTGCTAAATTAAGTAGATCTTGTTGTGACGGGGTGATAGATTGGAGACCCATTCGAACACTGCTTATATCTAGTATTTGACCTCCTCCGTGTTTCAGAAGGCACGTAAAACAGTGGGACCCGATTAATGTCATGGCATTTATGAAGGTATATTGAAATTCAAAAATCGTTTATTCACTAAGGTTTATTACAAACGCTTGTGGAAGACGTTGTCTAGCGTAATTATGGATATATATAGTTTTTAAGATGTATTTATATTTTGATGATATAAAAATCGACTTAGACCTAAGCTTGCAAGAGTTCCGACGCGCCCAGCACTTAGAAGAGCCCGCAACAAACATTGTCGGATATTTTTTTTTATCACCATTTCACAAACTTTCAGATTTGGTTAGAGAAATTTATTCCCAACCATTGTCATCATTTAAATGACCCTTTACATACCCATTTTTATCACTAATGCTTAAAACTTCCACTGCGTTTCGAAAGGCATGTCCCCCCCCCAACTACCGTTGAAACTGTCGAGGCAGATAGGGCCAACAGCAGAAACCACACAAAAAAAATCATAGTATTGTGCTATCTTATAATTACCGTTTATTTTCATGAATTCATAATATGAGTTTTAAAACGACTTATTTATCTTTGTTAAACGCAGACGTCGAGCGATAACATTATGTACGTATGTTTATACAAAAAATGCCTGATAAGAAGTACTCGCTTATTGGACTGAAAGTACAATTTTATATCGTATGATGTCTAACTTCATCTACCTAGCGTTGTCCCGGTCTAGTACCAGGATTAAAGCTATTCCTTTATACACACTATCCAACTTGCAAGCAACATTAAAATATTCTAGTGTCACTCTTGGCCTCAGTTAAGTTTCAATATCATAATATACATAATATATACATGATGGATTATAATGTCCCTGATTCACTCTTCGCACTATAGGCACAACTAGAAAAGTTTTATGGTAGAAATCGTTATATAGATAGAGATAAAGATGTAGATAGAGATAGGAGATAGAGACAAACAGAGACAGAGATAGAGATAGAGATCTGTCTCTAGACAGAGATAGAGATAAATGCTGTTTTTAGTTTCCATCCTTTGATTTTTTTCTTTGTCTAACAGAAGTGTCAAAGAATACTGCCGATGGATGATAGATCATCCCGAATACAGACGAGCACCATATCTAAAGGGTTTGGGTATGTTCGAGCCTATCTCAAGTGTTCGACGCTTAGTCCATCGTGCCCCGGTGATTTTCCCTTTTTCATATTTTTTATAGCTTCTTTGTATTACACAAGTATATACTATTCTAATTATTAGTAATAAAAATCTTAATTTTCTGTACTATGTATATTAGGTTTAAAAATGATTTGTTTGGTACGGCCAATTATCTGCAACAAGAAATAAGCATAGAAAAAGTTTCGCTTTCTTTATTATAAACTAATTGGAAACTAAATACGCAACAATTAAAACTACACCTAAATTTAACGTGTTCTTTCCATATTTGCCCAATGATCCCTGCTACTACCTCATAACAGATGCGATTGATAAAGCCCGCTATTAAAATAGAAAGATTATTTTGTACGTTGTTGATATTTATTTAATAATTATTATTTATTGCCGTGATGTATGTAATGAGTTGAGGGGCCGGACGCGCTGCCACAAATCGGCTGCAGACCAAAAGAACTGCACGCGTGGCGCTACCTCTAATTAAAATTTCTTCTTTTATCATTTGTTTTTAACTGAAATCCATGTTTTAAAATATGATACTAAAATATTAACATTTTAAAACATTCTTCACCTTTCGTTTCTGATCCGGTAAGGGTCGTCTTGACAGGGTTGCGAGAATTTAATTTACTTTTTAATCACGCCGAAATTTTAATACGTTGAAAGTTAATCACGTGCCTTCGGGTGGGTAAAGCAAACTCTTACGTGAAGACTTGAAAGCGTCGCCTAATTTGATTTGATACTGCTTCGTTTACATTACACGCGTTCAGTCTTTTTGGTCTTGTTTTATTTAATCCGTTTAATATTGCGCGGTTGTGACAATATTTGTGTCTGTAATATTGTGGCTAAGTTTACTTACTATAAAATAAATATATTTGACACATGGAATTCTGTTCTTAAGCTAGGCAACTTATTGCCTCTGCTATAGATATCAGCCGGCTGATAAAGTAATATTTATTTTATCAACCGGCTGTTAACTCACGTCACTATATTTCTATTATATATCAAATAAAAAAGTTACCTCTATTGGTAGTATCTATATAGGATAGTGTAGGGTACAGAGAGATAATGAGATTTGGAAAAACCCTAACCTCGACCTATAAAGTAATAAGGGATTGACCTTATCGCAGGGTTGTATACGAATTTTATTTCTTTCGCCTTTGGATTATTTCGAGCCCCTATATTTCCATGAGATAATATGAAAAAACTAGCTGTGCCCGCGATACGTGCGCGTAAAGTTAGGTAAAATAAAATTAATTTTAGCGTGATAATTTATAATCTATAGTCTCCCTCGATAAATCGATAAATGGGCTATCTAATCCTGAAAGAATTTTTGAAATCGGACCAGTAGTGCCTGATATTAGCGCGTTCAAGCAAACAGGCAAACAATCTCTTCAGCTTTATATATCAGTTTAGATTATTGTAACTAGTTTGAGAAACTCTTTCAAGGGAAATAAACTTCCCTCGTTGCCATTTTTTTTAATAAATCGAAAAATTTCAAGCAAAGAATTTAAAAGCGAAAAAAATAATAAAATAAAACTGATTGTGATTCCGGAAAATTATGGATGAATGGATGTTCCGGATGACTCTAGAAAACTGTCATCCACTTGACATTATTCAGTATCTGTATAGCTTTTTCATAATTCATAGCCACTGTTAGTTGACAAAGAGTTTACTCTAGGCTTTATTTAGCTGTTGAATACGACTCACTGGGAATTCACTGCTTAATTATGTTGATGTAATACCGAGCTCAAATATTCAGGGCTGTAAAATAAACCTTGACTTTTATGGGGGCCTTAATGCGTTACGTTATGAAGGTGTTTATGAAGAGTTTGTTCAATGGACTTTGTGTATAAATTAACGTTATAGTTAATTTTATTATTGTGATCATAGATTGCGGTAAGACGTTAAGTTTCAGGTATTGTTTAGTTTCAAAGCAAAAAGATAATAGATTTAGAACCTATATTTATAAAGCGGAACCTCACCTATCACGAAATCTCAAAAACTGCGGTACGTACAAAGATATAACTTAGCTGAGAGCTAGTTTGCAGTTAGTAGACATCCAATTAGAACGGATTTTTAGATAGAGCAGATTAAGGGACGGACAAGAGCAGAATATTTACGCGGACGAAGTCGCGGGAAACAGCTAGTAGACTACATATGTCACAAATTTGTCACTATGTGTGTTCAGTACTTAAGAGCAGTCTCGCGAGGCAGCCTCGGACGTTTAACGCGGAACGTATTTCGTTTGCAGCACGTTTATTTTCCTCGGGCACGGCACGTCCTGAATAGCCGTATCTTGACTGAACAAGCAGCCTCACGAGGCAAACTCATTGGTCAGTTTGGAAGTGCCTCTCCTGAGGAAAATGCACGTGCTCCAAATGAATAACGTTGCGCGGCAAATGTCCGAGGCTGCCTCGCGAGGCTGCTTGTTCAGTCCGGACACGTATACTAAATTTTTTTATTAATAAATTAAAAGGCTTTGATATGTTTTAAAGCCATTTTTATATTGTAATCTGTAGTCATCTAAACAGACGGATTTTGGATAATTCCCTAGCTTCTATTTCGTAAATCGTGTAATAATAATATGGCAGCAATAATCATGAAATTATTTCACTGTTGTATCCATTAGCAATACAATATTAATGGAACATTGTCACTGTTAGTTTAAGATTCTGTTAACAATGTCAGTTCTACAAAGGAATTTATACCCCGTCATATAATATGTTTATGTACGACAACACTTTGAAGGAATGCTTAGGCTATAATATATCATGTAGGACAATATTCCACGATTTAATTAACATTAGTACTTAACGTGTTAGTTTGCGTAGTTAAACGTTCCTAGAGAATCCTGGGTATTACACAATGTGACAAGATACGTAATGAGAAAATTCTAAACGCAATTGACTTGAAGCTGTTTTCTGATATCAGCATGTCCGAGAAGAAACGGACAGGTTTTTTAAAAGGACTTATTTTGGTGGTTGTAGAATCTTATTATAATTATATCTGTACTAGCAGTGCCCACGACTACGTCTGCATAAAATTAGGTAAAAAAATAGTTTCAATTTTAGCGTGATTATCCTTCCTTGACAAATGGGCTATCTAACACTGAAATGGAAACACCTGAAGTGAAATAAAGAGGGAAGCTCAAGATCGAACGAAATGGAAATGCACTATCGACGCCCTATGGTCCATCTAGGGGTTACAGGAATGAAGAGAGAGAACACTGAAATAAGTTTTCAAAGCCGACCAGCAGTTCTTGAGATAAACGCGTGCAAGCAAACAAACATATTATAATACAGGTATATAAATTGCCATCGTTGTTAGTAAAGTCTCGCTAAAACTCAGAGACGAGAACTAAACCATTTTATAATAGCGTTTGTTTTATTTTATTCCCTTTATTTCCAGAGAGGATTAAAAGAAAAGAAAGGAAAATTTTGAAAATATTTAAATATACTCAAAAAATATGGCCAAGACCGTGTCAAGACACGCTTATGTAGAAGGGTTCCGTATCTGATACGCTATAAACGTATGTGTTAAATAACTTCAAAAGTTGTTGTCTGATTTAGTTCAAAATAATTTTCCTAATGAGTTTTTAGCATGTTCTATAAACATGGATATTTTTAAAATTCTACGTCTAATTGTCCGGAAATGCTAGGGTGGGGGGACCACCCTACGGACAGACAGACGGACGGACGGATAGACTGAAATTATAAGGTATATAACACCAATCTTTCTTATATGTCATGGCAGTTGCCATGTTACAATGATAAGTGATTTTTGACGCCCATGGTGCATTATCAAAAAGTGTTCAGAGGGCCTAGTACGAACTTTTCGAACCAAAGCAAGTCGACCAGAAGACTCACTCTACTTAGGATGAAAATATTCGTGCTAAGTTCATAGGAGGCAAGTCTTAATTATGTCACGCTTTTAAGCAATGCCAATGCAACCCGCGTTGACGGTATGGACGGTCCGCTGTGGGCCTAACACGAATATTTTCATCCTAAGTAAGATCAACTTACTTCAATTATAAAAGTTTGTGCTAGGCCCTCAGATACTTTTCTTGAAATATATTGAATAAACATTAGCGGACACCTATTTTACAAAAGTTTTGACGTGTTAACTTCTCATAAATCGATGAACGCCGGCTGCACTCAAAAGCATGACTCATTGTCACGTTCCGTCTAAACCGAGCGTGCAGTCGCAAGGGAGGATAGAGAAACACGATCGGTCTGAAAGTGCGGCGTTGTCATGCAAAATCAGTCCTCATTCACACGAGAGCTTGTTAAAAACGCTCGTGCGTATGAAGTATCTTATTGTCCGTAAACCGACTTTACATATAATCAATTTTATTTTACAGTCTATGGTCTACTATACAATTAATCAAAATATCCTGAGACAAGCCAGTAGCTTATTATGCGCTCTTTATGATAAAACGAAAAAGGCCTCCCTCTTCTTTTGCCGCTCTCCTCTGTCTCTTACCAGCCGCATTCAGCTACCTTCTGCCACCCTCTTTATTATAACAAGACGCAAACGGGCATGCCGTTTCACGGCGAAGTACGGCCATGGACAAACTGCAACATCAGAGGGCTGGCAAACGCTTTACTGGGAATTAAAGAATGGGCATGCTCCTTTCTTGATGGACCCTAAGTCGTATTGGTTCGCAAATACTAAAGCTAGTATCTTATTCCACGAAGGCACTGTGAGAGGTAAGTTTCTCCAGAATGGAACGGTTCTGGTCTATAGGACATCAAAGTGATGAGGGTAAAATTTTAGGTTCTGATGAGATGCCCCTTAGTCCTTGCGCTAACTAGTGCATATGATAGATTGATGATGGAACTGGGAATTCCGCCCTAACGTAGCCCCTTCTTGCAAGCCAGTAAAATATAGCTTATAACCTAGATTATATGAACATAAAAAACCTTTCAGAGAGAGAGTCCATTATAATATTATGCATCGCAAAACCTGGGATACTAATAAAACATTTAATGAGCTGGCTGTACTTTGCACTTTGCGAAACTTTAAAATTACTTTTCGACTGACTGACTGACTGTAGACGGGGTCGGTTACACAGTTGACAGTCAACCTGCCTCCCGCTCCATAATAAGATTAATTATATTAATTTTTTATATTCGAATTATTTATTCTTCTTTTTTATAATGTATTTCTTAAAAATAATAAATAATATTTCAATATAATTAAAATACATAATTAAGTTGCTATAATGGCACGCCGATCTCATGTGAGAAAGAGGTACTGGTACCCGGACGCGCCGTCCCAATTCGGCTACCTCTAGTTAGAAAGACAAGAGTATGGGAAAGGGATGGAGTAAAAGGATATAATGGTAGATGGGGGTATAGACCACTCTAGTACAAAATAGGTTACTAGACATTTAGGCAAGTTGCAAAAAATGGACTTTTTTTTCTACTTCGCTTTCCTACTATTCATAATTACCATAAATAAAAATGTATTTCTCAGAGCGTCACACAACTTTTTCAATTAATTGAAGACTTGTACGACGCTGAGAAAGCGCCAACGCCCAGTGCGACGCTTTTTAAACTCTCGTGCGAATGGGCCCTTATAGTTCTTTCACAAACCAGGGTTTTATTAGGTTGTAGAGAGATTTCATTTATATTTATTTAAATATTTTAATTAATTGTTTTGTTCAATGAAACTTTGTAATAAATACTTTGGCATACTAAATTTTGTAATAAACTACCATTTCCGACTAAAATTTACTCTTCCATATTGTGCATTCTGTTTTGTTCGCGGAGTTTTAATTCGAATAAAAAGTTTTCATTAAACTGCATCCAAATTTTATGTGAGGCGTTACTGACCTAGTTGGTTGCGCGATTTTAACCGACTCTCAATAATTGGTCCTAACCTGTAACAAGGACGGGGGAGGGGTTAAAAAAAATCATGAAGTTCATGTGACATAATGTATGAATAACTCCTAACTTATATCGTTACCTGACCTGGTCACAGTTTAATACATTCACTATCGCAGATTCAAATATCAAAGTTACTGCAGAGATTTTCATAGTAATCAATTTTATTTCTAAATTTAACTAAGTTTCTTACATTCGTGGTCTATAACCAAACTTGGGGACCTTCAAGAAAAGAGCATACTCATTCCTCAAAGGCCGGCAACGCATCTACGATCCCCCTGGTGTTGCATTTGTCCATGGGCGTCGGTAGTCACTTAAGAGTATCGCCTGCTCGTTTGCCCCTTGGTATAGTTTCGGAAGGAACGTAAAACAGTGGGACCCGATTAATGTCACTGAGTGATATTAGTTTTGACGTTGTAGAGGTCGTGGGGGCTCCGACGATGACGTCAGACGACAATCGGTCCTCATAACTTGCCCCAAAGCCACATCCTCCGCAATCTAAGCGGGCCCTAGTACTAGACTAGGATAACGCTAGGAAGAAGAAGAAGAAGATTAAAGAGGTATAAAAATACTGGTAATCCATAAAAAGTTATAAAAATTATTACTGTAGTTTTTTTTTGACGTAGGATATCCCGGTCCCTTTTGTTGAACGTTTTTAAGATATACAATTCATTATTTTGATGTATCTCGTAAGATTTTGTCTGTATCAAGTTGACTGACTTGACCGATCCTCTCGGCGTAAGTCTGTCTTATTTAAAAAAAAAATAATAGCGAAGAGTGTAATTGTAATTATTGTTACCTGTAAAATATTTCTTTTGTTTGTAATAAAATAAATAAAAACTTCAAACTGCAGAACAGTATTCTAAAATTGGACTTATGAGAGAGTTATATAGTAGTAAAATAGTATAAATATTTTGAAAACTCACAATTTAAAGGCCTAAGATGTAATCGGCTGCCACATTTCTACACCTTGCAAGGGTCAATTTTTTCTAAATCCTTACCAGGTTTAATAATCAAGGTCAAATATAGAAAAGTAGGGAGAGGACAGGCATTTGGAATGCAAAAGGGTCGATATTTGTAGGATACTTAATTGTATTGAAAAGATATAATACACAAGATTCAATACACTTATAAAGAGTTAAGTCAATAGTAAACTACGGATAAGAAAGAATTAGAATTAGAATTTTTTTACCGTACATTTACGTTAAAGTAAATTGACTAATCTATAATACTATTCCTTTAGTTTTAATGGTGTTCTGCTTCCTAGCGTTATCCCGGTCTAGATCAAGGTCTGCTTAAAGTGCAGATAATGTGGCTGTGGGGCAATTTAATACCAACCTGCCGTCTGATGTCTGACGTCATCCCGGAACCCCCACAATCTCTACAATCTCACGAAAAACATCACTCAGTGAAATTATTCGAAATCCACTTCCTTGTCCCTATCTCGCTCCCTTTCGCGGTCTCTCTCTCGATCTCTATCCTTTTCTTTCTCTTTTTCCTTCTCGCGTTCGCGCTCGCGCTCGGGCTTATCGTCCTTGGGATCTCGTTTGCGGCGTGCCACCACGTCAGCCTCCTCCTGCGCAATACGGGGAACTCACGTTTATATTGGGTCCTAAAAACGGGCGAATACCCTAATCATATCACGAACACCATCAGGCGCTTCAAGTTCCAAATTTGACTGAAAGTTGAGCACACAATTGTTAAAAACGAAATCAATGTAACCGCGATTAGAACTTGTAACTTACGAATCATATTGCGAACTTGAAGACGACCTCGATATACAAGAATAAAACAAAACAGTCACGGGCAAATCTATAGCGGATAAAGGAAACGAGTTACTGTCGATGCCCGCGGTATAAAACGCTTCGACGAATTAGCTACAACAAGAGACGTGAAGCTACGCCACGTTAAAACAACAAATGTCGAAAATATTTCAATATTGGCCACTGCATTCGTTAGTGAAAATACTAAAAAAAACTATTTCTACTCATCGTTATTATCAAGTTTTTGAAAATGAACTGTGTAGGTTACATCAAATGGACAGCAAAGACATTACAAATACATTTTGCAATATAAAACTTAACAATATTTTTATTATCCATACGAGAATACTTCCTCGAATGAATTTACGACCGTATTTCTTTCAAAGCGGCCTAGAAATTTGCAAAGTATAATAAGAGAGAGAGATGCGAATGCAACAGCCTGCAAGCTCGTGTTAAATGAAACGAATGTCTCATACGATAGAAGTCGGTGAGGGTCCACTTGGCGGTCATCAGCGGGCCCGGCAACAGCGACCGTCCCTTCACGCCGCACCTGTGAAGAAACTGAACGAAACACTCCTCGAACTCACTCGTTCTCGCTACCCAAAACACAATGTCGTCACTTACGGAGGTCCGGCGAGGCGCGGTGGGGTGGGGCTCGGCGCTGTGACGAGGCGACGTTCCCACGACGGCTTCGGTGCGATACCGTCACGATTTGTCACGTTATACCGATGCCTTGCCTCATCGAGCCTTTGCTCATAAAAAATAACGCAGTAATTTAAATGACCCAACTGTACTTGCTCAAATATTTTAAACAGATGATGATAATTTATAAGAAAAATTATAACCCTGAATGAGAAAGCACCACGCGATTGAGAGCACTAACAAGAGTTCGCGAAACAAGAGCCCGATAAGGAGGCGAGTCGCTCGTCCATAACTCACGAATATGAATTTGCGACCGACGGCATCGCCCGTCGAGATTCATTATCACCACTAAAGAATGTGATAAAGTATACAAAAGTATAAATAGTAATATGACGTTAGATCACATAGTATTCCTAAAACATACATTGAATTCAATGATAAATCTCGACCGGTAATTTACCGAATTACATAGATATCATGTATAAATACTGTGTGTGCCTAATGTGTCAACGTCGGATGATATAATGAAAACAATACAGAAATCCAGACTATGACGTGTTACAATACAATATAGCTCCAGTGTTTCAGACTGAGTTTTCCAGTTACTACAAATGCTTATAAAATACAACATTGAGACATAAGTCTCAGTTGCAGTTGTATCAACAAAAGGTAAAGGTGATTTTTACCAAATCCCTAGTCTTATTTGAAGCGTTGTATATAAAGTAACTGGAACATACAGCAGTAAAGCAGTTAGAAAAAAAAAGAAAAATATTGATGCCTATAAGAATGTTAAAGAGTGTTGTAAATGAAAAGAAATGGGTACTTTTTTGATATACATACAGCTGGTTGAAAAATTGTATAACCACCGTCGTCTGTGGAATCCACGCATCGCTGTCGCACAGTTATTCGTTAGAATTTTGGAAATAAATTCTTGGAACGAACATCGCAAACGACAAGAGTACATAAAATGACTTTATTTTAAATACATAATATGTTCTTTAATCTTATAATTGAGCTTATTGCCTCGCTATGAAATCTTGGGGACAATTTTTGCTGTAAAATAATTTTTAGAACTTGGATAGGGGATGGGCTGAAATAGAATAGAAATGCAAATTTGCAAACATTAGATTATATGGATTGGGAATAAAACAGAGATTCATGATTTAAAATAATATCGAATATATGACAACTTTTGCAAGAAATATGCTACATGATTCTATGAAGTGAAACTATTAAGGCATCCCAAATCGCATAAGAGAAAGTGAAAGAAATAATGAGCAATAGGACCAATTTGCATTGAGCTTTCATAAAGATGGAATCTTAAATTAATGACAGAATATTTAAAAAAAGACACATCAATAGATATTTATAGAGAAATTATATTTTGAAGACATTCAAGACAAGTATCGAAGTCTCATACAACAGTGGGATATTAATAAATTCAAAAGTAAAATTTTTTGACCATTTACTGGGCGTTAACGGTGGGAAAAAAAGATTAATATAAATTCACGTACTTGAACACAAAATCGAGACAATAAGTTTCAATTAAAGGAATGATTATGCTGAGAGTGGATTAGGAATTGGAAGAGATTTTTGTAAAGCCAATGAATGAATCGACATTTTGTATATTGCATTCATAAATCAATTTGATTTTGAATTAGGATCCGACACGATCGCGACAGTGTGACAGCGAGGCGCGCCCGACGCGGCGCCACTCACCCGGCGGCGCGACGCGGCGGCTGCTCGGCACCTACCGCAAAGCGAGCCTTAGAGCGCGCGACCTCCCCCGCCACCGCGACCCTACCGTTGGCGCTGCTGCCGCTACCTAACTCGACGGGTACCCGCACGGCGCTTTACGAATGCTACCTCTACCTACTCTACCCGTGCTATAATGATGCTACCTTCCCCAATATGATGTTACCTTCCCTATTATGATGCTACCTTCCCTATTATGATGCTACCTTCCCTATTATGATACTACCTTCCTCATTATGATGCTACCTTCCCTATTGTGATGCTACCTTCCTTATTATGAGAGTGAGCGCTCCGACCCTATACTTCCTTTTACGTAAGTTACCTCGAATCGTGTCCTGACTTTTTTAATTTCTCCACCTAATCTACCCGTGGTAATACGATTGCGAGGGCTTCGAACGTATGAGTTTCTTCACGTGAGTAACCTTCAATCGCGTTAGGACTTGTTTTAACTTCATAGGATCCTTTACGTGGATAACCTATAATAGTTTTATGACTTGTTATGTCATTAGATTCTTTACCTAGGAAATCTTCAATCGTGACTTTTTTTAATTTCGTTTGATACTTACACTTCATTGCTATTGGTGGTTTGTTTTGGTTATTTATTACTACTTTATTCTGAGCTTTTATTATTTGTACTTTGCTTCATTTACTTTCTAGCCTCACAATGGATGTGCGATTTGATTTATGCCCATAGATGAATGGAGTTTTATTGTGTAAAAAGATGTTGACGAGGGAAATTATTCATTATTGTAAAATTAGCGTCCGTCCTAGATAGATACATATTCATAAATAAACTTTTAAAGACGGAAGTACATACAATTTGTTAAAAAAGATTTTTTTTTAAAAAGAATATTAGGAATACTTTTTAGGTATGTCTAATATTCCCTTTTCCCCCTCCCACTAAGCTTAAATTAAAAGCTTGTATTAGGATTGGGTGCGACAATACCCCAACAGCGGTGGGGTTTGAACCGGGTACCGTGCGGATTTCAGTCTAGGCCTTATACCTTTCATATCACGATAACAAATTTCGATTACTCTTTTTACATTAGAAAGGATGTACTTTAAGGGTACTTGGAATTTGGTTAAGTTCTGATTTCAGGTGGCACCGACTTCAACACATTAGTGTCTACTAAACCGTATGATAATAGCCCTATATTTGTATCCATTGACACTGGAAGACAATATTTTTAGCAAGGTAGTACCATTATTCTTCATTTTTTTTTGTTCACTGCGTTGACACTTGACATCTCCGGCCCCTGTCACATTTGGATGACTGTGGCGTGGAATAGTTTTAAAATTTTCTTTCTTAAACACCCATTTTGCATGCCGTTTATCAACTATGAAAAAATAATCGTAACTATGGTACTGACAATCGTTATCAGATAACATTATTCATTAATTTTTAATGGCCGGAATTCGAAGGCTAAGATAATTTTTTGGGGCGAGAGGAAATGACGGCGAATTTATCTTTAAGCCCCTGGAATTACTTTGTGCCAACTTAGCAAAAATATGGAAATTTCACAGGTTCATAACTCCAAGGATATCTTTTTGGGAATTGAATTAAAATTATTGGTTTTTTTTTGCCCTTCTTTGTAATCTAATATCTTTATTCGGATTAGCGAAATTTTTTCCCGATGGCGGTCGTGTCACTTCTATTTCTCTCATAGCCTTGGTGACTCAACGGTAGAAATATACATATGTCAACTTTTCTCTCAGACTTTCGAGGACTGCAGCTTCAAGGGACCGCATACCCCAGTATTTGGTATTTATTTATAAAGCTCAACGCGTTCCTGAGAAGAAGGGTCTTGACAGAGAGATGGAAAACGAAGTGATTCTAAAAGAATTCCTTTTTCCTTTGGAGTTTTTCGTCTTCTTGAGTCGTTCCCTCATTACTGAAGATCGTGGCTCCTCGCTAATATAGCACGCGTGATAGTCTTGTACAATTAGTCCGGTCTCCGGCCTGATTATATGGAGTTACGAGTCTATCCTTTGGAGGTTCGTTTCGTTCGGTTTGTGAGACTTCCCGGTGGCCTAAATCATTAAAGGCCGGCAAAGCATCCTCTAGCCTTCTAGTCATGTATTTCCATGGTAAGCGCGAAAACACGTAAGCATCATTTCGTAACGATCAGTTATATGGTTAATCACTCGCATTCGCATTCACACACTTATTTAATATATTAGGAAAGAAGTGGCGCTCCCGACCCTACAACAATGGTCACGACACGCGACATGTGTCATCCACGGTGAAATAGCTACATTTATATCGCTTAACACTGCAGCCGTGCAATGTCGACACGCGCCGTGTTAACTTGTATTTTTGAAATAAAGTTTCACGTATTTCCCTAATTAAGTACGGGTTTTGTCAAATTTTGTAAGCGCGAAAACACGTAAGCATCATTTCGTAACGATCAGTTATATGGTTAATCACTCGCATTCGCATTCACACACTAACCCTTTGTCGCGAGGCAAAATTCTGACTTTGATCGGGGAAAAGGCGTGAACGCGCACGAACCCCGCGAAAACCGTCCACATTCACGTTCACGCCTGTTAACGGAGCTTCGCGGCACTAATGTGGAGCCGCCTTAAAATACACATTTGTATGTATCAAAAGATAAAAAACAAGACCACCTTTAAATACACCGGAAATATATTCTAACAAGCAGTGAAATGATTATGTACATCGATGATAGTAATCTTTATTAGTTTCTCATACCGTTCTCGTTGTAGACCAATAAACAAGATAATAATGCCTGTTTAATGAAAATTTTGCTGAGGGCTATTTTTATAAATTAACGAAATGCATAACAAGTGGGGATTTCGGAGATGACGTCAGACCGCAGTCGGTCATATTAACTCGCCTCACAACCACATTCTCTTTAATTTAAGCGGACCCTGGTACTAGATCTGGATATCTAGAAGAAAATTACTTAGTTTAAACGTGTATTATAAATAATTAGTTTCAGTTTTTTTGCAGTCCGGAGAAACGAATTGAGTGACTGTAATGTTTCTCCTGGCATATTAGTATTAATAAAGAATAAAGATTGTTTCTCCCTCTAACTAAAGGACGCACCTGCATCTAGTATGCAGGCTTTAACAGTAATTTGCAATACCATCACGCACAGGATATGCCCAAATATAACCCAGATTTTAAACCATGTTGCTGGGACTAACTGAAATGTCGGATACCGATAGTTAAATATAATTTTATGCGAATAGTACAACGCTAAGTGCATTGTTAGTGACTGAATTAGATGTAAACAGACTAGCTGCTACTTGCGACTTCAATCATGTTTTCTATGAAAGTACGTAGTTTATTGAATATTTCAATGAAATCAAGTCATCAACAACTGCCATGTTATTTATTATATAGCCATACTTATACGCATACGTTAAGATTATTTTTTTTATACATTATACACTAGTATTAAAGATTTTTTTTTTTTTGGGAATCATCAAGTACCAATAATTGTTGTAGGGTAACGGGCAAGCGGTTTTCTAATTAATTAGTGGCACCCAAAATTCACGCAGATGGGCACTATAAAGAGCACTCTTAACTGGTACAGGTGTAGACAGGTGTCATAAATCTCAGGCACTGATATGGTTCCTTTCCCTGCACCGCGATGAAACCTGCACGGTGAATCGATGGAATGCCAAGTTTATTCAATTCAATTCTTTTATTAGACAAAATACATGAGTCATCTTAATTATATATAGGATTGCCCTGACTTCCGCACCAGCAAAGCTGTGTTGCGGAAGCCAGTCTCCTCCCTCCGTTTACAAATATAAACATAATCACGCAGCCGAAGTTAGGTGTTAAAGCTAGTTTAACATAAATTTTGTCTTGTACCAACTCGTGCAAAGTTGGGGCAAGTGGAATATAAATTTATGGGTACAGAGCTGTGAGCTTATCGCGTCTACACTAACGCAGCATGGCACTTGTTTGGATCATGCACAGCTTGCAAATGGCGTTATCGCAACGTTCAAGGATTAAGTTGCACAGCTGGATAGGTGCACAGCTAGCTATTATTGTTACATATGCATGCTGACAAATCGCATAGGCTATTATATATTTTACGTCAAATAAAAGGGATACAAAAGACAGATTCCAGTTCCTATTTGTTAGAGGTAGCGCCGCGCTTGCAGCCTTTTTGGTTTTTAGGTGAATTGGGGCAGCGCGTTCGGGTATCAGTACCTCTTTCTTACATAAGATCGGCGTGAAGTGGCGGCAATGCTGTCACGTCAAGTGAGGAAATCAATAACCTCGGCGTATTTTTAGCCGGAATTCGTACAAAAAATAGACAAGTGACAGTCACAAATGTTTTAACGGCAGTGATTGCAAAGTAAAAATGTTTTTTTTTTTACACATAATATTAGCCATAATGAGGCAAAATATTTTAATTCCTGACAAATAGAAGACGAAAATTACGATGTTACGTGACATAATTACCAAGGCTTTTGGAAAAATATAGTTCGCAAAAGTGAAGTAATGTCTTCTGGCTTTTAATGTATCTATTTAAATTACAGGTATTACTTTAAAATTACCAAGTAATGCTAATTATTTGTAATTGTGTAATTACAGTTACCCTGTGTAATAGACTCAATATGTTAGCAGCCTAAAGAACAGGTAATAAATACTTCGGAATTAAAAAACGAAGCTAATTATTTGTAATTGTGTAATAGCAGTTACCCTGTGTAATACACTCACAGGCACAAAATGTCGCCCAATCGAGTTACGTACTGTATTTTTAAAATAAAAGTAAATTTAAAGTATTTATTTTATTAAACTCATTTTGTGTTCATTAAAACCTTAAATACGATAAAAACCTTCTTTTATTATTAAAGTTAACAAAATTAATAAATAACAAATAAGGCTTTTGTGTTCGTTTTTAATGAAATTGACAAAATACAGAAATGGTATTTAAAACTTATAACGAATACCACAACTACTGTTTCTAACATTTTTAGGTAATTAGGATAGCTTAAAATGTACTCTTTAGCTATTTTATTCTCTCAGGCGGTTATCACAGCAGTTTTCAACGGAATAAGTGTCTCCAGAGGTCGGGCCGAGATAATTTGCCTCTTTTAAGGATGTCTCAGAGACCTTTTCTATAAGATTCAAGACTAAATGTTGTTACAGACCACTCCAAATATTGTATTCTTATCTCTAAAAAGTTTTTTTCTTTATGTAAATTGAATGAAATGGGTTCCAAAGAATCGCTGTCGGAGCCATCAGAGGTACACTTAGTGCTTTTAGTTCACCAAAACAGGCTATAAATTAATTACAAAATGACAAAAATTTGACACAGAATATATGCAATCAAGATGCATTTAAATTCACCTGTCGTTTATGCCCTCTAGCAACGAATTAGTTTAGCATTAAAAATATATAAAATACGTTTTTTT